>CM067487.1:4894887-4965528 GCA_034552555.1 Semaprochilodus insignis | reverse complement strand
CACTAACACTGTTACACTTTAACCACTAACTGCAGAAATCTAAATAACTTATCTGACACTCAGATTAGCCCTGAGACATTACGGTCTCTTACAATGTTGTTAAGACGAGAACATGAAGTCAGTGAAAGCTGTACTTTGAGTCGGTGGGCACTGAGCCAGACAGTGCTGTACTGCAATTGATGGTGTATATATAATAGAGATGGGCTTTGTGTGGGGGTCTGTGCTTCTCAGTGATGAAACTGCGCAGTTATAAAAGTATCGCTTAAACAAACACCAAGGCAAGAAGTGATGTTTGGGTTACAGAATGAGACGTATTCTCTGTGTGTTCCTCCAATACATGAGTTCTCATGTTTTCGGCGTAGAAACTCAGTTTCTGAGTATTTCTCACTACTACTGTGGCCTATAACAGAATGTTATCTAACAAAACAATAAATAGTCTCAAACCACTGAATGTCCTTCACACAAGCTTTTGTCACTACTCCGAATAACAATTCCGAACTGCTTTGTGAATGTATGCACATATCTGCAGTGCATCCAACAATAAAGGCAGCATGGAGCTCATTTTATCTTAGAGTGATAGAAAACCCAGTAACTCACAGAAAAGCTCCGGGTCCACATGCTGATCCATTTAATGACCAACATGAACTTCTTAGGCTGCACAGTTAAAGACAATTATTACACTGAATTATTAAGATTTAAACCTAGTAATTCAGACTGGTTTGAACTGAAAACTGTATAGAAACGTACTAAGTCAGAATGACCCATGAAATGACTATGAATGCGCTGAATGATTTAATTTAATGACTGTCCATTTTGACTACCAAAGAAGTTTATGTTGGTCACTAAAACCAATCAGCAGGAACTTTTTAATAGTTAAGGATGGTAAAAAATAAATATTTTTGTTATGGATGTAAAGAAATTTCTACAATAAGAGTCTCTACAATTAGCCAGTTCACACCAAACCAATCAGAACAACTTTCTTTACATCTTAAGCTTTAGGTTCCAAAAAACAAAAAGCTTTTTACTCCAGAGTTTCCACCATCTTCAGAAGACATGCATGCATTCTCATGAAACTATGTCTCAGACAACATGCAACATATCTATAACCATTTTGCCCAATAACTTTCTGTGAAGGAGCTTTTAGAGGTGGCCGTCTGGTTCCTCTCCACTGTGAACAATTCTGACTTTCTCTACAATCTTCACATCAAATCACTCAGAAAGACTTTTCAGTTTTCAGATTTCAGATTAATGCCAATTTTGACTGCTGCCACAGAAGTTCACGTTGGTCACCAAAATTTATTAGCATGTACAACTGGGAGCTTTCTAATAGTTCAGAATAATACATAAAACATCTATATTTGTGTTGTAGATGGAGACCCCAGATTCCCATCACCATCACTGTAAAGAAACGTCTATAATAAGAGTCACTACAATCAGCCAGTTCACTTTGCTTTGTTTACATCTTAAGCTTTAGGCTAGGATTAAGGTTAGTATTACAGTCCGGTCTTTGTCTCTCATTAACTGCAGTAACAGCCTCTACTCTTCAGAGAAGGCTTTACACTAGATGTTGGTTCACTGCTGTGAGGATCTGAATGAAATCAGCATTCACAAGAGCATTAGTGAAGTCAGGTACTGATGTTGGAGGACTGGTTCACTCCAATCCATCTCATGCTCCGGAGATCACTATCTCACTAGTCCATGTTTGGCACTGGACATGGTCACCTTAGGCTCATGTAGAGCTGCTCCAGAGTGTCCCACTCTTCTGGTTAACGCTTTTCTACACTACATTATAACTTTAAACTACAGCATACATTCAGCTCAAATACCCTAACAATGCAAGAACCCTCTCACAGCGACGCCCCTGTCCTGGACTGTGCTGGTAGTGGCACTGAGGAATCCGGTTATTGAAGAATTCCACTAAGCGACCTTCCCATCACCACCTTATTAGGACGAAAGAGAGTTGGAGGAAACAGTCGCAGCTGTATTTATAGCATGTGTATACAAAACGAGAAAGGATAAAAAAAAAGGAAAGAAAAACAAAAAGAAATTACAGAAAGCGAGATGTCACATGCACATTTTCCAGGAAGAGCTGTTTACTCGTCATGTTTAAAGGATTAGTATTTGCGAAGAAAGTGGATCCTTTTCCCTTAACAATCATTAATCAGCAGTTATGACCCAGAAATAACAAGGGCAAAGGGCAGGAGTTACTTGGCACTTGCCTAAAAGTGGGTCCACATTTATCTATACTGCTAAAGATAGCATCAGTAAACATTACACCTGTCAGCCTCATCAGATATCCTCAACAGATCAACGTTGCCTTTTATTTTTATGTATTGCTTCTTACTTACTTTTCAGGTGTTTATGGACTAATTAATAATCATTAAGAAACAACTTTTTTAAGTGTGATTAGATGGGGCAGACTGTTCAAAGCTACTCGCACCACTCTGTTCATATTGACAGTACTGCACAGTCAGCTGTCACAGCTTAGCATATGAATAATTTGGACAAAGGAATTGATGTTTTAAATGCATTGCACATATTCAATAATGTCTCTTGGAGATGTATGAGTAACGCAAATACCATAACTTCTATGATGTGAATTCAAACTATAATGCTTTTCACCACTGCATTACAGCAAAATATATTACACTATACAGCGTAATGATTTTACTGGAACGTTTCATTACCACATTACACCAACACTGCCAATCACTGACCCACTTCCCAAATACACTCATCATCAAAAGAATAGCTGCACCCAGAAGGAGGTGTGGGATTGCAGTGCTATTGGGAAGGAAGATAAAGGTTACCAGGAACAATAAATGATGATAAATTTAGACTGATATGATCAATATTTATTGAGCTACACATACAGAAGTAGTGTCTCTCAGTATGGTGTCGGGCCACTAACGCAACATGCCACATGTTGTAGAGGTTCCTAATGGTGTCCTGTGATAATCCATAACATGCAGCTTGAATATTCTCACACAGTTCCTGCAGATGGTGCGGTAGGGCTGGAGGTGGAGTGACACCAGGCCTTCTGGACATGTGACAAACCGTTCATCTTGGTGCTGACCACGGTGCCTCCACACACGGATGCGTTGGTCGTCTCCACCAAGACAAAAGTGGGACTCGTCACTGAAGATGACCCGCTGCCATTCTGAGTCACTCCATGACAGTCTGGCACGACACCATTGCAGTCTTTGGCGACACTGACGTGGTGTTAAGGGCAGTCGTCGCAACGGTCTGCATGCATGTAGTCCTGCTTCGTGCAGCGATTCGCCATCACTGCTCACTGAATGTCTGCAATTGTGGCTGTTGGGTCAGTCAGGTACAGAGATAAGGCCCATCCTTGCTTACATCACATGTGCGGCCGGGTATGAAACTCAAATCATTTGCATGTCTCACGATGTCAAACCTACCCACCAAGTTTCATTCCTGTTGGCTAATTCCTTCTGGGTGCAACTATTTTTTTTTTTTTGATGGTAAGTGCAGAAACACAAAGCATAGTGAAGGTCTCAGCAGTATCTTTATCACATGTGATGATGCCATAACAACAGTACTGTAAAGGCTTCCAAAGATATATGGTTCATATAAACACGCATAGACAACACAAACATGGTTCCTTGTGAATTAAACATATAACATCAACTCAATTTATGCCAAAAGTGAGTAAAATGAAAAGGACAAATTGTGTTGATGTAACATATTATATTCATGCAGAATGACTAACACTTCGATCAAGACAGAGCACTTTGTCTCAGTGCAGTATGACAAACTCCTGCAGACCTGTTTTTGATGCGTAGTTGAACTCCTCCACTGCATCGGTCTTTGCGGGCTCTCTGGCAGGAGGACGGTGTGAGGGGCTGGGACTCACCACAGCACGGACCTGCACAGCACTCTCTAACCAAACACATACAAAAATACGTGTACATGATATAATTATAGTCAGCAGAAACAACCATTGCATTTAATCAGCCAACTTCATAATAATGTTCTGGTAGTTTGTAGGACTGAAGGGAAGACCTTGGGCTGTGGTTCTGAAGCTTCTGCTTTAAACGAGATGGCAGCATGCACTTCCGCAAATGCTCTTTTTAAGGTTTCTGACATCAAATTTTATGACGTATTATGGCCTTCAAATGGGCTGGCATGCTCATGTGAGCATTATGGTGTTGATTCACACACACACTTCATTAGGTACACCTCCTTGTATCTATACTCAGTGTCCGTGTTATGCTCCTGTAGTTCATTTGCTTCTTGCTTACTTTGTCCCCCCCGACTTTCATCTTGTTCTTCAATGATCAGGACCCCCACAGGACCCCCACAGAGCAGCTATTATGTGGGTGGTGGATCATTCTCAGCACTGCAGTGATAGTGACGTGGTGGTGGGGTGTTAGTGTGTGTTGCGCTGGTGTGAGTGGATCAGACACAGCAGTGCTGCTGGACACCTCAGTGTCACAGCTGGACTGAGAACCGTCCACCAGCCAGAACTATCTAGCCAACAGCGTCCCGGGGGCAGCGTCCTGTGGGCAGCGCCCTGTGACCACTGATGAAGGACTAGAGGATGGACAGTAAGAAGTGGAAGGTGGGTGATTTTATAGGATCACTATTTTGCGCGAATGCCCTCCTTTTTTCGGTATATAATAAATGTATACAGTATAATTACAGCTCTGTAGTTATACTGCATAGTCGGCTGCTTTTGAGACATTTTCAACACATAAATACCAGAAAAAAAAACATTTTATTGAGTCAAAATGCAGTGAAACAGTTTGTTTCACAGACTCTGTGGCAAAACTTTGCCATTTTAGTGTAAGAGGCTGGACAGAGATATAAAACTGATGGACAACAGCATTTCAGAATTGCTACTGCTGCACAATAATGGTGAACCATGGCCTTTTGAGCTATCAATTTGAGCCACAAATGTCAAAACAAGATCACAAAACACAAAAAAAACACAGCTCAGTCTTAATACAAATGTCCACTAGTTCCCCTATTAAACTAATAGTGTATCACATTAACCTTTTTTGTGGTTCTGGATATTTGAAGCCTATAAGAGACACTGAGTGTTTTATTTGAACTTTGTAACAGCGATTACATTTACGGCATTTAGCTGACGCTCTTATCCAGAGCGACTTACAAGGTCATTCATATTACAGGTAGGCCAATGTAGTGTTAGGAGTCTTGCCCAAGGACTTTTATTGGTGTAGCACAGCATAGTTACCCAGACCCGGGAATCAAACCCCCATCTCCCACATGGGGTGGTAGCTCCCTGGAGGTTAGTGGTGTTATCCGCTGAGCCACACCAACCACACCAACCACCAACCACACCATTAACATATTTACCTTGTACAGGTCAGTTTTCAGTAACAAGTCCAGGGGTTTACAATCTTCTATGAGCTGATTAGACTCACAGCCAGTGACATATCTAGAACCTCTATCAGAACGGAGAGTAATGTTATTTTCTAAAGAAAGTGATTCATCTGTCAATTCCTAATTACCCTGGTACATAATCTAACCTGTAAGGCCTTCTGTCCAGCTCCTCAAGTCCTTCAGAGATCTACCACCATATCTACCACCTTTTGTTTCCAAACACGATGTAACGAGGAAATAAGAGTATAACAATACCTACACAGATGAAATACAACAAGCATGATGATCACATAAACATTACATGCCTTATTACTTCACAGAAAAGCCCTGAGGGCTCCCCCTCCCAAGCATGTGCATTGGCTTGTGTTTTAGCCTGCACTGGTTCTTGGTCAGCTTTGGCTCTGACTACTGTTTGGTAATTTAAGACTGTATTTGTCTAAGGAGGCACCAGTCTGGCCCTTAACCACACACAGTGTTCCTGTGTCCTGTGAACTGCTGTGTTGTATCTGGCAAAATGTCCAAGCCGGATACAGGCAGAGGACAGCATGACACCTGTGATCCCGGTGCATGTTTATGTGGTGTGGGTTTAGGTGTTGCTTGGTTCTGTGGAACTTCTGCACCCACCAGATCTGTGCATGAGAGTTTAATTAGAACGTCTGCAGACTCAAACTCTTTCTGGTGCATGTGAAAGTCTGATTACGTATCGGATTGATGTTTCTGTAGTTTTGCACTGGAGCTACCATAGGTAATGTAGATATCGAGTTATGGATGCTTATCAGCATAGCAATTAGCATAGTGCTAACTACATACTGAAAACATTACACTCTGTCCTCTAATTGCGGGAATTGCGGCCAATGTAGTCACTGTTCTGAGTTGGGGTTAGTCTGACTAAGTGTCGGATTAAAGTTTCTTTAGTTTTGCCGTGAAACTATGATGGTTAAGATAGATAACAAGTCACAGGAGCTTGTTAGCACAGAAATGTTCACTGAACTATCGCTTTAAAATGGTGGGGTGAGGCGGAGCGACTTAGCAGTTCTGAGGATGATGTAATTCTACCTCCTGGTGGCCTTGAAATGATCTTATATTAATGAAAATTGCAATAACTGAAATACGTGGGGACATAATGCATATTATTGCTCTCACCAAATAACTGACTACACACACACACTTTGAACAAAACCTGAAAATGTTATATATGAACAAGCTTTTTCAGAAGAAGAATGGCAGTGCACCTGTTATATTTGGAAATATTCAAATTTTTTAGCACACAAATGCAGAGACCCACTAAGTGTTAACTGTTTGTTATCATTATAAAATATTATGGATTATTAAAGGCTAGCCCACTTGGTAATTTTACCATTGTTCGAGGAAATGCAAGCTGTAGGACGAATCTTAATGTAATTTCATTTGGATACCATCATAAAGAAAATACAGTCTAGCCCCTGCTGAGTTCTGTGTAGGCTCCAACATGAGGCAGTTATGAACAGGTTCAAAACCTCCATCACTCCCCTGTTCACTGGCCAAAAAACTGCCACAAACCAATTATCTGACAGTGATCATTTGACAGTATTCTTGGTTACTTTGTTTACTAAGTTTTATCAAAAAGCAAAACAAATAAATAAATTCAATGTACAACGCATTTCTATTCTATTGCTTTTTTTTAACTTTTATTTTAATTTAATATTTCAATACCCATGGTAATATTTGATAGAATACTGAAAATAAAAATCTTTGATAGTTGCAGACCTCCTCCAGTGTCTGATAAAAAAGGCCCAAGAAAATGCCACCAAAACCCCAAGAGGCAGCTGCAGATTAAGAACAGCTAAAATTAAATTAAATATTTTGGTCAAGTCAAAAGAATTTACAGCCCCTCTACAGGGAACACTTAAATATGACATTTTCTGCTCATTTCTGTGCAGTTTCTGTTTCTTTGCCATTATGAGTTTAACATACTGAAGAAACAAACATTAAATTTGTTCAAATGTATATAGAAATGATTGTTTTCCTTCCCAATATACTGTATTACATTAAGTAATCAAACAGTAGCTGTGCATTAATACATGCAGAATGGGTTCTCTGTAGAGGGTGTGTATCATATTTGCTGATTTAGAAACTCAACAGCACATGTACTTTAAAGGGGGTGTTCAAACTTCATCTATTACTCAAACAAATAAAACATAAAACAGATACCCAGTCGTACATATACCCATTTCCTTAAACACAGAGAGATATATTCCAGTATAAGACTGACCACCCCAGAGTCCAGACCTCAACATCACTAAACGTGTTTGGGGTTGTTTGGATAGTGAGAAGCAGAAAATGCTCAACCAGCTTCTAAGACTTTGGAGGTGCGGCTGCAGATTTCTTTGAGATTTCTTTGAAAGCGAGTCTCCTGGAAAGAGTGGAAGCTGTTCTATATGCAAAATATGTTTTGGTTTTGTTGTTATTCTGTGTCATTTGTTGCTTTCTGCTTTGGCAGTTTTCACTAAATAATGAATTAAATGAATGGTGTTCTTTGACTTTGGCTGAAATGCACATCAGCGCATCAAAGTTTCACATTAATCTGAGATCAAAGTCTTTATGATCCTGAAAATAATATATCCAATCAGGTGGGTTCATTGTTTTGACTGCAAATATCATCCACCATGTCGCAACACAGCAATCTCCTCAGAGCCTAAAGTTCACACAGTTCATGACCAGCCCAACCAGGAAAAAACACATCCCGTTCCCACCCAGTCTACCACACACACACACACACACACACTTATCCATCAGATCCCCTACAAATCCCCCTCCCAACTTCCAACGCACCCCCCCGAAAGGATGGAGGATTTTTCTGGAATATGCAAACACACAGAATTCTGTGTTTATTGAAAAACCTAGCACTGGGCTCTGCGGGGCCAATCTTAGCCCCGAGCGCACGTCCCTTTACGCAAGAACAAAAGGAGAAAATAAGGAATCCTAAGCTCATTCCTGCTGCCCTCAGCTGTCCAATGGAGCATGAAGTATGTACACTAGAAATCCTAATCGGATCCCGTCGGTTATTCTAACATCAATTAACGCAATTAACGAAGCTTAAAGAACAGAAAGGAGCCTGTGCTGCCCAAGCCAATCAAAAAGAGCCCATACGTATCTGAGTGTGAAAGACCTGTTTAACATCAACATGTACAATCTTACTTTCTAATGTTCGACTTCTACCACTGCAGAGGGTTTAGCTGGATGCTCTGCTGAAAGTGGACTCGGGACGCTGATGCTGATGCAGTGTGTAAAAGCCTGAATGGATGAAAAGCAGCAATTAAAAGATCCACAAAATGGAAAACTCTATTAACCCTTTTCATTGTTTTGTATTACTGTGCTGTAACTGCTACTGGCTGCTAAATTTCCTTTGGGATCAATAAAGTGTCTAACTAACTATCAAACTATTTACACTGTCAGGTGAGGTCAAGAAGAGGTCAGCGCATAGAAGTGGCATATCGTGAACACCTTTAATCCCACATTGATAAATGAGGACAGTGAAACTAAACTGTTACATAACCGTGTTGACTCATTACTTATAGCAACACATTAATATAATCATAAACAGTATTATATATTGACATATTAGTATTCTCATATATTATATATTGACTCATTATTTACACTAGGGCTGCAACAAACTGCTATTCTGATAGTCGAATGACAGACCGTAATCCATCTGACTGCAGCCTGTTCTTTAGTGGTCAAGACCACCACAGGACCCCCACAGGACCACCGCAGAGCAGCTATTATGTGGGTGGTGGATCATTCTCAGCACTGCAGTGACACTGACATGGTGGTGATGGTGATGGTGTTATAGTGTGTTGTGCTGGTGTGAGTGGATCAGACACAGCAGTGCTAATGGACACCTTAGTGTCACCCCTGGACTGAGAATCGTCCACCAACCAAAACTATCCAGCCAACAGGACCACTTATGAAGGATGAGAGGATGACCAACACTGCACTGTGCAGCAGCAGATGAGCTATCGTCTCTGACTGTACATCTACAAGGTGGACCAGCAAGGTAGGAGTGTCTAATAGAGTGGACAGTGAGTGGACACAGTGTTTAAACACTCCAGCAGCACTGCTGTGTCTGATCCACTCACACCACCACAACACACACTAACACACCACCACCAGGTCAGTGTCACTGCAGTGCTGAGAATGACCCACCACCCACATAGTAGCCGCTCTGTGGTGGTCCTGTGGGGGTCCTGAGCATTAAAGAACAGAGTGAAAGGAGGTTATCAAAGCATGCAGAGAAACAGATGGACTCCAGTCTGTAACCACAGAACTAAAATATGCACACATGTGGTAAGTGGATCTGATAAAATGGATAAGAAGTGTCGAAACCAGGATGATGTATAATGGGTGTAGCCCATTCTCACACTTCCACGTTCATTAATGAAGAAGTGTAAACAGTGCTGTTCGATGGCCTCTGGTCATGTTGTAAACAGTGACTGAGACTACTGAGCATTCTCAAATACATCACCAACTGAACCAAACAGATTTACCAGAGCTGTGACCAAATACTCAACATCAGCTGAAAAGCTCCACTTGTCAGGAGTCACTCCTAATGGCAACCGGCCCAAAAAAAGAGTGAAACTGACCCGGAGAGTAACGTAGGGCTGAGCGGTGGGAAAGATTAAACCTGCTGGATCTGATCTTCTCCTTAATGAAGGGCAACAAGTGCTAGTTTCTCTGGTCTGTCCATTTAGGGATGTGTTAGGAGGTGTTGAACACAAAGATCTGCTCTGCTCCTTCTGTGCTTTGCAAAACTGCTTTGTCAAAGGCGCATCCCTCGCGCTTCCGTCTCCGATTTTTTGGGGGAATACGCTCTGCCATCTGAATGCAGCTGTTTTCACACTCACTGTGTTCACAGATGTGCTTCATAAACGCATTATTTCCACAGAGCTGAGACATACAGACGTCTTACACATCATTTCCCAAGGGTGCCGCTGAGCTCCGTGCAGCTGTAAACAGGGTGCCGGGGCTGACATACAGGGTCACAGGAAGTTCAAATGTTTCGAACTTTTGTGCGAAGCACTTCAGTTGTTTAGCGTTTCCTCTATGTTTTAGGGACTTCCAGACATGTTCGCCGTCCTCTTGTTAGCTGTGCCGAAGCTTGATGAATTTTTGAGGGAGGCTGAAAACTGGCGAGCACTAGGATTGGTGCATGTAGAACTTTGATACCGTTACTATTGAGAGCCGAATGTGACGATGCGGCGAGGGTGAAAAAGGTCTGACAGGTAAATAAAAATTAATGTCCAATCTACAATTCAATATCGGATTCAGAACTATGCATTCTGGGCTTTGTGCAGCCTGGTGAAACATGCATGACGACATCCCTAACTAATCAACTATGAAATTACGCCAGACTAATTTAGTTGTCAGTTTTGGTCAACTAAGTCGATTAATTGTTGCACCTGTGATTTACAACTCCCCTAACATTGTATGTTTATATACAACAAACAAAGCAGAAACAGCAACGAAAAATTACTATGTGGGGAAATCTACCGATCCAGGTTGTGAAGGGAATGTCAGCACTTTTCAATCCCTTTTCAAGGAACCAAACTGTCAGCAGACATGGCTCATGTTCAGGATGAGGCTGAAGGTAGCTTCAAATTTACCAGCTTCTTAATCGTATGTTCCGTTCCACCTTAAATGCTACACCTGAATGTATCTGCAGCACCATTTAAGGTGGAATGGAAAATTTACAAAATAAGCTGGTGACCAGGAAGCCTTCTTAACGGGATCCTGGACAACAGTTTCTCAAACCTACAATATCAAGCATCTTAAATCAGCGTTTGACACTGAAGAGACTAAAGAGTGGAGCAGTGCCACCTTTATTAACATCACACCCCTAATCACAACCTGTAAGTAGCAGTCACGCTGTGTGATTTGACTGATGGTAAGTGACAACTTTAATTTATTTTGTGTTGTTTTCAAGCTCCAAGTAACTAGCATTAGCATAGCTTGCATAGCCTGTACAAGCTGCAGCATTCAAAGTGGGGCAGAACATTCAATTAAGATGCTGGTGAATAGGAAGCTCACTTCGGCTTCCTTAAAAGATGATCATCAACCATGCCCACTCACCAATCAGTTCCTTGGAAATGGTATGAAAAGTAAAGAACCAGCTTATTTACACAGAGGTTCACTTTACTTTCCTGTCTGTGTCTATTTGTACATGGTACCTCTGTGTGATCATCACAGTGTCTCGCTGTAAACCAGCCAATCAGATTAGAGCTCATCAAATTATTCATGAACTCAGCAAACAAGGGAAATCAGCTCCTTTCATTCTAGGACTAATTCATAGGGTGTAAACGGGCAGGTTTCACCATATGGCCAATGTCACATACCTTCGAGGTAGACAAGAGAGAGCATTACCAAATACTGAGTAACTGCATTCTATGATACACTTCAATGATGTCTTCTGTTGTGATGGAGTATTTGCATATTGCCAGCCCTGAGTTCCGAAGGGAAACCATAAGGTGATGCCTTTAACTGCTTTAGTGTTTGTAGTCTAATGTTTGACTGTCAATGTTTGACTTGTCAATTCCCTTTTTAGACAATTAAAAAGCAGAGCTATTAGAGAAGATGGGCATTTCTTATCTTTGGGGTGAGTTGGCATATCATGTTGGCTGATATTGACAATATTAATATCAATATTAAAACAGAAAATATAATTTACCTTTTACAGACAAACTGTAAATAAATATATCCAGTCGTAAGCAAAAATTTAACACTTCTGGTCCAATTACATGTTTTGATGATTTCGTTGATGTGAACATTTTAGTTAAAGTGAAAATAATGCAGAGATCAAAAAACATCAATATGGAAGTTTTCTGCAAATATAGTGTCAGTATGCAGTTTACCATTTTGGCAAAAACTTTACTATAAAATGCTTATTTGGTCCCCAATAACTTTTTCATCAAATAAACAGTAACTGTACATTACAGCGTGCAAAGGTGAAACCTTTATTACAGCTTCCATACTTCTCAGGAGAACTGCTTTTGGTTCTCCTCTCTCTCCTGCATACGTTCACTCTCTCCCTCCGTTTTTATCACTCACAGGTCGGGGTTTGAGAGGAGCTGCCAGTGTTAAAGAGGAGCTAAGCCTCTGATTGATTGTTATTAGTGTGATGGAACGGGACACTAATGCTACAATCTCTCACTCTGACCATAACATTCCAGGCCAGTGAGTCTACTGAACACGACCAGCCCCTAAACACAGCAGTTATCACCAGAGATAACGGCATGATGTCATTTTCTAAGAATTATTTCTCGCTCGTTAAAAGTGCACATTCCAGCGCTTACACTCCAATAATACAGACGGCCTGACCAGCCAAATTTACACGTTGGCCAGCTTGGATGGATTACAGACAGCAGTACACAGCAGGCAATGCTTAGTAAAGTAATAATATTGCTTCCTAGCTTTCACTGTTAATGGGGTATTCACTATTACCCACGAATGTTTCCTGCAATGGAAAACTGGATACTTTATTGAAATCTGTAAAATAAAGTACAAAATAATTTAAATCATTAAAAAAATGAAACAAAACTGTGGTCCGGTTTAGAGATCCGCATGGGCCTGATTATTAATGCACGCATTCGCTCGATTCAATCACTGATCATGTCCACCTGCACCCGTAAAATTTAGGGTTATACATGGCTGCAAGCGCCCAGCACTGTTTTTGCCCACACCCTCTCGCTTTAACCATATGCCATGCTCACCTGCACCCCAGTACTTTGGACTATTCTTATGGTTCTCATCAACTCCTGTGTTGGCTGTCTGAGCAAACCCTGTGACACAGCAGGGCAGTGTCCAGACTCATCGCACCTCCACGCACCCAACTGCACAGATACACATTTCAGTGTTGCAAAATAGAGTCCTTTGAGTATTTCTAGGGTAAACAAAGCCATATGAACTGCACACAGCACCAAACAATGATTGTTGCATCATCAAATGGGCAGCACAGTCAATTAAAAAAAAAATACAGTGTCAGTATTTTATTATTATTATTAGCTTTTTATTTATTATTAGCAAAGTAAGCAAGTGCTAGACATTTCACAAGGCCTTGTAATCAAGCGGTAATCTACGCAGGCTTTCTTATAGACCTGACAGTCCAAACGGGATTTAGTGGCGATTAAACAAGGTTGTATAAAATAGACAATTTGTACTTTACACTCCAAAAAGCTTTAGTGGACACACTGTGTGTGTGTTATACACTCATGTCTTGCTAAATATGTCAGGACCACATGTTTTCACAAGTATGGAACAACCAACAGAGCAGAAAAATAGCCTTTTGGATACTGAGGTTCAGGTGAGAGTTAAATTAAGGTTATGTGGTAAGTGGTGTTACCTCAGGGGTAACCTGTATACGTTGTGAAGTGTTATCTTGTAAGTGAGGTTAAACACTGCCCAGCATGCTCATAGCAATGTGGCATGAAACGAAGCATGATAGTGGGTGCCAGACAGGTGGTCTGTTAAGTCACGGTACTATTTGTTTCAGGCTGATGGTACGGTTTGTGTATGCCGCAGACTCCATGAAGCCATGGACTCCAGGTGTCAACAACACGCTGTGCAGGCTGCTGGTGGTTCCATACTGGTGTGGGGTGTGTTCTCATGGCATGGGTTGGGTCCATCTAAACAAAACTTAGCCAGTGTAGCTTCACGGATATAGCTGCATTGTTTACATCATCATGAACAAAATGTACTTGTGCTACAGTGTTAACCGGAATTCCATATTAAATTACAAAATTTCTCTAGTACTGTTTTTTTAATACGTGGCCCTAAATATCAGTAACGTTCAGGCAAAAAAAAACCCAAAAATGTGCATGACAACAGAGTAAGAAAACAGTCCTGGGCAGCAGGACACAAGAGAGAAAGTGGCCTTTAAAAAGCATTTAAACACACCCTTCCCACACAGGAGGCAGAGAAAGTCTTTAAAGCTAAACCAGCTCTACTCGTTACTGGAATGCTGAACTGGTGAGCTATTTACTGAGAGAGCGAGAGCCAGAGAGAGAGAGAGAGAGAGAGAGAGAAAGAGAGTGAGAGAAAATGTAAGAAATATAAAAGAGGGACCAAGAGTGAGAGAAAGGAAAACAGACAAAAGAAGAGAAATGGAAGAGAGAAAGAAAGGCAGAGAAAATAACAGAGAAAGAGAAAATGAGAGAGATGGTAGTGGAGCTGTTCAGTGTTGGTCTTCAAGGTCAGGGGAAAATCTCTCTCAAACCTTGAAATCTTTTACAAACCTGGTTACCGAAACACAATACACACAAGGAAAACACAAACACACAGAAATCACTGAAAGTATTTAGCTTTCAGGTGTAAACAACAGAAGTGTTTCCTCTCAAAGCAAAGACCAAACGCTCCATAAAGCAGGACAAACATCAGCCTCCGTCAGGCAGGTCACTCTTTAACTCGGGGTTACTGAGTAAAACATCCTACAGCTTAGCCTTAATATCAATAACGATATTAACATTAGCATACTCCTGATTTATGTCCTCTGAGCCAGTGACATCAACTGAAACCATAAAGGATTAGCTATAAGAAAATCCACTTACACAAGTTTAAAAATGAATAAAAGCTACAAAGAAAATGTGATTCCTAAAAACCACCTGGAAGACATCAGACAAACAGCATTTAAAGCTTTCATCTTTGAGAGGAAGGAAAGAAACTAAGCTCCACTTTTGCTTCAGATCTGAAAACATCTACAGGTGTGTCCATCCTTCCGCTGGGGGAAGATAATCAACACTATGGGTCTGAAAGGATGTGTAGCCGTGAAGAAGCTCCTCACTGAGAAAAGGAGACACATCAAACAGAAGCTGTTGATGGTCTCAGAACAACGGACTGACCACCCCAGGGACCAGAACCTCAACATCACTGGACGTGTTTGGGATTGTTTGGATGGTGAGAAGAAACAAGCAGAAACAGATAAACCAACTTCTAAGACTGAACTTGGAAGGTGCGTCTGCAGAAGTCTTTGAGAAGCTGAAAGTGAGTCTCCTGAAGAGAACAGAAGCTGTAACAAAGGTAAAGAGTGGACTCAGTAAACACTGAAAAAACTGACTAAAATTCAAACTAAAAAGACTTTTGCACAGTACTGTAAATCACAGAAATACAGACCAGACTGGAGAACCTGAACTTCATGGTGAAATGGTGAAAACTTTAAATACTGCACAATTCATTTCTTCTTTTCTTTGAAGAAAACGTATGAAAATAAGAAAAATAAGAGGCGTTTAACAACCAAAACTGCCAAGATTCGAGAGTACCTTCAGCTCTGGTGCTACACTGTATTAGATACTGTATTAGAAACTGAATGAGTCTAGGAAGTGTGCTGATTGACAGTCAGCCAGTAAAGAACGGTGTATCTAGTACCGTAGGAGTATAACCTTAAACTACAATTACATATAGCACTTCAAAATTGACATCTGTCACATCATTTTCATATCGATCAGGCCCTATTTTGCCCTGAAGCAGAAAACACACCCACATACCTGACCAGGTCAGGTGAAGGGAGACTGACCTCATACCATCAACCCTGAGAGACAAAGGAAAAAAAAACAAGGCAGAACAGAAAGAACGAAACATGATCTCAGACGAGAGAAGCGGAGGAAAAACAAACCGTGAAGCAGGAACGAGGGACGAGAAGAAGAGAGGGGGACGACAGCAATATTTAACTATAAGGAAATCCTGGTCTGGAAGATCAGACGTGACTGCATTCCAGAGCTTTTCTAAAGAGATAATCAAAAAGACGACAACAGAAACACGTCCAGCTTCTGCCAAAGCCCTTCAAAATAAAAGTCTGAAACATTCTCACACGGACATACACAAATATCACATTCTGATTTCTCACCCCGATCCGTATCTCATTCACTCCTCAAAGCTCTCTCCTTGTTTTGACTTCTTCTCTCTTTCCGTATCTTCTTTCTCTGTTATTAACTATTCATTAGTCAGTAACTGCTAACGATCTTTCCGTACTATCAATTATTCAGTCATTACTATATTCTGCACATTATCTACTATAAATTATTCAGTAACTACTACAAATTATTTTGCATTTACTGTGAATTATTCAGCTACTGTTACAAAGTATTCGGTATTACTAGGTGAGGTCAGTCATTCTGAGTAGAGAGGTTTTGGGCCATTTTATGCCAGTTGTGCTGCACACAAATGTCTTCCAAATTTAACACACCTGTGAAGTAAAACACCCTCATACACACACTCTAGTGAACACACACACTAGGGGGCAGTGAGCACACTTGCTCGGAGCGATGGGCAGCTGTATCCACGGCACCCGGGGAGCAGCTGGGGGTCAGTTGCCTTGCTCAATGGCACCTCAGTTGTTACTGTCAGTTCAGGGAATCGATCCCAGCGACCCTCCAATCACAAGGCTGGTTCTCTAACCTCCTGCCCACAACTCTTCCCCACCCCCCATTTGTATATATTGAAATGCTTGGTTATGGGAGTTTCACTGAGCATAACATTTCTGCTATCTAGGTATGAACGCTCTGTATTCTTCTTTCTATGTATTAGCCCTGTCCACTGTTTGGGCAGCATCTGAGCTCAAGGTGAGTTATAGACTCTAACCTTCCTGTACTAGCTAGGAAACATTCCCTGACGGAACACTAAACACGGTTGTAAGCCTCTCTGGATAAGCACGTCTGCTAAATGCCATATATGTAAATGTACTGTTAATTATTAAGTATCTACTCCAAACAATTTAGTCACCACTAATAAATCATTCGCCAACTACTATAAATTATTCAGTATTTAGTGTCAATTAATTACAATTTTTCAATATTTGCTATAAAGTATTTATTATCTGTTCTGAATTATCCAGTAACAGCTACCTGAGCATCTACCTGAACGACTCAGTAACTAAACTACTGGAAAGTTCACAGTATCTGCTCTGAATTATTCACTAACTACTACGATACTAACATGTAGGTTCTGAAGTTATGAGAGCGAGAAGCTGAGCTGTGGACCCTTAGGAGCTCATTACACTCAATGCAAAGAGCTTCTATAAATGGAAGGTCTTCTGTACATACACACAAACACTCTGTTCAATTACGTATGCCGTGCGCTGCGAGACGGACTGCGTCTTCCTGTCAGGCCATGCGTGCCGAGTATGTGTGAATCGTTGCCTCATGAAATAATAAAAGCTTTGCTCCACCCAGACATTCAAATGACTTCTCCGGACTGAAGCTGGTGTTCTAGAACACTCATTCTGAAGAATCCGCGTGTCAGCATGCAAACAAATCTATCAAATCAGCAATATTGGTGTGAACCATGCTGGACAGATGTTTACTCAAACCTCTCAGAGATAAATACCAGCTGAGCTCTCGGTCAGAAAGCCTTGAGCTGAAAGAGCTGAGCTGTGTGTTCCGCTTGTAAACACAGAATCCATATTCAAATCCATGCAAAATGAAGAAATGAGCTCATCCCAACATTCACGACCAGATCGCATGACCATCTCATCTCTCACTGTAAGAGTATTTTGTCCTTCAACCTAAAAACATGGCAAACGTGTATTTAACTGTTTTTTAATACAAACTAAGACAAATAAAATGAGAGTCCAGGTGAACGATAGCAGGATCTCAGACCAACCTCTGCCCTGTTCTAGGTTTTACAGCACAGAAGACATCATTGCCCTCAGGACACAATTCAGCAGGGCTGAAGTCCAACAACTTTGTCGTATCATCATAGTCCGATTTCAACGTCAAGTTGACTTAAGAAAGAAAGCTTTTATATCGTCTCATGTTTTCCTGAAATCTGATTTTATATCTCGCAGTATATAGCCTTGCTTACAGAATCGCAATACACCACGATACACTGAATTTCGAGCTCTGTATCATGATATGCACTGTATCACCAGGTTCTTGCCAATACACTATACAGCACCTCCAGTCTCGACTGATTATTAAGGTAAAAGAATATAGCCTACAGCAAAGCTAATTACATATATGTTATATATACAGTATTATGTAAATAGCTGTACTCTCCATATTCAAACAAATGATTAACAATCTGAATAGCTAATACGGTAATACAGTAAAACTAATAATTATTAATATAATGGCTAACGTGGTGTATAATCTATAGCACAATTAATAACAACATTATTATTGCTAAAATGGTATATAGTGTATAGTGACACTAAGGCTTATTAATATGACATTTAATACATTATATTGTCTATGGTGATATTAATGATTATTCATACAGCAGCTAACACGGTATAAAGCCTATTACTGATTACTAATATAACCGCTAACACGGTATATAGCGTACGGTCAAACTAATGATAATTACCAAAACAGTTAACACAGCATAATATATACAGCAGGGTTTCTCAACCTGTGGGCCGTGGACCACCAGTGGGCTGTTAAGCACCGTCTAGTGAATCTCAGGCCCATCCTGACAAGGGAGGCAGCAGACTGCAGTAGGCCGGTAACGGCACTTTACGCCATACAAAATATAAGTGAACATTTTTTCCTGTGTGTAAATACAAATCAGGAGATGAAACTACCAACACGACATAAACATTAATCGAAATGCACACATAAAAACATAGCACTGAAGCAACTCAAGGCAAATTAAAAGTCATCAGTTGAAGACAACACAACTGCAGGCGCCTGATTCGGACAATTAGCTAGCCAAAGACGGAGGGGCTTCATATACGAAGAAAGAATGTTGACTTGGTTGATCAGGTAAAGCAAAAAAGTACAACCCAGAGTACATCCAATATAGATTCGCGGGGGGGGGGGGGGATGCTAACCCAAAGGCTCGGTGTGTAGAGTGTGGTTTGACTCTTTCAAATGAAGAGCTAAGACTATAACATGCCCAGAAAACCTTAGCTAGCCTTAGCCAGACATGTTGCACGGAGTAAGAAAGCTTTCATGATGGCTGAGGAATTGGAGCTGCCGGTTGCCACAGATATGTTCCACGAGAGTCATCTGATGTTAGCACTTGAAAGATAAACAAAAACACATTAACATCAAAATGAGTTTTGTTGAACGTTAAGCTTTCTCGTTATAAACAGGTGGTCCGCAAGGTTCAACAGGCTGAGAACCCCTGGTATATAGCGAAACCTGAGTGGGGTTTAGTGGCGGACACTTCCACTCCTCACTCGACGCATTTCTGTAAGAGGTCAGCTCTGGGTTTCCTATCTCCGGCTCCGCGTTCACACATCAGACAAACTGGTCCGCTCTGTGTCTGTTCCTGATTTTTAATTTCTGTCCATTATTCAATATACAAAACTAGGTAAACAGTCTGAGCTGCAGTTGCTTTTTCAGAAGCTATCGGTTTGAAGCAACGGCCCAGCCTACAGGCTAAAAAACAAGCTGGTAAACAAACACATGCTTTTAACACCATCTTCTCGCAACTAAAACAGTCAAAACGCGTCTCTGTGTAATATCTGTAGAACTTTGTGGTCGTCAGTGACAATTTCCAGTATGTAGGTCTGCTGAACAGCTCCACAGCACAGACACGGTGTATGAATGGCTGTTGTTTGCAAGCTGTAGAGTCACCGCCACATCACTTAGGTCACTCAGAGACAGTCAGTGTGGAATAAAGGACTGTCTGGCTTTCAGGATAAAGCAATACTGGAGCGAGAGTTCACGCTAACACCCTGACTTTGTGAAAGGCTGCTCTGCGTTCAGGTCAGAATATGTCTCCCCACTCTGCACCGCTCGCATGTTCTGAGTAAAACGATTCATTATTCGTAAAATAGCTAATATGGTATTTAATCTATAGTAAAAATCATTATTAAACTAATAGGTAACACGTATATTGTCAATACCTAACCTAATAATTATTCATATTATTCATATCACAGTAGGGATAAATGAGTCTGAACACACAGTTTTGCTCCGAATAAACACAAGGCCAATATATGATTCTGATTTTAACCAATCTGTGCTGCAGTTTCATTAAGGATTAAGGCGTCTATGTGCAGTCGCGCTCTATTTAAATGCTGCTATCTACCCTGTTGTGGCATAACTGCGTATAAACCATTGTTCATCAGTTACATCTTCTGATGTAACATTGTTCATCAGTTACCGTCTGATTTCATGTTATTTACTCAGCAACTGTTTTTATAAGAATTTGAGGATTGAAAATGAAATTTTGGCCCATTAAAAGCAAATAATTGTTCACCTAGATCACAACCTGTAGATGAAACAATTCAAGTAAGAACATTTAACTAATTAAGAATTAGCCAATGGGACTGCAAAGAAATCGGAATCAGCTGATTCCTGATCAGTGTGCCCCTATCTAGAAGTGTGCACAGTATACTGTCTATAGTGAAACTGAGTGTGCGTGTGTGTGTGTGTGTGTGTGTGTAGTTTCACCTGCACAGGTGAGCAGGCTCCCCTCTGTATCCGGAAACCGGCTCTCAGCTCAGGTGTCAGAATGTATTTTCCAAGACAGAAGTCCCTCAGTGTGAGCCAGCGGCAAAAAGAAAACAACTAACCGTCTGCGGAGTGGACCCTGAATGACCAGGCACGGCACCTGTGCAGCTAACGCCAGCGGATCTCGAACTCTAAAGCTGTCTCTGCCACACAAACATACAGATGCACCTACTGACTTTACGCAGCTCAGTAGAAGCTAATCTTCAGGTTTGACTTTCCAGCCAAAAACAGCAACCGACAGCCGCTCTGACTCTTTCTCCTTTCCTTCGGTCTCTCTCTCTCTCTCTCTCTATCGAGCTCTCTCGCTCCAAACAGCGCAGAGCCTCCAGCAAGGAGTTCAAATTACTGCCCTCCCCTCGGCCAATCAGCACAACCGCAGGCATGAACAGAAGCCACAGGTGTGATGTCACGGAGCAGGTCCTTTGTATCCTACCGGCACAATCTCTCTCTCTCTCTCTCTCTCTCTCTCTCTCTCTCTCTCTCTGCCAACTCTTTGCTGTTCCACTGGCTTAAATGTCCAGAAGAGATACAAATATGTTCACCGGTTCTCTGCTAAATGTTTTTTTTTCATGATGCACCAAAATTAGAATTCCTGGCTGATATTTTAGCTGCCAATTAACTGCCATATTAAGAATTTGCAATTCATTTAATTAGTTTTTTTATGTATATTGTATTCAACTATTACACACAAATATACACCTCTTAAGGTGTTACAGCAAGTTTTGCTGTTTTTCTATGATCCATGTGTCACAATAAATCAATGAACTTTGCAGGTAAAAAGTCCACAATATAGAAATATGTACACATGCACTCGTGACTGGCGAGTATCTTTTTCTGAATGTATATAAACACTATTTCCTTTTATAGTACATGCGTTTTGGCTGGTTTATATTCATGAACAGAGACCTATAGTAAAGGGAAACTCATTTGTGAACCTGTTTAAAGCAAATTCTTATTAAACTTAAACTGGTAACTAAGCTGCAAATAAATCTTAAAATGAAACTGTACTTGTTTGCAAAAAGTTATTTTATGGTTCTAGCTAATAGAACCTGTTCTCCTTCAGTGTTCTGTGCTGATGGTGATTGTAATAGACGTCAGTGTCAGACTAATTAATGATCTTCTATTAAAGACTGGTGGACTGAGAGACACTAGAGTCTCTTCACCTACACTGAGCTGATTAAGAGTCTTGTTCCAGAAATGATAATAGGACATTAGAGCTATAATAAATCATGCTCCTGTTACTCTCCATACTTCAGTACATTTGAAGGTAAATACTTTAGTACTGTTACTCCAGTGGAGGTCTAAAAGGAGGAACTTCTACTGACACTGGAGTAATATTTTACCCTGCGTATGTCTACTTTAACTCAACTACATGGTTTGTGTACTTCGTCCACCATTGGTAATAAATGTGGCAGGCTTAACGTTGACATACACCAGTGAATAAAATGAGGGAGAAGGCAAAGAGAAAGAATATGAGGGATAAAGGAAAAGAAAGAGAGAGGGACCGCTCTCAGTTCTCTGTTGCTCCTTTACACAGTTGAACAGGAGAGATGTTACATTACACACGGCGGATACCTGAGGTTTGGTTGAATTTGGTGGCTGCAACAGGACATCACCTCACCTTTTAACAACTGAAGACACCAAGTGACCCAGTTTAGAAGGCAGAATGTAAGCGTGCTGGGCCTTCATTGTTGTATTTAGCAATATGTAATGAACCACACGCTTCAATGGTTAACAGGTCTGTACCGCAGGCAGGCCAGTCTGTCACCCGCACTCTCTGATTGTGCAGCCATTCTGTTGTTACACATGCAGAATGTGGTTTGCTGTTGGAATATACATGAACATCCTTGAAAAAGACGTCTAAAAGGCAGCACAGGCAGGATTAGGTAAGTATATACTTTGTCTTTCAATGTCAGTGGTGCTTTCACAGATGTGCAGGTCTTGATATACACCAATGAGTCTCAACACGGCCTTGCTCATAACGGACTAGGTCTTTCCTAGATATCAAATGTAACTGGATCACCTGTTTAAGAAGGTTTTCAACATATCTCTGGAAAGCGTTACAGGCATTACTTCGAGAATGTGGATATATGTGGAAATACAAAAATACTAATAACGTTGCTAAGTTAGAAAATTAAATATATATTGTCTTTGTAATGTCTTTTCTTTAAATATGCTTTCTGTTTTTATATGAATTTCACATATGGTGATCCGGGGTTTTCAACCTAATTCTGCCTAATTAGTTTCTATTATAAATTACTTTTGATTTTATACAATTACTGTATGTGGTACTCACCCATACACTGTACATGTGGCAGATAAAAGTCTGATAACAGTTGAAAATGGTCATATATGTATACTGTATATAAGCCGAGTGTGAGTGGGTGAGTGTGCATGTGATCTGAAACCAAGGAGCACCTGCCGTATTCTACATCTGTCGTCAACCCTGCACCTTTGTCTGCTCTGACTGCCACCATAGCAACACACCCTCACGAACACACACACACACACACACACACACACTCTGAGTGGATGCAGACTGTGGCACCCTAGTCGTCCTTAGGTATAAGGAAAAGCTGTGCTGACTCACACCGCACCAGCTGAAGCATATGCGTTCAACTTTGCATACATTCACAGCCATTAGCATACAAAGCACAACTGAGTTCATTCGTGGGTGGAGCACAGGGCTGGTTCCCTGCAGGTGGAAGCGTCATATGTCACACCCGGCCTTTGAAACAGGACCTCACATCTGTCTTACGGTACCTAACCAGGGGACAAACACTTCAAAAAGCGCCGGCTTCTGTTAGAAGTTGACCGAAAATGCTGAGTCAGTGAACTTAAAAACACTGCTTTGCGATGTAGCTGCATATAACCAGTAAATAAACAGCGAAGACAACTCAATGCTCTGGATCTGAAAGGATGTGCACCTGCCAAGCATCCCTCAAAAGAGATTACACTAAACAAAGAAGCTGCTGGTATTCCCAGAACAATGGACTGACCAAAATATCACTGAATATCAAGACCATACGCATGGACTGAACACTGGGAGGGACCAAATCTACAGACGGGATACCGCGCAGTACAATTACAGAGAACGTTTATTATAATATAACGAGTATACAATTACAGTTCTATCACAAAATGACGTACTGGTGATAACGTCAGAGATTTAATAAAGACCTTGCTGAAGTGAAGCGCTGGTATGGTGATACGGTGTTACAATAAGAAGCATACTATAAACAACTGATAGGAGAACTGGCAGATCCTGCACAGCTAGTGAGAAAATCTTTTATCTACATTATTTACAAGTTTATCTGAATAATGTGGTGATATGTCCCCCAAGTCACATTGTGACAGATAGCTTGATGAATATGACTGGGATTACTTGCACCATGAGAAGCAAAAAGGACCTCAGACTTCTAAGGCAAAACTTGGGCAACCTATTAATCAATAGAGATATCTGCCTTGAAATGGACTTTCTCTTATTATGTATGTTAAATTACTGTAATCAGTAATTCTATAACATTAAAACCACCTCAACGCATCTACACTTTTTATCCATTTTATCAGCTCCACTTACCACATAGGTAGTTCTACAACTACAGACTGTAATCCATCTGTTTCTCTGTATACTTTGGTAGACCCCCCCCCCTCCCCGCCATCACATTTTATCATCAATGGTCAGGACCCCCACAGGTAAGCAGGTATTATGTGGGTGGTGGATCATTCTCAGCACTGCAGTGACACTGACGTGGTGGTGATGTGTTAGCGTGTGTTGTGCTAGTGACAGTAGATTAGACACAGCAGTGCTGCTGCACACCTCAGTGTCACTGCTGGACTGAGAATTGTCCACCAACTAAAACTACCCAGCAAACAGCATCCTGTGGGCAGGGTCTGGTGGGCAGCGTCCTGTGAACACTAATGAAGGACTACAGGGTGACCAGCATAAACTCCTCATCAGCTAATGAGCTATTGCCACCATGTTGTGCCTGATCAGTGTACATAAAGGCATTCAGTTTCCCAGATTGTGCATTCAAGTTACCCGGCCATGACTTAGTCTAACTAGGTTTACTGTCCACGAAAGGGGCCTGAGACTAAAAATGTCTGAAAGTTAGACGAGAAACACGCTAAATGCAACGTATGTGAATGCAAATGACAGCGCCCGACCAACACACTGCAAACATAGAGTGCTTCTGTATAAACGCACAGCTTACTTACTGTGGCAACAACGCACAAAAGCTCAAAGCAGCTGCCTTGGCGTCTTTGTAAGAAGTAAGTTTCTGGGCTTAGACTAATCATATGCAACCAAACACACATGTGCACAACGAACTACCAGTTCAGCACAGTGTAACATCCTATGCCCTGTCTTTCTTCGGTTCTGTCTGTTTCTGCTTTTGTTTACTGTACTTTGTGTGTCTATCCATGTGCTTTTGTTGTTGTTTGCTCTGGGTCTCCTCCCCTGTCCTGCCTCCTTGTCATCCGTCTCACCTGTGTGTGGTCTGTAGCCCCACCCCCTCATTAGCCCCAGGTGTTTCTTGTTGGTTCCCTTTGTACTTAAAGTTGTAACTCTGGTTGTGTGCTTGGCGTTTGCTTGGTGTTTTGTTTGTTTGGCCCTGTTTTTGAATTCCCCTGTTCGTTTTTTGTGGCTTTCTTGTAGCAGCTTTGTTTCATTCATGTTTAATTATTTTGTTACTTTGTTATGTTGCCTGGGTTGATCATTAGTTTGTCATGGATTCTAATTACTCCAAAGACTTGCACATGCATCATGCACCTTTGTCTTAACAAGCGTTATGCACACTATGTTCAGCATTCACGCCTCCAGCCAAAAAAGTGGACGCGCTGGTCCTCTTGGTACAAACAACAGGCCTTGATCTGAATATACAGACAATAACTGCGATTCACAATATTGCAGTCATATACTAAACAGGAAAATCGTGGTTTTGTACTCAAATTGTTGGACCCCACACAAAGAGCTAGTGACTCTAAAGAGACTCATTATTTGCAGAGAGAGCGAACGCCACGATCACTTTCAGCTTCAGTCAGCTGCTATTCGCTGCCCAGCCAGACAAGCAGTGGAGAGGACAGGTGGTGTGCTGCGACTACTTTGCATAGCAGGTTACATATTAACAGCCCCAAAAAAATAATAGACACACATAAAAAAACACATACACAAAACAGAAATCCAGAGGCTGTCTAAGCTCTCAAGCTAATTTGGCTGCACACTGCGTTAAAACATGAAAGCGCAGATAGAAAGAAGGAGGGAGAGAGAGAGAGAGAATGTGAGAGAAGTTGGGCAGGTGCTAGGCGAGGTTCTTGGCAAGAAGGCACCATCTAACAAGGCATCGTTAAATATTTACAGCATTCCTGAGTATCACACTGTGACTATATTTATTCTTTTTCTCTCTCTGGCCCTTTGTGTTGTTCTCTCTCATGCTATCTCTCTCTAAAAGGATGTGGTCACTTTGTTCGTTTGGGAGTCTGTGCATGCAAGTGCTTATATATACTGATAACAGGTTTATCTATAGGTAGTATATTGCTCAGTTCTGTTTTTAATACTTGGCCCAAAAACTTCAGCTTTACTTCAGTGGTTAAAATGGTGTGAACAGACACAGCAAAATAACAAGCCACTGTTAAGTGCTAACCGCCACCTGAGTGCAGCTCAACAAAAGAGAGCAAAGGCCAAGGCAGGAGAAAGGGCAGCACATGTAGGTAGCTATCAGTACTGAGAGGCATTTTATGAAGAAGCCACCCAAGGTGGAGAAGAGACTCACAGCTCAGATCCGCTGATTTGGGCACATTCTCAGAAAAGAGCTTGATTGTCTTTAAGCTGCTTAATTCTTACTGAAATACAGCCAGAAGACACGACTGCATCTTAGAGAAGTGCATGCTGGCCACTTTACACAAGACTAGTTTGCATCAAAATCATAAGAGTGGCCTTTAGATTGTTGGTACACAGTATTGTTCTGGCCCAAACCACTGGATCACTTACTGAAGAAAAACAAATTATATACAGCTCTGGAAATAAATAAGAGCCCACTCCAGTTTCTTCTTAAATCAGCATCTCCACATGTACAGCAGGTTCTTAGTGAGGAACAGAAGGTTTGGTTCTAGCTTTACTGGCAGATACAGTGAGCGTCTGGTTCATAAGAACAAGGTCAAGCAGCAAACACACAGGACAACACAGCTACAGACTGGCAGAGGGCAAAAACGGCTCTCTACTGACCGTGATGAGCGCCACCTCATTCCACTGTAACCACCATAAGATGACCTCAAGTGACCTACAGAAAGCCTGGCGAGCGGTGGCTGGGGTGAAATGCACAGTGAGCATGGTTCAAAAAACAGGCTTCTGGAGGCGTCATTAGTGATTTTCTAAATAAACAGATCTAAATACAATATTTGATCTGGAATTTGGGAGACGTGTTTCCAGTAGTGTATAGAATAAAACAGAACTGCTCATTTTGGTCAAACACAAACCCAGAAACTGTACAACTAGAGAAACTGATCATTTTGAGGTGGTCTCCTAAAATTTTCCAGAGCTTTATATATATTCTGTCATGATCTATTCGCCTAAACTTATAAATAACTCAAAGTTACACTTTAAATTAGATTTTTAATGTTTGATGGTGCTGACCACTCAAATTGCTGCTAAAAGTTCTGTGTGGAAAAAAAAACTACTATGCAAAAAGTACTATGCATTTCCTTCTTTAGGGAAGGAGAATATTTATTTCCCAGTTTGAGCACAGTGTTATTCACACAGCTGGATAAGCAAAGTGCATCCTGACAAATGTACTATTAACAGGTCAGCTGTTTAAGAGAGAGAGAGAGAGACAATATTGGATAATACTAAATACTGTTTCTGTATCAGCATCGGTATTTCAGACACGAAAAAGTGATACCGAGCTACTCTTACTTCAATTCACTGTCATTTTCCTGCAGAGCACATAAAAAGCAGCTGGTAGGCTCTACATGGACCTACCAGTGAAAAAAGGGCACTAACAAAGATGACAAGTTATAAGTGCGGCAGCCAGCAGGTCAGATAACCCAGTTATCAATAAATGTACATGACAGTATATAGTATCACAGGGAATAAATGCATCACTTGCACTCTAAAAACACATAAACGTACTGTTTCTTATTTTATTATGCTTCAGAGTCGGTCTGTCCCCCACTCAGCACCAAAGTATATTTTATATTTGTGGTAAACACTGTATATAAATACACTACACGGTGAAATATACCAATACTGTCAGAAATTCTAATTAGACTGTGATGTAAATTGTCTGGCCATTCCGCCCACTACTAGGACGACGCAACACACTCTTTCGTGGCTGCTCAGTGTAGACTGGTGTATCCAGCAACTAACCAATGGTGACATGCCACAATGTAAATCTTGTCATGATAATAGCATTACTGTACTAACTGTGGTGTTCCTGCCCCTGTGTGGTTCTAGACATTATCATAGCTGTCAAATCACCAGTAATTTACCAGTATTAAATACTGACTGATCACACTTTGTGAGGTACGTGTCCATATAAGACTGGGCTATGAAAATCTAGTCCAATGCCGGTTCTCCATAAACATGACCAACAGTTCACTGATGTTCAATTTTTCACTTTCAGTTTTTTCCCACTTGCTTGCCTAAAGAGTGATCTGCCTAGAGTGGTTAGGGTGGAGGCGTATCGTCGCTGTCCAGAGAAAAACAAGGATCTCCAAAATGGCAAATTTACTTAATTCTAATGTTAGTCAATGGAACCAGACTTTTTTCCAAGCCATTTTGGTCCTGGTTCTGTTGGTCCATTCATCATGAAATTTGTACACAGTGTAAACGGCAGGTGCTGTGTTCAAATGATGCATAAACGTCAACAAAAATGGAGATATCTTTTTTTAATAGGGTAGCGACAATATACGGTGTATATCAGTTTAGGCGTAATTCTTTTGTCATTGACACTCTGTGCACGGACAGCACAGATATCGTCTTATACGAGAAACAAACCAAACATTCAAACAGCTGGCGTGCTTTAATAATCAGATGCCTCATATAGGGGTTAACTTGCTTAAAAATGCATCATCAAAAGATGATTACAGATCAGATGATTAGCAGAGATAATGCATCATTCAGTTGGTAAAAATCTCTGACTCATGAAGAAATTAGAAAACAAAGTACCAAAAAATTACAGTGGCTTTAACTGTATAAATATACTACACGGTTGTAAGTGAATTTTTATACAGTGTGGTAAAAATAACAACTGTTCTGAAGAAAGGCTCATGTTTCTAATGGCCTTCTGTTCTGCTGCCCCTCGACTATGGAATGCCCTCCCTGACCATCTGAGGGCACCACAGACGATTGGGAGTTTCAAAAAAGGACTTGAAACGTATCTTTTTAGCAGAGCTTAAGACTCGTAAACATCCTGTCAACTACTGCTATTTAAAGAAAAACTGTTTTACTGCTCCTTTTGTAACTCCTTAAATGAGGTTTTACTCTGTAGCACTTTGAGAATTGTTTCAAATGTAAAGAGTGTGACAAATAAAATGCATTATAATTATTATTATTATTAGTTGAAGTATGGGTTTTATTGCATGTGAACTGGTAAACCCACCTCAACCTCAACTATAAGAATTCAGTGCCGGTATTCCCCAAAAAAGTTGCTGGTACAAGCTGGGATAACCAAACTGTTGGTGGAACATTCTCAAATCAACATCCCAGCCCCATTCCAAAACATGGGATATCTAGTGCTGTGACCCCTACGCAACTCAACCCGCAATGCTTTCTCAAGGGTACTGTGTGCTGTGAGCATCTTGACCAATCACAGACGTCCTCTGAGTGTTTAGATGATGCAAGACATTCCATCAGGAGTAATAAAAGGCATCATAAATGTAAATGTTTTACTGTGTGAGCATCCTGACTAATCACACTGTCTGGGCTAATCAAAGCATTCACATGATTCAACCAAGAATTATTCTGGTCAAAGATAACCCAGATCAATCTTTAACCACATCAAGGGTTTACCTTGGCTTTTTATTATGCTGCAAGGTCTAAATGAATCGTAATATCACCTCCTCAACTCTACAATATATGGTATAGTAGTAAACCTCTAAACCACATACCAACACTAACCACAAGTAAAGCACCAACACCCAAACACAAACACTGCAAGCGTTTCAAACATCTTCTTTCCACCATTGAAACAGGGCTTGAACTGTGTGGCCTGAGGAACAGGTGAGGCTACATACCTGTCTGAATAAGTGCTGGAGTCTGAGCTCTCCATGCCAGCCTCCTCTGTCTGATCTGAGACCAGCTTCATCAGACGCAAGCCTGATCGGCCTCATTCACTCCTCCGCTGACCCAGCGCCTCGTCATGGGAGAGTGAGACGCTGACAAAAGCACTCAGATCATGCATTCACGCATGCATTCAAGTGTCTAGTGCACTAGTTTCAAAAAGTCTCCTGTTCTAGTTCAAATATGACCGTGCTGGTTTAAATCGTGTCCTGTGCAGCAGTTTTAAAAGCATGAAGTACTTTACGAAGAGTCCAGTGGGCTAACTGGAAGTGTCTTGTGCGCTATTCTCAAAGTATGAAGTAATTTATCTAGTGCAATATTTAAAAAAGCACTTCAAAAGTGCCTAGCATGCAAGTTTGAAACCTGCGACGTGTGTGCTAATTTGAATGAAAGTATGAAGTACTATAAAAAGGTCTAATGCACCAGTTTGAAAAGCATAAAGTACTTTAAAAAATGCAAAAAACTAAATTAATGTTGGTATAAATTAGACAATAGAGGTTTTAAAATGTCTAGTGCAAAGTCTTTTTTGTTCAGTACTTTAAGACTGAACTTGAAAACTGTATTGTGTACTAAATGTAAATGTATGAAGTTACAAAAGTCTAATTAAAATAGTAGTAGCATTAGTTCTTAAAATACGAAGTCCTTAAAACACTAGTTTCTAAAATGAACAGCACTTAAAAAGTTAGTGTGCTACGTATAAACGCATCTTGGGCGCCATTCCAAGTAAAAGACATTTCATAAAGTGACTGGCCGTACAAGTTCTGCTTGCAGGAGCCGAAGCTTCAATAGCAGTCTCAGCCACAGTCTTCTGCTGTCCTGGGTTTCTCCACTGATGCACCATATACGTTTAACACATCTCCGGTTTTAGGCAGTCGAAGCTGGGGGTCTAAGACTTCCACGTCTTTCTCTCGGCGGTCTCCTCCCGCTCCTTCCCAGACTGCTCAGTCCTAAGTCCACTCTTGTGTAACTCCTCAGAAGAGGGGACCGAATGACGTCACGTGCCGCGTGGAGACCGTTGCCGGGTTGCGCAGCCTGTTTGCTGAAGCTAGCTGCTATGCGTCTGCATGTGTGCATGTGTTAGCGACTGTGAGACTTTTACAACAAAACAAGTGTGTGTGTGTGTGTGTGCGTGTGTGTGTGTGTGTGTGTGTGTGTGTGTGCTTGTCTACGACTTAACAGAGTCAAAATCGCATTACGCTTACCGTACATTCAAATTAGAAATGGGTAGTATACCAGATTAAATTCCTCATCAGGCATAAGTTTGACGTAACCGTAACACTGGTGTGCCACAAACGAGCACAGACAATGCAACATACAAACAGTGCACACCATGCTAACGTTAACCCATTTAGCTAAGGATGTTTCACTCATGTTTCAAATGAAAATGAAGACACAAAAAACTGTCAATCGCCATTCACTTCGTAGGAGAAAAAAAAAAGCGCCAAAACCACTCTCTACTGACCGCGATGAGCACCACCTCATTCCAATGTCACTTAACCACTGTAAGATGACCTCAAGTGACCTACAGAAAGCCTGGCAAGCGGTGGCTGGGGTGAAATGCACAGCGAGCATGGTTCAAAAAACATCAATCATTAGTGATTTTCTAAATAAACAGATCTAAAATACAATATTATTATATTATTATTATTATTATTATTATATATAATATAATTTGGGAGACATCTTTCCAGTAGTGCATAGAATAAAACAGAACTGCTCATTTTGGTCAAATACAAACCCAGAAACTGTACAGGACAGAACTGAACTGTGCAACACTAAGCAATATGTCTTGTTTTTACTCAAAAGCCCTATTCAGACGGGATTAGTTTAACATGAGGAGGTGGGGTAATGTAATTATTTCCGGACTTCTTCTGTGATTTTAGTCCTGTCAGTAATTTTTTGTGCGCTCCCGTTCCAGTAAAGATTTCGGCGCCTTTTTCCTTCTGTAAAACGAGCCCCAAAAATAACCTCAGATTATATTAATCCCATGAGAATAGACATGTAGGTAAACATTCCGCTATGTGCTGCGGAAAAGGAATTCTTTGCATTTCTTCTCAAGCATGGATGAGCTTGAGGAGCCATTTAGTTTCGATAGATAGATAACTCAGGTCGTTCAAGTCTCTGGCAAACCTCTTTTACTGTATCACGTACAACACTTAAATCCAGAAGACGGGCCAAAAGCCTCCTCAGAGGCACGACACCTCTGGCAGCTTTAGATGGGTCTTTGCGTAGCGTAGCCTACACAACCAAGCCTCAGCCATGTAATGAGCAGTATGTGCATGCATATATTTATATATATATATATATATATATATATATATATATATATATATAAATATTTATGTGTGTGTGTGTGTGTGCGTGTGTGTGAGTCAGGAACTGACCTTCTTCTCAGGACACAACCTTTGGACTTGTATGCAAATGAGCATCCATCTCAAACCCACCTTCTCCTAAAAGCGCTACTATGGAGGAACTGTCAATTCCTGTCAGTTTGGCTGCCTTCCTCCCTTACAATCTCACTTTACTGTACTAAAGGTCTCTAAGCTTAGGCCTACTTTCAATATGACCCAATATCAAAACATTCTCTCTCTCTCTCTCTCTCTCTCTCTCTCTCACTCACTCACTCACTCACTCCTTTGTCCCTAAACCTAGACCTAAAGCCCTGTAAACCTCCCACCCCCACCCACCCACCCCCAGTAGTAATGAAACAATGCCTGACATTATCTCTGTTCCTAAGCCTGAAAAAGGCCAGGTCTGAGTGTCTGTGAATGAGAGAGACATTGAGAAAGAATGACTGAAAACAAATAGGCAGATAGATAAAGAGAGAGAAAGAAAGCAGGGAGAAGGAAAGTGTGCATGCAATTGCCTGCATGTGAAGAACGTTCGTGTGCAAGTATGCAAATACAGAAACAATGTGGCCTGACCTCAAAGGTCCACATTCAAAACCACATCCACCAAGTACAATGCTTTACAGGACATCACAGCCCCCACCCAACACATCACGAACCATCAGGGCCATCAGAATATCAGAATTCCTCATAGAACTATCAGAACCATACAACAAAGGCTTCCAAGAACGACCAGCGCCGTCAAACAGTTCCATGGAATGAATAATCAGAACCATGAAAATGATTCAGCAAAAAAACATGAAAATGATTCACTAAAAACCACAAAAATGATTCAGCAAAAGAACCATCAGAAACATCAAGGTGTTCCAAAGAACCACCGTAATCATAAAAATTTCCCACAGAACTATCAGAAACATCTAAATGCTCCGTCATTTCACCTGCTTCATCAGAATCATTAAAGTGATTCACAAGAACACCTTCACCAAATACTCCAAGGAATCATCAGCATAATAAATATGTTCAACAGAATCACCAAAATCATTAAAATGATTCACCAAACAATCTGAATCATTACAATGATTCACAGGACCACTGCAACTAACACACTGCTTTAGAAAACCATCAACAAACTATGAACACATTACTTTGTAACTGTGTACAGTGGAGAAGTGTATGTGCATGTAAGTGGAGGTCCAGTGTTTGTGTGTTGCACATGGGGTGTTAGTATCACGTGACAAAGAGGTCTCTATACGCTCCATGGCCCAGTTTCATTCGCTATAATCACACATTATCTCTAACCCCAGAAAATCTCCTCACTTTCACACTCAGACCACCACACACACACACACACACACACACACACACACACACATTCTCTCTTTGTGCCATGGTGTGTCCTCAGAGGATTAAACTCTACACAGTCTTCCCCCTACAGGCAGACCCGCGCTACTGCCAGCTGCCATGACTGGACATTTTTAAATGGCTGGATCTGCGGCTTAGTTTGAAAAAGTCAGAGTGGTTTGAGCGGTACAAACTCAACACTCAATGCTAATCGCATCAGTAGAGTGTGTGAATATGTGAATTCCGAGATTACAGGAATGGTTAGGGAAAAAATCAGATCATGGTGGTCAGTTTCCCACTTTCCTTAGATGTAGTCAACAGGCCAGGACAAGTTTGGTGATCAAATTTCGTTTCTTTAGCCTGAAAGTGGATTATGAGACTAATGCTGCTAACCAACACTAGGAATCAGTCACTTAATCCTTTTATGTGAGGTCCAGGTCTTCATTATGGTCCCACAGACTTGTCAAGGTGGTTAAGGACATAAGTATGATTTATTGTGATCGTTAAAAATGAAGTGTACCTGAATACAGTGTAACTATTCTAGGTATCAGGCGTTTTGAGAGACTTCTATTTTTTTTTTAGAGCCTCATAGAATCCAGTTCTGCCTCGTATGTCATGCAGGAACAAATGACTAAATCTCGACTGTTTCTGTTTCTAAACACTCTTAATCTGGAAATCTGGAATGTAGCGTTTGTTAGCAATGTCAGCTTCAGAGCTCCACCACTTAACTGAAGAACCAAAACATGGACACCAAACACGTCTTGGCTGATCAGCTACAACTGTGCTAAGTGAGAAATCATGTAGATTTGATGGCTAAGGGCTAATGGTCTGTGTTTAAAAGATATCCAGTAGATGGATCTCTGAAGGATGTCATGTGAAAGCATATCAGGGAGTGCAGTGTTCGTACCTGCGGACGGTGAGCTGTAATGTTTTGTAAGATCCTTTGACCAGAGAGATGGCCTCCTGTCTGAACCCACTCAGCTCCACTCCGTTAATGATGACTACTTCATCTCCCACCAGCAGGGGGCAATCTAGCAGTCCTGCCTTGCCGTCCTCCTCTACCTGCACACACACATACACACACAAACAGACACTGACTGAGTGTTTACACATGGAGGCTGAGCGTGGGCTCATAAAACACCAGACAAATTCACGTACATAAAAATGATTTGGAGCATGACAAAGGACACACGCAAGCTAATAAAGTCCAGACAAATCCATCAGGAACAATACAGAGAGCATCAAACAAACCATATAATCTACTATGAAGAAAAGACAAATAATGCATCATCCTAAAGGAAGAAAAGGTCATTTGTCCACTGGACAAACTACCAGAACCGTAGGAAGCAGAAATCTGAAATTTTTTGCACTGGCCAGCTTAGTAACTGTTGTACGTTTCCAGGTGGATACAACATTACATCACCAATGAGAGCACCAGATCGTAAATTACAGTGTTATGTTCACATGTTGATTGGCACCTTAAGAATTACAACTTTGTATGCTTGCTTTGGTGACATAAATTGATTAGGGGAAAAAACACTTAGCAATTTGCATGTTTAGACTAATACTTCATATCCATATCAGCACAACTGGTGTTAATCTATAGCAAGACGGCGAATGAATCTGTTCACATGTTCAAGTAAAAAAAATAGCTCTGATGGACCCTGAGTGCAGGTTCATAGAACTGTGTAGTATGTAACTTCATACCACTCAAAAGGTTAAGCTAACTAGCACGCTAGGCATCCAACTTGCCAAAGTAGACACTTCAGAATGGTGTGAAACCAAAAAGACAAAAAAGAATTAACTGCCGTTATTGTGATGGTTTCACCCATCTCAAGCAGAACCATGAGTTCCACTCACCATCTGAATAGTACTTTCGGAACGTGAATGGTTATCTTTCATTTCAACAATCATGAGCAAAACGTCCCTGAGTAAAATAAACGCCTAAATAAACATTGTTCTTTCTAAACAACACGACTTTAAGGACTATATAGTAACTACTGTTCCGAGGATCCTCACTCGTTCTTCCCTCTCTTCACATTAGCAACACCGGGCAGTGTGTATCCATTACATCCGACTAGAGCTCCTGGACGTGTCCATGGTCCCAGATCAGAACAAAAGGGCAGCTCCCTCCAACACCCGCACTGGCACGGCCTTATCTAAAGAGTCTAGTGACAGGAAGCACTCAGGCAGTGAAACGGTTAAAACGGTCCCACCGGGGGAATGAGGTATGTGGCATTTACGCTGACCTTAATGGATCAGATTCAGTAAAAGCTTCTGGGGCCTGCATTAAGACTTCTCTCGAGCTAAAGGACCATTTGAGCAGTGATAAACACAGATAAACAGCAGGCTTTATCTCCGGGTTAAGAACAGTCCCTGGCAGTGCTGTTACAGATTGAGCCTGCTGATCTATCATATCACATAAACACACGGCGTGGAGGCCGTTCAGAACCTCCTCTACACTGAACTCGTGTGTTTAAGCTCAGAAGTTTCTGGAAGAGAGATACAGCACAGTCTGGGCTGAACACCCCACTGAAAACCTGACCCCCATTCAGATACCATCCGACTTCTAAGTTCCTCTTTCTAACCTCATCCCTCGTCTTCTAACTTCATTCTCTTCTTCAAACTCACCCCTTCTTCTACCTGTACCCATCTTCTTCTAACTCCATCCCTCTTCTTGTACCTGCACCCATTTTCTTCTAACTCCATCCTCTTAAACCGCCTGCACCCATCTTCTTCTAACTCCATCCCTCTTCTTCTACCTGCACCCATCTTGTTCTAACTCCATCCCTCTTTTTCCTGCTCCCATCTTCTTCTACCTGCATCCATCTACTTCTACCTGCACCCACCTTCTACCTGCACCCATCTTCTTCTAACTCCACCCCTCTTCTTCTAACTCCACCCCTCTTCTTCTAACTCCATCCCTCTTCTTCCACCTGAATCCCTCTTCTTCTAACTCCATCCCTCTTCTTCTACCTGCATCCCTCTTCTTCTAACTCCATCCCTCTTCTTCCACCTGAATCCCTCTTCTTCTAACTCCATCCCTCTTCTTCCACCTGAATCCCTCTTCTTCTAACTCCATCCCTCTACCTGCACCCATCTTCCAATTCTTCCAACTGCTTAAATTCTTCTCTGAGGTATAGTTTGCTTGCAAAAACACAACTCAACAGGACGAGTCACAATGTAAAGCATGAGCAACAGGACGACCTTAAATAGTCAGTCAGGTGAAGCGATAAGCCCTGTTCTTGCTTACAGAAATTCTTGGCTGAAACAAACTAAAACGATTATTCAAAAATGAGGATGCACCGAACGTTCGGCAACTGAACTTATGCGGCTGAATTTTTTTTACGCACGCACAGTTTTTCTCTCTCCTCCGTAAAGAAACACAGACCCCAATGTAACAACATCGCAATAAAATAAAATAAAAAATGGCCAAAAATGTTCATTCTGGCGCATCCCTAGTTATAATAGGCCTGGACACGACTATTTGACTTGTATATTAGGTATTTACGGTTCATAATGCAGCTTTATATTTAAATAGCTGAGAACTGCTCCAAACACAGCGAGAAGAAACACAGCCTCTCTAACTCTAACAGCTACAAACAGCACTCAGAGGTACTCCGGAAATCCCACCACTCCACCCGTATTCAGGCTCTTCAACATAAAAGACTTGCACAATGAACCTGTTTTAACGGCACTGTTAAAATGTGAGTGTGAATGAATGTCACACTAACGTGGTGCTAGACGGCATGGGTGGCTCCACTTAGTGCCTAGCCGTACCGAACCGTTACTCAAGGCCGAAACATCCCATGCAGCGCTGTTTAACCTGTGCATGCACTGTGTTTTTAGCCTATAGCCCACTGCTAAGAGAGACTAGCAGGCCAGGTACACAAAGCAAAGACGTTAGCCTGGAGATTCGGACTGTACGGTGGATGAAGCCACGAATGTGTTTTGACTTTGGATATTCTATTTTGATTACTACCGAACCTCCGGAGCCCCAGAAATGGTGTTCAGTAGAGCTCTATAAAAGCAGTTGTGACCCAGAGGGTCTCGTATGTTAGATTTGCGTCACTCGTCTCTCTTGACTCACACATGTGAAAGGTGCCTCCTGTTGATTTGCTTCCTGCAACATCCTCCCTTCCTTTTCTCTTCCTCAGCTCCCCCACCCCCCCACACCGCACTCCGTGCCACAGCACTCACAAAAACACCACATAAAAGAGGTGTAAAATTCATGACATGTTTAGAATAATCAGGAAAGCAAGCATGGCCTATCCCTTTAGTCCACACAACTGCTGTCGGAAAAGAAAGGCCCATAGACAGGTTTACTTAACTTCTAGGCAAAGGGCCGTGAATAGCAGCCTTTAACTACAGAAGTGGTGCCAAAATCAGCGCAAACAAAACTTTTAAAACCAGGCCGGACAAAGAGTCTAATTCTCTTAACCCTCCCATCACCCTCGGCTCCGGGGTCAAAGGCCAGTGTCCCTCTCTCTGCTCAGACTAGAGCGAGGCCAACGGCTCTGTGTTTGGAAGTGAGCCCAGAAAAAAATAACCTACATCTTAAGAGAAGAGGCTGCATCCATCCTCCCGCCTGCTTGAAGAGTGTGTTTGGCTCGTCCTTGTGTGTGTGTGTGTGTGTGTGTGTGTGTGTGTGTGTGTATATGTATGTGTGTGTGTGTGTGTGTATCTCTCTTTTGTTTTCAATCGAAAGCTCTTTGCAAATTCCAGCGCTGACATTCCACTCTCCTCTCTCAACTCTCTTTCACTCTCTCCTCCTCCTCCTCCTCCTCTCTTGACTCAGTCTCTTATCCCTTTTTCTCTCTGTCTCTCTTGCTCTCTCTCTCTATCTTGGACTGGTGCCAGAGTCCTAGGCTGCATTCCGGTCTGCACTTCCCAGTTCTTGGTGGGAAGGTGAGGAGGGCAAGGGCAGAGACGTGTGGGGAGATAGAAAGAGAGTGAGAGAGAGAGGGAGAGACAGAAAGTGACTGAGACAGTGGTAGTGAGAGGTAGTAAGCGATGGAGAGAAAGAGAAAGATGGAAAGATGGGGAAGGAGAGGGAGAGGGAGTGTGCTGGATGTTTGCCAGCCATTTATGTTTGGATCTGCAGCTTAGACCCCATAGAGACTCCACCTCAACAACTCAGCAGCTTGACCTCCCTCTTCTGTCCACTTCCTCTCGCTCTTTTCCCCTTCTCTGTCTCACCATTTCTCTCTTTTTCTGTCTTTTTCCCCTTCTGTCTCCCTCTTTCTTTTTTGTTTCTTTCCCTTCTGTCTCCCTTTCTCTCTCTTTTCTGTTTCCGCTTTTCTGTTTTTCTTACTTATTCCTTTCTCTGTCTTCCTTTGTCTCTCTTGTTCTGTCTCTCGCCATCCTCTGTCTCCCTTTTATCCTTTATTTCTGTCTCTTTCGCTTCTGTCTCCCCTTTTCTCTCTTTTTCCGTCTCTTTCCATTCNTCTCTCTCTCTCTCTCTCTCTCTCTCTCTCTCTCTCTCTCTCTCTCTTGTTTAAGCCATTCAACACTTTTTATCTTCCCCCTGAAGTTTTTTATGAGATGGCATTACACTGTTATTTCTTTTCCAGTGCAGTCGTGTTTCCCACCCAGACTTTATTTGGGCAGCCGTCCAGGTATATTCAGTTTCGATAAAGTATATTTGGTGACCTGCCTGATTATTTTTACTTCTATCCATTTAAGAAAACAATGTCATCCACAATCGATTAACTAGTGGGGAATCTCCACTCTGCTCACTCCTCCATAGCCAACCGGATCTACCAACAATCGCACATGCTCTGCGGAGAGAGAGAGAGAGAGAGAGAGAGAGAGAGAGAGAGAGAGAGACGCTCTGTGATTTTACATGGAAGACACAAGGACTGAGCAGGTGAAGCAACTTGTTTTCTTCCTATTGGACAATCTTGAAATTCTATGAAAGAAAGCAGCAACAAAGGTGCATTGATAGCTACAAGACTCGTAAGTGCACATAACTTGTAACATGTTACAATGATTGGAAAGCTGGCAAATAAGAACCTACATCATGTCAAAACTACAGGTAAGACAGTTTGAATAATAATTATATATTATAGTATAATAATAATATTAATAATAGAATAATTAGCATATTCTGACAGCCTAAATTAGGGCAGAAGTAGTGATAAGGGTGGAAGTACTGAGTCTGTACTGAATCGTAATTCAGTAGTTAGCAAAGCATAAATCACGAACTGCTATATACCTTATGGTGGGTAATACTGTTGGAGGATGGCCACAACCTGTTCACATTATTTCATGGTATGTCTTTACAGAGAATAGTATCAATTACGATATTGATAAGTACTAATATCAATGAGCAATATCGGTATCGATATCTAAATATCTAACTAACTAACAATACTTATCGCTAATGTTTGGTGCTCAGGTTTTGCTTCTTTAGTTTTGCCCTGTAGCTATGAGACTAACGACATTAAGTTAGCTAGCTAACAGTCTGTTAACATCAGCTCAGCTATTCTGTCTTGTGATCAGCTAGTAGATAATCCCTATTCGTATCACAAGTGGTGTACATGCTGAGAATTGGCCATTCAAAGCACATATCAGTGAGCTCACAGATTATTCAGTAATCAAATTCCAATTTGTTTCAGATGACTTAGCTCTCCTTTCATCTCACATAGTTAGACTGGAAGTGAGGGAATCGCATTGCCATAGGTGTATAAAATCAGTCACACAGCAATCTGTCTTTACACACAGGTATGAGAGAATGGGTTGTTCTGTAACAGGATGCCAGTTCCCTCTTAGATATTCCATGACTAACTGTGAGCGGTATTATAGAAAAGTAGAAGTGTTTAGGAACCACATCAACTCAGCCGCAAAGTGACAGACCACATAACGTTACAGAGTGCTGAGGTACATAGTGCTTGAAGTCACCAGTGCAGAGTTCCAAACCTGCTGTTGTAGCTGCAAAGGGAGGACCGACTGTGTATAAATGCCTATGGATTTAGAATGGGATCTCATAAAAGCTGTTACGATAAGTGACTCCATTAAAAAGCCATACAGAATGACTCTGGCTTGGCTGATCTCTAATGACTGTTCATCCTCTTTTAGATATACTAGTTCTGGAGCTATGAAGTATATATACATAGGGCAGTTGTTCTTTCTGGACTGGACTTCTCACAACAAGACCAACCAGATGACCTGGCTAACTGATATGTTCTGATGCTAATTGTTTTGCTTGTGTTTAACCCGCCATCCTGCCATCCCTGAAGATGCATGGAAGACAAGCATCCAGACTCCTCTCTGTCCTGGAGCCCAGATGGTGGAATGAACAACCGCTGGCTGTCCCAACAGCTGAGTCTCTTGCAGTCTTCAAACGTAGACTGAAGACCCATCTCTTCATAAAGCACTTAAGTGAGTGGGCACTAATGGATGTATATACTGAAACACTTTGTTTTGGCACCTATACTGACCATAACCATAATCTTCTCTCTAGGTATGAGCGCTGGGTGGGGATTGCTAGGTGCACTTATGCTTTGTATTCCTCTCTCTAGGTATCAGTACTGGCCCTTGTTCGACGAGTTTTAGACTCTAACCTTCCTGTACTAGCTAGGAAACATTATCCGTTGGAACACTAAGCACGGTTGTAAGTCGCTCTGGATAAGAGGGTCTGCTAAATGCCATAAATGAAAATGGAAATGTAAGTATAATTCCACTGGGTGGAAATAACTTCCATTAAAAACATGGCTTAAATGTGCAAATGTGTTGCTCCTACCAAGACTTGTCCTTAAGTAGTCATAAATATATAAAATACAAATACGCAGGTTAACCTAAACAGCTAATGACATTATGGCAGTATAAAGAATACACAAACAAATGCAACAGTAAGCAGTTAAGCTAAGCTTAGTTAATTTTATAGGAAATTTTCAGGTGGGACGGCTGAAGTTTCGGGTGGTTCTAGGACCATTCTGGGATAGTTCTGGCAAAAGTTAGTCTGGAGCCCTGCTTATCTCCTCTGTCTCTTTTGCCCCCACACACAGCGTCCCGGGGTCGTCCTGTTGCCATGGTGACAGTGGCCTGCCTGTGGCGGAGGTGTTGGTTGTGTATGTGCGCGAATGTGTGGTGGTGGGGGTTTCTCTGGCTATTGTTTCAGTCCTGTTCAGCCATTCAGCACTACCCACACCACAAAAACCCTGGGAGCCACAGAGCTCCACATCAAAGCCAACAAACTGCCCAGCACATTAACACTCCCCAAAGTCCCCTCTAACGCTAAACTCAGCAGTCCTGCTAAACACGCTCAGTAAATGTATAAACTCCCATTGGCTGGTTTCTGCAGTTTAAGGACTCAGTACACCACAGATCTGCGATAAAGTAATTCTAATTCTGAGCAAACTGTACAAAAGAACATGCGTTGATTGCTGGACATGTCGTATCCGGTATCTGTCATGTGCCAATGCTAATATATATACAATTATAAAAACGAGATATTGGAACTAAATCTACTTGTATTAGCATTTCATAGAAATATAACATTTATTTCTGCAGGATTAAAAAGGCAGATATTTTTGCGAAGCAGGCATCTAAACATTCTGCTCATTCAGAATACAATAAATGTATCCATAAACAATACAATAAACAACAATAAACAAATAATAACACAATAAACAATAAATCATCAGAAAGGTTATTCTCACAATATTTAGGTTATTCTCAAACAATACTGCAACCCGACTTGAAAATAAATGAAAATGAAAATAAATGAAAATAAATTAAAAGCAGTTTTGATGCAAACAATGGCGGCTTGTTAAATAGTTCAAAATAAACCAGATTGATTTAATTCATTTTTAAATGAAGTGTTGAAACTTTTCATCTGTACTGCCAGACTAAGTATTTTAAAACTACACATTAATACAGTATATATGTTGCAAAGCGCAGTTATCTCAGTTACATCAATACTGCAGCTCATTCACAGCCACTGTGTGTTTGTTAACAAAAAAATTTGCTGTTTTTGTTCATCTTTATAGTTATTAAGGGACACATTAAAGAGAATACAAATTCATTCTGTCGAATTAGTGGTTGGTGTGGAGCAATGGATAACCCCACTACCTGCCAACGAGCCCATGTGGGAGACAGGTGGTCAATTCCCAGTCTGGGTGACTATGCTGTGGTACACCAGTAAGAGTCCTTGGGCAAGACTCCCAACAGTACATTGGCCTACCTGTAATACAATTAACCTTGCAAGAGCGACAGCAAAATGCCATATATATATATGTGTGTGTGTGTGTGTGTGTGTGTGTGTGTGTGTATATAAGTAAAAAAACTTAACATATGAGAAACACATATGTGGACACACTGCAGTGATGAGATGTAGGGTAAAAATCCCAAAAAACCTGAAACAGAAAGCAAAAAACTTCCCACTCGTTTTGGTGAACTATATAGAACTCCAAATCATCTCAATGAAATGAAGGAGTAACTTATATGAATTGTTAAGTCACATGACACAATTACTATGTAACTTGACGGTTAGCATAAAATGGCATCTTCATGTCAACAAAAGGAATAGTTACTACACCGATCACAATCCAGCAGGCATACAAGGTGGTACAAATCCTGGTATAAGCCTGGCATGTCAATGCTAGCATTTTAATCTAACTGGATACCAGCCAATATGCAACCCTACTACAAGAGCCATTATCCTATTTTCTGTGTTTGGTTTAGTGTCAGTGATGTGTTGTTTTAACTCCAACAGCTGAAACGGCATTGTTTAATGTGATCACGTCGTATGTTTCATGTAAACACGACACTTGTTTTCCAAAGTTGCAACTGTTGGGTCTGACTTTCAAGTTTGGAGTGAGCTGCGGGAGGCTTTACGTTATTTAACACAACTGAAATTTTGTTGCACATAAGATTCAAGCCTCACGTCTGTTTAAAGCGTAGATTCTGCGGGTTTAGAAAAGGATTTCACTATGATTAGAAGCTATTTTTAACAGTCAGAAATAATTTTTTTAATTTTGTCGTAGGGATGTATAGAATGTTCAGCAACTGAAATTATTCCAAATATATATTACAGTGAATTACAGAATAGAATAGAATAAAATTATAGTGAACATATTTATATCAAACAATGATGCTTTTAATGATGCTGTTTCCTTTTTCTACTTCCCGGATGTAGACTCTCTCTATCTATCTGTCTTTCTCTCGTTCTCTCGCTGTGCCTCCTTAAAGAAACACAAACCCCAACAACGCAACATTTACAACAACACAATAAAGTCGTATCCAGCGTGAAGGAAGGCGCTCTTTGTGAACGCAGTAAACATGTCAGCTGGGATGTGTTTAAGTCATATTGTGGTTTGTTGGTGTGTCTGCTGGGATGTTAAGATGTTCAGTGTTCAGTAAGTGTGTTTAATCTGCAGTTAAGTGATTGTTTTTTTCTTTGAAAACCAGGACAAAAATACATCCCAGCAAAACTGGGTTTTTTTATCTGACCCACTAAACAGATGGGTTGACAGCACCTGGGTGGGCCACATACGCACCAGATTAGGGCCACACCTCAGCCAAAAGTTAAAGCTTTAGCGCAATGCTACGTCACTCATTCATTCATTACTAGGGCCAATCGCAATGCGCCACCTGTCTTTAACAGGAATCAACTTCCGCTCATGTTTTGCTGCTTTCAGGTGCCAACATTTCTACGTTCTTCACCTCCCTCCCTCCCGCCACCAGTCTGGCCCCGGTCCTGTTGTCCAGGGAGTAAGCCCCGCCCCTGCCATCCATATCCGGCAGGATCTGCAAGGGTCTGAACGCTTCAAGACGCGGACCCAGAATGGGGCCTACGCCAAAGACTCCTCAGTTTTTTAAAAATTGTCATCCTTCAAACTGTACACCTTACAGAAGATTAAATATCGCTTGCCATCTCTTTTGGCTGTCGTGTCTTTCTGGCATAAGGAGGCAACTCTGCTGTATCTGTGCCAGAAGTGGACCAGATCTGTTTTGGGACAGGTGGGCCAAATGCATGTTGTAAATATGTGGTCCACCTTTGGCTCACAGCAGCCTTTTTGCCAAAAATTTTCATTTCGCTGCCTCCCTATCCATTACCTATGTAATTAAAACAGCTCACCAAAACAACACACAGAACTTTATATTTCTAAAGATTAATGCATATAATTTTGTACAGAAACTGGACACTGTACGGTTATTAGGTTGGTATTTGATGGAAACAAACTCGGGAGACCACGGTTCAGCTAGTTTTGGGGCCAGTTTTGTGCATATTCATATGACACTGTGTTATTACAAGTCATACTGTGTCCTTCAGTACCTAAACAAATCTGCGCCACCTTAACAGTGAGCTGGTTGAGAGACAATTTGGGGATGTATCAACAGAACATAGCAACGATAGCCTTAGATAGAGATCTCTGTGTTGTGGTAGAAAGCTTTCATTCCAGCACAGAATGCAGCCCAAATACTGCCTTTTTGGAATGTTCTGAAACTACATTCTTGGTTCTCTTCTTACGTAACATCCTACTTATAATAGAAAACATCATTGTGAGGGATTCCTGTTTGCCGCTGCCGGTTCTGTAAACAAACACAAAACATGGAACAATGGGGTTCTAGCACCCCGTCGTCACAGCAGCTGAGATGCCACAAACTGTCCAGAGTGTTCTGCCTTGTTTCTCTCAGACTCCACAACTCGACCAGCCAAGGAGGAGAGATTACTCATGCGAAGAAATCCCTATGTCCAAATAAGGACTGAGGGCGTCTCGTCCGCTTGTTTTGCCTCTTTAGACTAACATTTCAGCTCAGGATTTACTGCATGCAGAGAAACTGGGGAGAAAATATTCCATAGGAATCTTACAAAAATGATCACTGCAGAGAAGTGGCCACTGTAAAGTGGAGATGTTGGACAATATTCTCATTTAATATTTATTATAACTTAAACTTCAAAGGCCTGTCCATGAGCCCACAGTCAGTTCATCACTCGTGCGCATACATATCAGTTTCATATTAACTGCACAGTAATTTCCCTGAACGTCTTACAATTAAGACTTTAATAATAAGCTTAAACTGGGTTGCACTCTCTCCCACTGCCTACCTATGTCTCCACTGGGAACAGTAGCACACCAGGCTAATGTTAAAGCTTCTCAAACTATTCCAGGGATGCCAGGAATGAATACTTCGCACGCACAAAAAGTCAGGCATGAGTCAAAAATTATTAGGCAAATGGTTAATTCCTAGGCGCGCGAGAGAGAGAGAGAGAGAGGAAGAAAGGTCAAGAAAAGTTGCCGTCTCTCTCTCTCATCCCTCTTATGATTATTTAGAGGATTACGCTCTAGCTCTAGAAATATTGCTTCCTCTGGGCTTGTGTTCCAACAGTAATTCCATCCATTTCTACGGCCCTTCCTTATCTACGAAACAAGTAATAACAGCTTTTGGGTACCATTCCAAATATTTGGCTGTACAAACTGTTACAGCCAACAAGTTTCTCTTCACAAATAATCCAACTGGCCAAGGCTGGGTTAGCTAAGGGCATGCTACGCTGTTTGTGGTTAACAACACTCCAGGAACACATCACCTGAAGACTCTGGATCAGTCTAGTGGGGTTTAGCGTTGACGGTCATGTCACTTTTCATGACACATGTATTTATCTTTGATTTGTCTCCAAGACCTTCTCCTCTAGGTCGTATCTGAGCTACATTTGGCTTACCTTTGGAAGGAAATGAGCTCAGTCTCTTGGCCCACTCATGACCTACACAAACATGACTATGATCAAATTCATATCACTCACAAGGTAACAATGTTTAGTCAAAGTCAATCATTGACCTGGAGTGATTCTTCAAAGGACAAAAATGATATCCATATTGGCTTGTAGCAAGACAAAAGCTAAAAATACAGTAAAAAGTCATGACGTGTAAAGCTTAGTTCACATTCATTTGACATTTTAGATGTTTTTTGTTGTATAATACTCAATGACACTTGTTGGACATCTACAGTTTCGGACTTCAGTGTGAGAATGTGTTTAGACTAGGGAAGGACAATATCACAATACTGTCAGAACACTGACTTACTGCATTACCACCACAGTTACAACAATTAGTCCTGCTAGTGCGGTTCAGAATGTTCAGAATATGAAACTCTGAACAAAAGTAGCTGTATTAATAGATTTTGGTTCATTTTTGTTTGTTCCAACCCATCAAGCTGCCAAATCAGCCCCTTACTTGGGCAAACTGAAATACTAGAAAAACTTCATATGAGTAAACATGATGAAAATGTTGTTCTATCACTGTCTAATCAATGTGGGCCATGTAGATATGAATTTTGAAACATTTTTCTATCAATGTATCTCAAAGAGTTAATGACAATAACAAATGTACTCAGTTTTACAGCAGATTGAAGAGAAAAAACACTTCAGTTTATATGAATGTATCAATCGTAGACAACTCTAGGGTGGAGCGGTAGACGCAAACGCATGCAGATCTTGTCCTGCTAGAAGACGTGTACATGGCTGAAAAAGGGGGCGCAGTTTGTACAGTTCGAAATTCAGTGGGAAATTGGCATATTCAGTTTGGCAATGGCATATATTATGATAGGCACATGCAAAGCCACAAAGGCAAAGAAGTCGCATAGAACAGGAAAAGACACAGTGTCTACTGAGTAGTCTCTCCTCCATCTTGGATTTTTATCCGTCCATTCATACACGTCTCTACTGGTTTGACGTGGCTCCACGTCAGAATCCGCTGCAGCAAAAGTTTAAATGGTTTGAACTTCTTCAGTTCTTGACAGAGCATTGTGTTCACATACAGGCATCTTTCGAGCCCGACAGAACTAACGCAGCATCCTAACTGAAATGCACTGTGGGACTGCGTTTCTGAAGCTGCAGCAGTCTTTTGTGTGTTTCCTCATTCATAACACACAAACAAACAGTGTAAACTGGTGCACTGGTGCTTGTAGGCTAACATATAATGGAAGATTTAGCAGCAAGCAGACAGGTTCATCTGAAGACAACTTATTATTTGAAAGCAGGGAATCTTTTGGTCACTGTGGGGTAAAGCAGGCTTGAGATTTTGTTCATTTAGATGGGCTAATGAGCTAATACTAATGTTGCATTTACACTGGCCCAGTTTCAGCTCTCTTCAGTTGGCTACACTTGTGCATTATGGGAACGTTACCCGCAGAATCCAATTGAAATGAAGTCTTCTTAAGTCTTAAGTCTTAAAATGTTGATTAAGTTTAAATTGGGCAGAATCAGGTTTGGGTAGCATCTGGTTTCAGTTTATCAACACCCAAGCAAATGTCTTCCCACTAAGTACAACCTCTAACAAGCCAAACCACAGCGTGCTGCAACATAAGTGTCTCACTGACAGAGATCTGTAGCAAAACACATCATGGTGCATAAGCTCATATGTCACAGCAGAAACTCTAACTAGCCAAACCACAGCACTGGAACATCAGGAGACTGTCAGTAAGATATGTGGCAACAGAAGGTTGTTATGCAGACAGGGAGCAAGAGAGGTATATGTGAATCCAGGCTGGTTTCTTTTCATCTCCTCCTTTTGTCTTCTCCTTCTTATTCCTCTCCTACCTTCTCGTGATGTGTCTCTTAATCTCTGTACTGCAACCCTGAATTCCGGAACATTCAGAATGAATCAAGAAGCATCCAGTGCGACCAAGCTCAAACTAACCACGGGACTGGAGATTAGCAGACACACAGCGTCTGCGCATGCACATACACACACATATTTTTAAACCAGTGATTGTCTATTTTGACACAGTACCTCCCAGGTCATCTTGAGACACAAAAAACGTCCCATAAAAACCATAAACAAACCAAACTATAACTCTGTATACCTCTAACAGCTGTCTTGGAAACATGTTCACAAAGTGTAGTGTAGTAAACTAGCATGTTATAACGTTAAACCTGCTGGCTGAAGAGCTTTATCATTAACCTTTGTATCTGCTTATTACTTGATATGTATCAACGCTATGAGCTTAAACGAATCGCCATATTGGGGTAATCCAGCTCCTGGGGAAGGAGCCACAGATTGCCAGTACATGTTTGTAATGTCTGGCAGGCCAATTAATCAATTATTAGTCTATTAATTTGCCTGAACAATTGAATATCGAAAAATTAGTACAGCAGAGTTTACTATACATAGACAAAACTACAATTTTGCACACATATGATAGCTCAGTCATTCTTAACAAAGCAACATGCAAACTGTTTGTGAACACTGTAGCATAGTTGGCTAACAATCACAAAATACTGATAACCTAAAGTTAGTAACATTCACACTGCTTTGGCTTATAATGAAAACTGAGTTGGGAGGTTTTAAGGAAGTTTGTTTTTTATCATCCACGATAACCCAGAGTTAACTCCATGAGAAACACAACCTTCAAAAACAGAACATGTGTTATTAGTTCTAGGAAAATGTGAATGTAACAATAAAGTGCAGCTGAGGACCTCAACTAAACCTAAAGATAACGAATTTACTCTGATCCAGGAGTTAATCTTCTTTAAAATTAGTGTTCAATGATAAAGCTGTTGTATATTGTTAAATTAAATACAAGTATGAATGGTTCATACAGCAATATATACATATATTTATGTGTGTGTGTGTGTGTGTGTGTGTATGTATGTGTATGTGTGTGTAGTGTCATATATATATATATCTTGTGCAATTCAAAATTGCTAATGAAAGTCCTTTACAAGCAGGATTAGTTTTACCAGAGGAGATTTTCCCAAATTACCCCAAATAGCCTGAATCAAAATATCACTACACACACATTTACATCAGCATTATGCAACAGGTGCCGTGCTTCACAAGAACAACGCGCTGCTAACTGGCATATAGACTAGCAACAGGCTAGTCAACTTTCCAAATACCACCTAACAAGACAGAAAATACTTTGCCCTGAGAGAGATACTATCAAGATGTTTCACATTCCTCCTCTTTGTAATTCGGCCATCACCAAAAACACGGTGGATTATATGCCTTAATCTTGAGAATTAAGGGTAAAATGTAGCTCCGTTTTGGCAGATTAAAGAAAGGCATCGTTCCTAAAAAGATGAAGTGATTTTTTCCATTTACCTGCTTCTTCTTCAAATTTTCCTGTTCCACCTTAAATAGTGCAGCAGGTATTAAAATACCTAAGGCCCTGGAATGTAACTGCTGCACCATTTAAGGAGGAAGGAAAATACACAAATGAGAACATGGCAAGTAGGAAGCCAGCTTGAGCCTCGTCCATTTTCTTTTATGCTTTTTTATTATTCTTATCATCTTTACTGAGAAGGTGAATCAAGCATGACTTCTATTTCAGAGGGAGCTCAGTGGCTGTAAGACTTCAAAAGGTAATTTACTCCATAATTACTAATTCATACTTGCTTAAAACCATGGAGGTGGTTAGTAATCACTCAGATTATACCACATTCCCGGGTAAAAACAATCCCACTCAAACAGGACGTAATTCTGGGAAACTGTCATATTTGTTGACTAGGTTATCAAATAGTAATTGTAACACCCTCTCTCCCACCCACTAATGTTCAGCGCTCAGTGGAGCCAAGAAGGAGTTTTAACAGGGAAAATGTGTTCGACCGGAGATCCTCCACGCTCCACCACCCACAGAGCTCTCGAACGCCTGTAAAAAACTTTTACAGACTCTTCTCATATGTCAAAACCCCTGAATCTCAAAGGAGGCTTCCCTCTTATCTTCTCCCAAAAACCATAATGACACACAGTTAAAACCATATCAAAGACTCCAAATCAACTAAAGTTCTGGAGCTTTTTTTTTCCAGTGAGCAAGTGGTTACGAAATTCTCCACAGCATTCAAAATGCTTCAGATCCTGTAAAACCACAAGAACCAAATGGAAACAGTCCCAGCCTTTTGGTTCCAAGGTGAACCTTTTAGTAACTACCAAAGGGTTTATTATGCTCATACCAAATGTGTTCGATTGGGCCGCTCGTCCTACGAACCCCCCAGTCCAGTCACTTATCCATGATTTGTGATTGTAATGTGTAATGAGTTTTCATGAATGTAAATGGTCAAGCTCAGTTAGTCACGCTAGTCTGGACCCACAACAAGAATCTGACCTTGTACACCTCAATTAGGATCTGGATGCATGTGGCCTTCAGTTTCATTAGACAGTGCATGTGACACATGAATCCATGCAGAAACGTCTAGGACACTGTTGCACAACTATGCAGTACATCAGGGATTGTCACATCTAAGGTTTCTGCAGGGATGCATTCTCCAGAGGCAGGTAGGGTAACCTAAAGCCGAGCTTAACTATTGTTAGTTCGACAAAGTAATGCTTCAGGTAACGTTAGAAGTAGAAGCAGCACCCAAACTAACCGGAGTAAAGGAGTGTCAGGTCCAAAAACTCCTCAAGTACTGACATTCTTATGGCAGTGGTTCCCCTCAGAGCCCTACAGAACTACAGTGGCACTGCTTAGTACATGCAGAGCATCTATCACTGCTACACGAATGACACCCATATTTACCTTAGTACTAAATCCATTGAAGTTCCTCCCCTTACACACTTGAAACCTGCTTATCAGAGATCAAGAAATGGATGAAACAACTTCCTCATGCTAAACAGTAATAAAACTGAACTCATTCTTACTGGATCCAAATCAACCCTCAATAAAACTCCTCCTCTTACTCTAGATCGTACATCGATGATGTAGTTGTCTCTCCTTTCCCACTGATCCGAAATCTGGGTGTCATCCTCGATCCAACCCTCTCCTTTAGTGCCCATATCAACTCTGTAGTTAAAACTTCTTTTTTCCACCTGCGCAACATCGCTAAAACCAGACCATCTCTCCCTCAGTCTGAAACCCTTATCCATGCTTTCATTTCCAGCCAATTGGACTACTGTAACTTCTTCTAGCTGGCATCAGCTCTTCCTCCATTTACAAACTCCAGATGGTCCAAAACGCTGCTGCCTGTCTCCTCACCCACACTCACATCACCATATTTACACCCGTTCTCCAGCATCTCCACCGGCTGCCTGTAAAATATCGCATACTATTCAAAGTTCTCATACTCACTTACAAAGCTCTGAGCAATCTCGCTCCTTCTTACCTGTCTGATCTACTCCTTCCTTACAAACCCTCTCGCTCTCTTAGGTATTCTACAGCTGGGCTCCTCACCATTCCTCCATCCAACCTGCATGGCTTTGGTGAGCGAGCGTTTTCTCTCTCCCACCACTGGTCAAACAGTCTAATTCTCTTTCTGTGTTTAAATCTAATCTTAAAACATATGTCTCTTTACACTTACTTAAACCTGCATTAAGCCTAAACTGTTCTTCAAAGATTCTGCTCACGTTGTCTAGTTGTATGTCTTTGCTGTCTGATGCTTTGGGGTTTTTTTTGCTGTTGCCTGTTGCTCTTGTGTACTCGTGTGAAATCACAATTGTAAGCATCTTTGGGTTCTTGAAAAGTGCTATATAAGAATAAAGTATTATTAGTAGTATTAGTGGTCTTAGTATTAGTATCAGCACATGAACTGATGTTTGTGAGGAGCTGTTATTTTCTTGTAGGTCTTAAATACGACACAAAAGCTCAAAGGTGTAAGAAGCAGAGTGTTATTAAACCCAAAAACGCCTAAAAAATGTTTTGACCTAACATGGACCTGAGAAGGGGCAGGGTCTGTTTGTAACCTGCACTGATATTGGTCCACATTTTCTGTTTTTCGAAAGTTCTGCACAATTTGATGCAAACTAAGTCATTCGTCATTCACCGCTACCATTTTTCTGACCCTTTAGACAACAGCACAGCCCACTTTCCCCCCAACAAGCCTCCTAATGTTTCCCCATTCCACCTTAAATGGTGCAGCGCCAGAATGTAACTGCTGCATCATTTAAGGTGGAATGGGCAAGTTTGAAAAAGAAGCCGGCGAAACCAACTTTTCAGCCTCGTCTTTTTTTCTTCAGTTTCTTTCAACACTTGTTCAGCCTACCTTGGAGATGATTAAGGGTTCCCCATGTTCCAGGCCACCTTTCAGGGTGAAGCCCCACGGCGCTCCGCCCTGTAGCCGAGCTTCGACCAGCGCCGAGTTGCCTGTAGCCATGCTAGCCGCATAACAGTCACGGACTCGCTCTCGCGGAGGAACACTGGGGGAGCTAGCTAGCAAGCTAGTCCCGGGTCACTTACGAGGAAGGATGTCTTTTTTACCCACCGTGTCCACCTTTTCTGCTCCGTTTTGTGTAGATTGATAACTTTTTAAAAGCAGCCCATGCTGAAAAAAGCGTAGCTAGTTAACCGCCCACCATCAGCCGTTGATTAGCATCGTCACGAAGCGAGGTGAACGGCACCTTTCGCTCATTTTCACCTCACGGGGAGGTTAAAGTGACGCTGAAAACAAAAGCAAGCTGATCTGAAGTGAAGTTGGAGTTAAACCTCATTTAAAAATAGCCCCCGGAGTCCGTCAGCCCCTTTCCTCCCTCTTCTGACTTCATTTTAGGCTAACATTACAATAGACATTTGCTCCGATCCACTGCGTCCACAGAAAAGCGGGAAGCTCGAGGCTCCTGAGCGCGAGCGCGCGGCTCGGGTGTTGTTTTTGTTTGCTTGCTTGTTTTGTTTATTTGTTGATTTCAAGGCTCAAAAAAGTCCAGTCAGAGAGTTCTCCGAGATCTCCACCCCAGCCGGCTTTCCCTTTTATTATCTATTCCAAAGTCTTCTGACCCAAAAATGAATCGACCTGTTATGGCAAAGTGAAAAACAGATTTGTCGAGTCCGTTTCCACACTTGTCGTCCTTTCGCTGGCACTTTTTCAGCCCCGAAGCGCTGGTTGAGGGAGTCCGGCTCCCCCGCCCTCTGCACGGCTTAACACTGGCTGAGTGTACAGCGAGCGCGGAGAGCAGTGATGGGGAGGTCGATTCAGTGAACGAACCGATTCTTTAGAAGCGTCCAGATCAGTGAATCGAACGATTCAACTGATTCATTTACGACGGAAAAAATCAGATTCGAAATGGTATACTACTATACTGCACGCTGCATACTACAGTAGCTGATGCTAACGTTGCTCAGTTCTGAAATACGTTTAGCCTAGCTGTTAGCTACCCTTGGCTATTGCACTCTAAAGCGAGTTCATCTTTTATTCATCTTCAGACCTGTATATTTTAACTTTCTGAGGCTCATTCTGATGAAAACATACTCCACTACAATCACTACACCCACATTTATACTCAGAGTTGGCTGCGTTTTGCTTCCCAGTGTTACCCGCCACCATTTTTGAGCGTTGCATGATGGGATGCAGTACACCATGAAGATACTAGAAACTCCAACTAGAATAGAACACCATCCGGGTATCTTCAGTGCACTACAGGTTTACAGTTTGGTCACATACTGCATACTACATACTACTTTTAGGTAGATTTAGTTAGTCAGTAGTATGTAGTAGGCCATTTTGAATACAGCCAGAATCTTGTGTTTTCACCAAGAACAAAGAATAACATGTCCAAAAGGCACAAGTTGTGTCCAAAACTGTGCCCTAAAGTGCGCTATTCTGGGGTTCTGCCATTTTGTAGTGGTGTACAAGAACAGAATGTCCAGTGACATTCCCACAATGCACTGCAAAAAGTAGTGTACAACAAAAAGTAGTGTATATAATGAACAAACCTGTATTTACTAGCATTTACTAGCATCACAAATTCTCTTCCCTATAATAGTGATCTGACCGTCAAATGTGAGCTAGTTGGGCTCCAGGTGTGAGCTAGTTGGGCTCCAGGTGTGAGCTAGTTGGGCTCCTGTGAGCTAGTTGTGAGCTCCAGGGCTCCAGGTGGGCATGGGCCTGTGCATGGACTGTTACTGGGGCCTTAGACTTAAACTGTTCAACCCATAAAGTCAACAGGTATGAGGCCCATATGGGCTTGTTTCAGTCTATGTATACTTTGAGTTTGCGGTGAAAATATTAGTGTGTGAAATATTGTATCTTCGTCGTATGTAACTGTAAGTCAGCGTAACCATACCATTTCTTTTGGCCCAGTCATCATAAAATTTGAACACAATGTGCAAAGACAGTCGACATTTTCCTAAACTGTCAAAAACTGAAAAAAGAAACACAAAAATCGGGATACAAGGCTCTAACAGTAGCGATATGTTGTGTGTTGGATGCTGGTATGCTGATCAACCAGCATGACCATGTTGGGTGACCAGCTAAACCGGCTCCAGACCAGCATAGGCCATGGTACATGATACAGTATTACTTAAAAATCCACAGATTTGTTGGATCCATATGAACGTCTTGCTTTTCTGAAGCACCATGATGTTTCTTTTGGAATGAGCTTTGGGATCCACATGGATGAGAATAGTGGTAGAAAGGTCTTTACAATTTACCCATCCAGTTCACCAGCCCGTGCTGAGAAGACCAATTAACCTTACCAAAGCCACTTGCCAATTACTTTGATTCAGTTGATTTGTCAGTTAGAGATGGTTAGTAAGATTGAATTTACTGAACCGATTCTTTCAGTGAATCAAACGATTCAACAGATTCATTGGAGCACAATGATTGCTCAAGCCACAGTACAAAAACCTGCCTCCAACATACAAGACTGTGTGTAGCAGGACTACATACAGTGCAGATAATATTAAAAGAAATATAATAACACAGAGCATCATAAAACAACACAGTTAACACAATTAAAAGTAAGATCAAGCCATTATTACAACATGTAAGTGAACTCAAAAAAGAAGGAAATGCTTTTATTTGGCAACATTAGCATAGAGCATAATGCTCTGTAATCAGCCACGCTAGCCAAAGCTAACCAAGCCAGCAGAAGGTAAATAAACCCACCAGCTTACAGTAATGTACTGAACACGAGGACACCATAACATCATTGCCCATGAGGGTGCAGCAGACTATGCAGAGCTCGACAACATAACCTCAATGTTGTTAAATTTATGTAATGATTCCATGATGTTAAATTCAGAGATTGTTGTTTTAATTTGATTAGAAATCTAAAACGAATATAAACATTTAGTTTATGAGCTCATATAGTAGACATATAGTAGTATTTAAGAGTGTTAGCATAACACTAGCCTTGTCAACAACATTGAAAAAGGTGTCAGGAAATGACTGAGAGCCGTATTAGTATCACTTTCAGCCAGAATGTGTGCAACTAATCCTGCATTTCACTCAGTTTAACACTAATTCAACACAACAAATGTGAACAGGCTAGCTATGTTAACAGGCTAGCTATTTTTCATTTTCGGAGAAGTGATGCTGCATTCGAGTTAGGTCGGAAACCCAGAAATACTAGTTTTCCCACTTGTGTATTTACCATTGTAAAACTGGGATTGATGAAGTTTGAAGTATATGTGGCATATAACACAACCTTTACCCTTTACACAAGTGACAAACGCGAAACTTTCAGTTAGTACTGAAATATATATACCCGTTGTGATCTTTGAGCTTTTTAACACAGCAAGTAAAAAGCAGGATTGTATTCTCCAGACATACAGGCTTTCTTTTTCCATGTGGTGACCATATATCCAGGATAACCACTTCAACGGAGTGAAAATTGTAAACTCCATTTACTAGCCGTTTGGTATATACTTCCAGTATACACTATATACACCAGTCTGGTGCCGAGTATTTACACACTTTCCCGAGTTTTCAATCAGACACTGAACAAAATGAGATTTAGCCCTTTATGAAGGTGAATGTGAGATTCATGTTGATGCTACAACATTAGTTTAGGATTGGAGCTAAGGCTAACATAGCTAACAATAAGCTTATAGCCACCAGTTAGCATTATGCAAACCATGCATGCATAAATCATCCCACACTTATCTCAGACTATGTGAAGTTATTCAGTAATCTCTGATAATTATATGGTTTCTGACACCGTATGACTCGGCATTATCTAAAATGGACGGACCAATTTCAAGATGGCTGGTGCTAGTGTTTTTAGCTAGCTAGGAGTCCCAATGCTGGTTGTGTGGAAGACAGGAAACACCCTGGACTGACTGCCAGTTCATTACAGAGCAGACACACAGACACACATTTCAACACAGGCACCTGTCTGCATGTCTCTGGATTGGGGAAGACTCTAAAGAGCATTAGAGGACCCTGGATCAAAGGGAATCAAACCCTCAGGCCCTCCTTGCTGTGAGGGAACAGCATTACCCACTGTGTGCCAGTTTGTAAGATGGCAGTATGTCATACTGTGTCAGGAAGCACAGATGTGTGTCTTCTGCAGTGTGATGGTTTGGGCATGCTGTATACATGATATGCTTACTATGTTAGCCTCATGCCTCTAAAACTAAAGCAAACTGGTCAAATTATGTTTAAGTGCGGCAGATATTATATAAAATAGATTTATTTGGTTGTTTAAGACATTTTCTTGGTTTTATGCAATAAACAAGCTTTTTAATTCTAACACAGAATTCCCGAAGCCCTATGTCCTTTCAGCCATGGAACTGCTTGGAGAAACCAGAATGACAGCTTTCCCTGCACTAACCGGCAAGTGGGTTATTAATACCTTTTGCAGCTTACTGCAAATGAGCCCCTAGGTTCCAGAACATTCTATTCACTAGTGCTAGACCATTCATCTTTTCACTGTTTCTCATAGAATAAACGAACGAACATGCAGATAGACATGAACAATTCATCTTCATGATTAAGGCTAATGTTGTCATTGTGCTGCAGCAACAGGCCTTTTAGGCTTTGGCTTGAAGTCATGATTTGCCTCGATGCAGCTACTCGATCTATTCCCTGATAGATAAATGGATAAGATGTAAATTAAGGGGTTCAGAGTGGTTTGGCATGAAATGCTCTGTTCTAGAGAAACTTAACGAGTCAGAATTGTTCACAGTGGTGGTGATTGGAACCGAACGTCCATCTCTAAAAGTTCCCTCACAGAAGAAGTTATTAGATGAAAAGCTTAATAATATGTTTTATGATGCAAATTTTGAGGTTTTTGTACCCTAAAACATTATTATTTTTTAATGTATGTATGGCGGATCGATACATACAGGCAAAATAGTTTGCAAAGAAAACATAGTTTACAGATTTATCACTGTTTTATCAATATTAATTGATATAACATCAATAATCTCAAGAGGACAGTCGAGGACACCTCGACTGGGCGAGTTCCTAGTCCAGTCTCTTGTCAATTGTCAGGTTTTGACTACTGCAACTCACTCTTGCCTGGTCTTCCTCTGCGGGCCATCAGGCCCTTGCAGCTGGTCCAGAATGCAGTGACTCAGTTTGTCTTCACTCTTACCAGGTTCACTCATGTCACTCCACTACTGCGCTCCCTTCCCTGGCTTCCTGTAGCTGCCTGCATGAGATGTAAAACTCTCATGCTTGCCTACAAAGCCAAGAATTGACCAGCCCCTCCCTACCTTATGGCAATGGTTAAGAGTGGACCTGTACCTCAAGCCCTTCAAGCTTCAAGTATAGCTCGACTCCTCTGCCCTGGAGCCCAGATGGTGGAATGAACTCCCACTCGCTGTCGGAACAGCAGACTTTCTTGTGGTCTTCAAATGCAGACTAAAGACCGTCTCTCTATGAAGCACTTAAGTGAGTGAGGACTAATAGATGTGTATACTGAAATGCTTTGTTTTGGCATTTGTTATCCTGAGCATAACGTTTCTTCTCTCTAGGTATGAACGCTGGCTTTGGTTGTTAAGAAGAGCACATCTGCTGTATTTAACTCTGTATTCTTCTGTCTAGGTATCAGTACTGGCCCTTGTTGGGGCAGCGTCTGAGCTCAAGGTGAGTTTTAGACTCTAACCTTCTTGTACTAGCTGGGAAACATTCTCTGACTGAACACTAAGCACGGTTGTAAGTCGCTCTGGATAAGAGCATCTGCTGAATGCCATAAATGTAAATGTTAAAAACTCATAACTTGGTGGTTTTGGACAGTCAAAGAAAATGGCTGTATTAGTGTTGTAGACGTGGGGACACCTGGTTCCCATCACCACCACTGTAAAGAGATCTAAACCATTGCGCGTGGAACCGGTCTGAATTATACTGTGTGTTTTTATCTCATCCACTGAATTATGGAGAAATTATTGGAATTTGGAATTCTTTGGAATTTGGAATTCATGTTTAATGAGATCTCACTGCTATCCCATCACACATGTTTATAATTGGGAAATAAGCCTCATGATTGTTTTTCTCTCTTTACCGTCACAACAGTTGTTTTGTAAATGCCAGTATTATGAAGTTGGTGGTTTCAGACATGTCTCTGCTCCTGCTCCTTTCCTGATAACTGAAACATGCAATTACAGAGTGGAAAACGTTAACAAACACCTTAAAGTAATGCTAGCTTTCACGCTAAAGTGCACCCAAGTGTAGCTTTCACACTAAAGCACAGCCAAGCGTAGCAGCGCTGCTTCTGCTTTAGTACCACGCCTGAACGTACCTTTCTTCAGTACAATAGCACACCTGGGGCATGACACAGCAGGTGTGGCCACCGCACTCTCTGCCAGAGGACATATCAGAACGTGTTTACTGATGACCTCACCGCCCTCCATCTGATGAGGTCATTCTTCTGATACTGCTTCACAGAACAAAAGGACATCAAAATCCACCTCTCGGTGTGTTTGTGTTTTCAAACCAACGTCCCTTGATTTATCCCAAACATATGAAACCATTACAAGACGTGATGACTAAACAGTGTAAATCGTTACACTGATAAATGAAAGAGGTGACTCAGAACTGAGGAGGTGTAGTCGGGACATAACCATTATATGCAAATGATCAGACTGTGTAGGAAACCACAGGAGAACAAGGCTAACCAGAGGTTTTGTTAGGGTTGGATGTGTGGGACTTAATTAGCATTATTACATATACACTACTAAGGCCATAGCCATAAACTGAAAATTGGACCAAATCTACCAGGAAGGGTGTAGCCTGGTGCTGTCTTCTCCTTATCTATCACTACAATGACTGACACTTTACTAAGACTTCACATGGGATTTCTGACAGGTATAATATACAAGCATTAACATTAGCTGAATAGTGGTAGCTGTGCGAATGTGTGGCTAATTTAATTTCCAGGTGACTTAGCTTTGATAGCTAATGTTAGTAATGGTTGATTACCAAGCTTCTGTTCTTTTCAGGAGACTCACTTTCACGATCTGCAGATACTCCTTCAAAGGGACTACACGTCCTTTCAGACCCATAGTGTTGAGTTTTCGTCTCACAGTGGAAGGATGGACAGAAACACCTGTGGATGTTTTCAGATCTGAGGTGAGAGTGGAGCCTGATTTTCCCCTCCCTCTCAAAGATGAACGCTTTAAAGGCTTTTTACATGGTGGTCTACCAGGTGCACGATTGTTGGGAGACGTATTTCGTCTGTAGCTTTGAATAGTGTTTTGAGCTCCAGGTTTGGAAACTCACTTATTTCACTCACTTACATATTTAACATTCTCCTTTATGATATAGGTAGATTATCGTATATCTTCAGAAATCATTACGTGTAATATGGATACTTACATATCGTTGCAGTCAGGACAAAGCCTTGTATCTCCAAAAAGGTAACTTTTTAGAGAAGGAAAAAAGTTCTTAAACTTTCATTAGAAATAATGGAACAAGATCTTATTCTAATTTATTTTGGTCCATTTCTGTATATTTGTTCATCGTGAAATTTTGACAGAATATGAAGAATGTGTGGCATTTTCAAATTATGTAATAAAATACCAAACTGTAGATACAAAAATTTTGTCCCAACAGCGATAATGTGGTATGCAGTACATGTGAGACAGATTATTATAGTGTTTCTCAGATGCTTTGGTGCATTACTCAGGTCAGAATTGAACTTCATCCAGTGATCCACGTCATCCAGTTACCTGTGCACATGATAAAAGCCATTTCTCATTCATTCGAGACAAACAGCAAATGCATGGCATAACCATGCAGATGATTTCATACAGTTTCCTGCGGTTTCCCACGTTATCAATTACTTTTATCATGCTGATCAAAATGTATTAGACTTGTTCTCTGTTGAACAGCCCGACCCCACAAAACATCTAGGCATTAGTTCATTGCATAAGTCATTACACTCAAAAGTGTCATAAGCACATTTTATACATTTCTGTTAACGTGTGATGAGCATCCGGGTGAGCATCCGGGTGAATCATGTGTTTCACTCATGATGGGAAGTGTGTGAAGCCTGTCTTGTTAATAATCAATGGCACAAAGACTTACTTGTAATCACAAATACTTACTTGTGGGACATGAACTAAGGGTTTACAGCAAGTTACAGGTTTTGCCGGTGATCCACTGCGTGTTGCTGTTTGTAGGAACTGTTTTATAAATACCCTTAATTTTGTGTGTATGTTGATGATAATTTGAGAAATGCACCAAATCAACTGAGAAAAACTGTGTTACATGTAAATACTCACAATTAATGCAAAATGTGTATAACCCCATGTTCTGATATTGTATTATAAGGTTAAAGTTAAGGTTAGGGTAAGATTAAGGTTAAGGTTGTGTTATGGTTAAGGTTAAGATTAACGTCAAGGTAAATGTTAGGGTTAGGGTTAGGGTTAGGTTATGGCTGTGTTAAAGTTAAGCTTATGGTTAAGGTTGTATTATGAAAAAGGTTAACGTTAAGATTAAAGTTAAGGTTAAGGTTAGAGTTAGGGCTTGGTTAAGGTTGTGTTGAGGTTAAGGTTAAAGTTGTGTTATGGTTAAGGTTAGGGTTAGGGCTAGGGCTAGGTTAAGGTTGGGTTAAGGTTAGGGTTAGCCTTAGGGTTAGGGCTAGGTTAAGGTTGGGTTAAGATTAGGGTTAAGGTTAGGCTTAGGGTTAGGGTTAGGGATAGGGTAGATGTAGTAATGGTTAAAGTTGAAGTTAGTCTCCAGGAAGCGAATGCAAGGTCTTATTCACAGATACACACATGAGGCTCCATTTCCTGAGCTGTAAGCTGACTGGAGAATAGTAGCAGGCAGTATTAGACAGGGAGTGGCACACAGGGCCCTGTAAATGTTTGTGTGCCTGTTTGTATGTATGTGTGTGTGTGTGTGTGTGTGTGTGTGTGTGTGTGTGTGTGTGTGTGTGTGCGTATGTGTGTAATTGACTCATTTGTCTTTAAGGCTCATCTGAGCCTCTGAGCCTCTACATGCACCCCATACTGTCGAGGTCATGACCCAAGAGATCACCCAGTCAGCAGGAATTCATTGGTAACATCAACACTGTGCATTCCTTAGTGTATTAAGTCACAATGTGGGAGGTTTGTTCTCAGTATTAACAATAATATATCACCCTGGAGGCAAGAGTGCCGCCCAAATACATAACAATGTTACCTATATATCCAGGACCCACCGTGCAGAAAAGTATTTCATATCTAGTCCTGTTATACTTACCGTTTTTTGTGTATGTGCTCTCATAGTACATACAACCTACATAGTATTCTCTCCACTCACTCTGTACGTATGTATATTATATTTATATTAACATCTGTATTTTTCTACCACTCCACTGTCCCTAATTGTACATACTGTAACCCTTGGATCACTTGCCATGGTTACTTTCCTGCACTTTATATGTAAATAATTGGTTAGATGCTAACTGCATTTCATTGGCTCTGTATCTGTACTCTGCACAATGACAATAAAGTTGAATCTAATCTAATCTAATCTAATCTAATCTAATCTAAAGTCTTATATATTAAACATTTCTGACAGATGTGCAAACATTACGATGAATCGTGATGGCCTAAAAAGGAAAGAAAGCTCAGGTAGAAGCTCCATAATGTACCTAATACACATAAAACTAGCTCACATAATATCAAACATACTTAATGCCAAAATAAATGGTTTTAAATACTTTGGGCCTGAACAGTACTGAGTAGTGTACAGTGCTGTATGAATGCATTTAATGGTTAAACTGTTATGGGATTATCCAATAACTACATGCTAATCCCGTTAATCCAATTAGAATTTTTTGTCTCATAACACTCATGGCTCACCACGTGACCATATGGTCGAAGAGCTACTGAACATCTCGTCTAGTTGTTTTCTTTCTTTCCTGTTTCCTGTTTTCATTTCAACCATTCCGACATGTTCCTGTTTTATCCTCACCAATTTAAGCTCACGGATTACAGGCCAGATTTTGCACAGTATCCGTAATCTTTGCCCTGATGTAATACTCAGCAATTAGCAATAAACCCCGAACAGTTCAGCTCAGGCACGCTCTACAGGAGTGCCAGCACACTTCTTGCCAGGTCTGAAATCCAGGCTGTGAGCTTTTTGAGTGACGGAGCTCCACACCATCTGATCCAGGATCAGGGATCTCTTGTAGCAGTTCATGAGGAGAAATGCTACAAAACAGTGTTTCTTAATCCGGCTTCAAGAATTTCCCTCTTCGGTACACCTGATACAGCTCATAAGGTGATTATCCAGGTCTTCAGATACTGGATCAGATGTTTGTGTAGCTGTTGAATGTCTCTGTGCAATCAAAAAGGACTATTAATAACCATGTTTTGATGTAATCTAGTAGAGCCATTCAGCAGAAAGCAGTTTCTGAAAGTGCAATGCTTACACTTCTAAAGCATCAGCTAACATGAAGCCAACTATGCTGGCTGATAAATTGTATTTGCGGTGAGACCTAAAATGTACCGTGGTGTCGGCATAGAAGGGGACGTGGAATGGCCATGATGTCCACCACAGTAAGTGCTCTTTATTAAACACCAGGGCAGAAAGGCACTTACACTAAATGGTGAGCGAGGTCATCACCGGGCACACACGCCCACTGCATGGTTAACACACTGAACCCACTGGCCAACAGGGAGTGACACATACACACAAGTTAAACTAAGGAATAAACAACATAAATAACATACAAGTCTAGGCTTAAAACCTACCTGTTCAGTGGTGCTTTTGGTAATTAGCTCCCCTGCTAACTGCTAACACCATATATTGTTCCCAGTTCTTCTGTCAGAGCTAATTGTCTGAGTTTTCTTTGCCTGAGGTGAGCTACTGCCCAAACTCTGTGGTCTGCTGCAGAGCTACTGCCCATCCTGTGCGCTCTGATGCTGAGCTACTGCCCAAACTCTGTGGTCTGCTGCAGAGCTACTGCCCATCCTGTGCGCTCTGATGCTGAGCTACTGCCCAAACTCTGTGGTCTGCTGCAGAGCTACTGCCCATCCTGTGCGCTCTGATGCTGCTGCTTCATCTGCCTTGGCTGGGTGCCACTGCCTGCCTGCCTTGCTGGCCAGTGTGCCTACTATGAAGCTTCTTTTTGTCTTGTGCTGTGAGGGGGCTTCACCTGCATCCAGCACGCCCATCCGACGATCCTGCTATTTAATCACAGACTATCAGACATTTCTTCCTCTGCCTCACAAACACTCAACACTTCCCCTAAAACACTCAGCACTCCTCCTAAAACATTCAACACTTCTCTTGTTCTTTCCAATAGACTATCATCATAGTCTTCCATCTAACAGTTATCCTGTTCAGTTGCCTATAATTATAAACTCTGATCCTTTATCCTTTATCCAGGGTCGACCTGAGGAGGATGGGTTCCCCTTTAGAGTCTTGCTTCCTCTCGAGGTTTCTTCCTCTTGCTCTGAAGGAGTTTCTCCTTGCCACTGTTGCCTCTGGCTTGCTCACTGGGGGCTTGGACCCGGATTCTCTGTAAAGTTGCTTTGTGACAACGTCTGTTGTAAAAGGTGCTACACAAATGAATTTGACTTGACTTGACATACAGTGTTGAACCTCCTCACATGGCCTCTCACGTGGCTACACCTCCCAAGCTTCTACTGCAGCACAGTGGTGGAACACTACATACATCATGAGCACCGTGACCTTGACTCACCAACCACTCTGTTGCTCCTCACCAAAGTGAGGCCCTTGGCGGTGCCATCTGCTAAGCGGTAAAACCTCCTTTAACGCCTTCTCCACTGCGAGTCACACCGGAGCACGCTGACCTCTCCCAGCTTTTATTCAGCTTCAAGCATTCGAGCCAAACGGAACTCTAGACAGAGCAAAGACCAGTGATGCTTGCTATCTGGGATTTAGCTTATTTAATTATATTTAATGATGAAAAGTGGCAAAATTAATAAAAAAACCTTGAAAAAACCATGTATGGTATTCAGCCTTTCGGCCAAAGTTTCATTTTGTTCGGTTTCCCAAAATTTTAATTTCAGTGCCTCCCTAGTTCTAACCATACATCCCCATTTCAGGGTAGACAACCAAACTAACCCAGCTAGCCCTGCACAGAGGGCAGCACAGCCAGTGGCTGGACATCACAGAACGTGAATGTTATGTTTATATCCAAACAGCTTCTTAAAAGTCTTCACATCCGCTGGTCTGAGGTCAGCTGATACACCGTTACACCATCAGCTGTAACTTCTTAAAAACGTCTTAGACTGAGAATTCTGATACGTGGTCTTCTAAGGAGTCGTTTTACATACAGTCTTCTCCTCACCGCAAATGTAGTTCATCAGCCTGTAGAGCTGAACTGCGTGTGAATCACCACACATTTGCTTCAAACTGTGCCGACCTATTGAATAAGCATCAATAGATTTGCTTATCAAGTTTCTGACACGGTCTTATCTGTACTAATGCACAGAAACTGAATATATACTACATAGTCTGAGGCAAGTTGTGTTGTAGCCTCGTGGCAGCAGTGCAGAACTACAAGAAGCCTTGGCTTCAAAATGACATTGATCACTGTTTGGAAACACAGGAACAGTGTCCACTGACAGAGTGGTGCATTATGGTCAAACCACCACACCACAGTGCTGTAACTCATCTTAGAGCCCTGAACTTCACACGTATTGCTGGAAAAAGCTGAAGCAGGAAAAACTGCCTGTCTGTCTGTCTGGTTGTGTTTAGACTACGAGCTCTTTATCAGATGCTGTGAAACAGTGAAGGGATTGTATTGTCTCCCTGCAAATTTCAGCAGTACGTTACGCAGTAATATAGACAGCAGAGCATTAAAAAGTCCTGGTTGCTTCCTGGAGATCTGTTCTATTTATGGCAGTGACTTTAGCACTGATTGAGCTTTTATGAGGTTTAATTATTACATAGTTACAGTATGTTTATCATCGCAAAAGCTAACCACAGCCACACCGAAGATCAAGTCCCGGTCAAATTACGCTGTGTTGATTTTAGAATGATTGATCATTCTGCTTGTTATGAAAGGGTTAATCAAGGTCATTCAGGGGGCTTTGGTGTAAAACATTCTGTTTTCTTCAAGTCAGGATGGTTCACAATGGTGGTGAATGGAACCTGACGTCCACCTCTAAAAGCTCCCTCATAGAAAGCTAGTGTGTGAAATGGTCATGACTGCGCTGCCTGAGGCCTCGTTATATTATAGTTTTCATAAAAATTCGTATTTAATTTTGTGTATTTTTTTAGTAATATCCCCCCCCAAAAAATCTACCATCATCAACAACCTTTGAGAGGGATTCTTTTTCCCTCTACGTCTTCCAGACAATGCTATAGCGCCACCAAATTCAAGCTGCCACTTCAGCATGACAACATGAAAGACTCTGGGCTGCTGTAGAAACAGCCTGAATCTACATGGCGGTCTCCGCTAGAAGACAAGCTGCTGCTATGTAGATGATAAGGACTCATTCTGAGGTTTGTAGTTACAGGTAATTAATGCAGGTAATTAATGAAAACAGTGTATGTGTATTATATCACACTTCAGACAATAGATCATCCTAAAACTTACACACTGCACCTTTAACTTTTTTAATGAGGCAGAACAACATGTTAAATAAACTAATTCTATTTAGTAATTCTGTATTAAAGTGTGTAGAAGTGTGTCTCTGTAGGGATGGAAGTCTGTTAGTATGTGTTTGGGGGTAATCAGTGTGCATTACCGGGTGTAAGCAGGAGGGGGCGCTCTTGCACTTCAGGATGACAGGAGAATGGCGTTTTCAGTATACACAGCATACAACGGCAAACGTCTGGATATTTTTGTGCTATCTTAACTTGCAGTGTTATTTATCAAGTGTACTGAATTTATAGGCCATTATTTTTCTTATTAAGTGAATCTACAAAAAATCTATTGTTAGGTAAACTACTATTTTAAACTCTAAACATGCATTTAACCCTTCCAACCCTTCCAACCATTCCGGCATGCATTTAGCCATTTCAACCATTCCAAAACGCATTTGACCATTGCAACTTGCCTTTAACTATTCCAACCATTCCAACATGCATTTAAACATTTCAACCATTCCAACATGCATTTAACCATTCCAACCATTCCGACATGCATTTAACCATTCCAACATGCATTTAACCATTCTGGCCATTCCAACATGCATTTAACTATTCCAACATGCATTTAACTATTCCAACATGCATTTAACCATTCCAACTATTCCAACATGCATTTATCCATTCCAACATGCATTAAACCATTCCAACCATTCCAATATTCATTCAACTATTCCAACATGCATTAAACCATTCCAACCATTCCAATATTCATTTAACTATTCCAACATGCATTAAACCATTCCAACCATTCCAATATTCATTTAACCATTCCAACATGCATTTAACCATTCCAACCATTCCAACATGCATTTAACCATTCCAATATTCATTTAACCATTCCAACATGCATTTAACCATTCCAACATGCATTAAACCATTCCAACATGCATTTAACCATTCCAACATGCATTTAACCATTCCAACCATTCCAATATTCATTTAACCATTCCAACATGCATTTAACTATTCCAACATGCATTTAACTATTCCAACATGCATTTAACTATTCCAATATGCATTAAACCATTCCAATCATTCCAATATTCATTTAACTATTCCAACATGCATTAAACCATTCCAACCATTCCAATATTCATTTAACCATTCCAACATGCATTTAACCATTCCAACCATTCCAACATGCATTTAACCATTCCAATATTCATTTAACCATTCCAACATGCATTTAACCATTCCAACATGCATTAAACCATTCCAACATGCATTTAACCATTCCAACATGCATTTAACCATTCCAACCATTCCAATATTCATTTAACCATTCCAACATGCATTTAACTATTCCAACATGCATTTAACTATTCCAACATGCATTTAACTATTCCAACATGCATTAAACCATTCCAATCATTCCAATATTCATTTAACCATTCCAACATGCATTTAACCATTCCAACATGTATTAAACCATTCCAACATGTATTAAACCATTCCAATCATTCCAATATTCATTTAACCATTCCAACATGCATTTAACCATTCCAACATGCATTAAACCATTCCAATCATTCCAATATTCATTTAACCATTCCAACATGCATTTAACCCTGTTGGAAAACCCTGACCAGCACAAATTCCATGCTGGTTTAAGCTGGTTTAGTGCTGGTCTGGTGCTGGTTTAGCAGCTTTGCTGGTCTGTGCTGGTTTTTCGAGCATGGAATCATCTCTGGAACAATATCTCCTTGTTCACAGGATTTCTTTCCTGACTGTGGTTTGAAAGAATAACTGGTTTTAGTATGCAAAATAACAAATACAAAATGTGTTTATTAGCATGCATGCTAATAGGCACACAGCATTAAGGACCTTCTAATGATCTCCTTCAAATGTTAAATAATTTAAGTCTATAATTTGGGCAACAGGGCTATACTTTTAAAGTGACCTTGTCAGTCAATATCACAACACTGAAAATGAAGTGAAAGGAAATTCAGATGGCCGGATGTTTCAGAGGTGAAGGTGTTGAGTGCATTTTGAGGGTCCTAACTAAAATGAACTACGTTTGTAGTCTATGATAAATGATTTGTGAAAGATGTTGTTTTAAGTAAGGACTGGACTGAGCACCAGCAGCGTCATGATTTGATGTGTCCATTCTTCTTCCTAAGAGCTACACATCCTTTCAAACCCACAGTGTTAAGGTGTCTTCTCACAGTAGAAGGATGGACGGAAACACCTGTGGATGTTTTCAGATCTGAAGCAGGAGTGGAGCCTGATGTTCTCCTCTCTCTCAAAGATGAAAGCTTTAAGTCATGTTTATCTGATGGGGACAGTTTTGGTGGTCTACCAGGTCTTCCAGGTGGTTGTTAGCAATCTAATTTTCTCTGTAGATCAGGTTTTGACCTCCAAGTTTGAAAACTCCTATTTTCATAGTTTGTCTTTCTCCTTCCTTATACAGGTGGGTGGTCTCACTGTAGTCTCCTCACAAATATCTCCAGAGAAATGAACATCTAGTATGTAATGTACTTTATAAATGAAGAGTCCTCTCTTCTCACGCTGTGTGCAGTTGATCAGTAAACCCTAATAGACTTTCTTATGTTAACACTGTATGGCACAACGTTATCTATAAACATGGACTAAAGTACATCACCTTGTAGCTTAGGCAATCTTAAAGCCCAAATTTGTCCATTTTAAAAGAATTGCACACCAAATAAGTCAAATTATTCACTTCAATAGCTAGATTCCACTATAGGAATGCTCTGTTACTGTTATTTTCCTGAATGTAATATTTCGGGAAAATTTTTAAATATAAAATGTGGCCTGTGGAAAATTTGGCACATGTTATGTTTTAGGCTTTTCCAATATGTTAAACTAGATTAAATAAAAATTGTGCACTAAAAGATTTTGCATTTGTGTCTGATTTCACTTAGAAAATGAACTGAACACGTCATGTGACCTGAAGCATTCAATTATTTGAATACTGCCTTATCAAAATCCTTTACTTGACGTGTTTGTCGTTGTCTGAGAGTTATCTACTTATAGACTGACCTAAAATAAAGATGCCAAGGGCTCCACTCTCAAAGCCCACAGTCATCATGTGAGCTTTGGACAGTGTTCCTCTGCTCTTTATAGCAGCTCATGACCTACAAAGCACCATCCACTGTGCTAAATTAGAGAGAGAGGGAGAGGGAGAGAGAAGGAAAGAGAGAGTGAATCAGCAGATTGTGAGTGACACAGTTTGAGTGCTCTCGTGAACTTTGACATTGCACAACTGAATATTTTGAATCTGTGCTGCTGAAGTACAATATTAGTGATTGGATTTGACTTGATTGGATTGGATTGGATTGGATTGGTTTGGTTTGGTTGGGTTTGGTTCGACTGGATAGCCACCATCTAGCACAGAAACCACATATCAACACCCTAGCAACCATCTGGGACATCACAGCAACCACCTAGCAATGACATGGGATATGGGATGCCATAGCAATTACATAGCAACACACTAACAACCATCTGGGATATCACAGCAACCACATAGGAACACCCATCAACCACATGGGACACCATAACAATATCTTAAAAACATGGGACACGGCAGGAACTGGACTCTAAATCAGTGCCTGTTTAAATATTATAGATTTTATATTTAGACTTTTATTCAATATTTCATTGTAAAAACAACAAGAGAATATTAACAGTATATTAGATCTATACATATTAACTACTTTATAATATTATTTCATTTAAAACTTCATTCTGGATGTTTTCGGAGGAGGGGACTTAATTCTGGATGTTTAATTTCTCAGTATGGACTTTACGATAACTTCTCGATGTCATGGAGTCTTTCAGTCAGTTTGGAATCCTCTACAACTCTGTTCATCACTGCCAACATGTCTAACATTACCTCAGTGTTCACAGCAGCAGCAGAATCATACCGAGTCTGTGATCATGTTTTGATTTGAAGCTCAAGTGGACACTGAATCTGTTAGGTCCTGTGGGGAGGGGATTCCTGCTATCTGGACTTCATTTCTGAGCATGAGTCTCTCACGTGTTCCGGCCTTCGCTCCTTTTTTAGAGTTAGCCAAGTGAAGGACGGCTGCAGCTACAGGTCTATAACTGTGGAGGGAGAGAGAGAGAGAGACAGAGAGAGGGAGAGAGGGAGAGACAGAGAGAAAGAGAGAGAGAGAGGGAGAGGGAAAGAGAGGGAGAGACAGAGAGAGAGAGAGAGAGAGAGAGAGGGAGAGGGAGAGAGAGAGAGGGAGAGAG
>CM067487.1:4882167-4894635 GCA_034552555.1 Semaprochilodus insignis | reverse complement strand
GATAGAGAGGGAGGGACAGAGAGAGGGAGAGAGAGAGGGAGGGATAGAGAGGGAGAGAGAGAGAGAGAGAGGGAGAGAGAGATGTTTTATTAATAGGCTCTGAAGTGCCGATGATTCTCCATTAAGGTCAGCTCTGTATGTGTGTGTGTGTGTGTGTGTGTGTGTGTGTGTGTGTGTGTGTGTGTGGCTGTGTACCATGTTTATACACCCACGTTGTGGGGACCTTTCTTCCAGCATGTGGTCCCCACAATGTAAATCATTCAATTTTAAGGTTCGGTTTTAAGACGTGTCAATGTTTAGGGTTAGGCTAGTGGTAGTTATGGCCAAGGATTGGGAGATCTCCAGGTAATGAAAGGAAGTCTATGTAATGTCCCCACAATTCACAGAACTGTGTGTGTGTGTGTGTGTGTGTGATGTGTTGAGCATGTCATCTGGGTCAGTTGTAGCTCTTAAGCTTGTATTTGTTTCTGTGATATACAGGCTTTAATAAGCAGCTGTGGCCTTTCATTGTAGCCTTGTAATGAGTGCAATGGAAAAAGTGGATATATACTCAAATGCATTGCTCCAGTCTGACAGAGCACTCCACGCAATAGCTTACACCACTGGAATGAGCATATTTCAGTTAGCATATGTACCAAATCTGAAATACCAGTGCCAAAAACACCTTGTGGTACAACACAGATTCAAATTGATAATTTTCTAGCATTTATTTATTCAGCAAAACTCAAAACGTTAAGCCCATCTCTTTGGAAAGCCTTTATATTCTATAAGCTAACAAAGATACCAGCCTCAGATTTTGTGCTGTGTAAAATCTACTTGGCACTAATTTATTATTTTCTGCAAGTATGAAGCAAATCTGAGAGTTCGGGGGGTTTGACTGAAATCTGGGGTTTGATTTACCCTTTGGATTTGATTATACGGCAAAAGCATTAGGATACCTGTCTATCAGCCAGATCAAAGCTATTAAACATGCTGTATTAGTGCTTGGAAATGCTGCAACAGCACTGGACTGGAGTCAGATCAGAATCAGATCTGCTCAGCTGAATTTGAAGGCGAGATGGGTTCCACCATCCTGCATAATTCAGTAGTGGGCATTTCTTTGCAGCAGAGGTGATGGGATCCATAAACTGCTGAGTTTACATGGAATGTTTTAAAATAATATGTTTATAATACGTTTATAATAGTTTATAATATGTTTACAGTGCATTTCAATGGGAACTATTTCAAGATCGATTGTAAAGCCAAACTAAGGTAAAACAACATCTCAGACATCAGACAGCAGATTCATGACCATTTCATGTAATAGCTTTCTGTGAAGGAGCTCTAAGAGGTGGACATCTGGTTCCATTCACCACTACTGGGAACGGTTCTTTCTGACACAATCAGTTTCTCTAGAACTGAGCATTTCACACATCTTAAAAGACCTGCAGAAATGCCCTTTAATATGGCAGTGGATACAGCATCTGGCCTCTGCTGTGGCTGGGACAGAAGCCTAAGGTCAGAGGTCATGCAAGTGCATGCCAAACAACTCTGGTTCAAGGTGAAAATTATAGGCACCAAAGGTTACTCTTGACCTACACAGAAGGTCTAGAATTACATTCTGTCCCCATGTGACACCTGCACACTGCCTTAATCCCCCTGACTATCAGAATGGCAGTGAGAGCTGGTGCTAAATACTACACGTTGGCACTACTGAGAGAACAGTGACAGACACACATATACAGTCTACCTAACACTATTCAGAGGCACAGGACGTGCTGTATGTGTGTTTACAGGGTCCTTATCATGTAAGAAAAAAAAAATGCCTCTATTTTTTGAAGTAAGAGTTTCATGGATTATGTAACATTTCACTGACCATACAGTCCATGTGTGAAAACAGCCTGTTAGGAACTCACTGTTGTTGTTACAGTTATGTTCAGTAATAATACAGTGTATTTACACACTCATCATCAATACATAGCTGCACAAATAGCTGCACCCAGTAGGAATCGGCCAACAGGAATGGAACTTGGTGGGTAAGTTGGGTGGGTAGGTAAGCAAGGTAAGCAATGACGGGTCTTATCACTGTACCTGACTGACCCAACAGCCACCAATGCAGACATTCAGTGAGCAGTGATCCCTCCATGAGTTGTCCTGTTAGTGCCAGCACCATTGGCAGACGGCTGCACCACGCAGGATTACATGCACACAGACCGTTATGATGACTGTCCTTAACACCACGTCACCGTCACCAAAGACTGCAATGGTGTCGTGCCAGACTGCCATGGAGTGACTCAGAATGGCAGCGGGTCATCTTCAGTGACGAGTCCCGCTTTAGTCTTGGTGGAGACAATCAGCAAATCCGTGTGTGGTGGCACGGTTTGTTGTCACACGTCACACGTCCAGAGGACCTGGTGTCACTCCACCTCCACCCCTACCGCACCATCTGCAGGAACTGTGTGAGAATATTCAAGCTCCATGGGATGGATTATCACAGGACGCCATTAGGATCCTCTACAACTCCATAACGCATGTTGCGTTAGCAAATATGGTGGCCTGACGCCATACTGAGAGACACTACTTCTGTATGTGTAGCTCAATAAGTATTGATCATATCAGTCTAAGTTCATCATCACTTATCGTTCCTGGTAACCTTTATCTTCCTTCCCAATAGCACTGCAATCCCACACCTCCTTCTGGGTGCAGCTGTTCTTTTGATGATGAGTGTATATCCACCTTTTCGGCACACAGCAATTTAGCTCCACCCACACACACTGAAGTTATAGGGAGTGTTTTAGCTGTTTCAAGGAATTGTGAGAGGTTGGAAAGTGGTCATGCACAAGGTAATATTTGGTGCCTAAACAGACACAAACATCATAATGCTGCCATCAGAATCTTCTCAGACATTCATACTTCATACAGGCTGTAGGTACGACAAGTGTTCAAGTGGATTTGCACAGAATGAGAGTAGGTTTAGTTTGAGTTGCGGTGAAGACAATAAAAAGCTGAGGGCAGTAATCTTTGTATCCAGTTGGACACATCGGATACAGCAGAACCATGCAGAATAATTATCTGGATTTCTACATTGATTACTATTAAAATGTGGTCTGATTGTTATTTAAGTCACAGTTATGGACAAACACAATCTAACTATCCTAATAACACACAAACAGTTGTACTTGTCATGTCTTTTATTGAGCACATTGTGTGACGTCCACAGTGCAGTTGTTCATCGGCTAGATTCTGCATTTAACAGCCTGCAAAGACCAGCCCCAGAGCAGTGGCAGTCCCATCACCAGATGGGAATTTTAGTCTGTAAATCAGAAAATGTCACTCTAGAATGAGGGACGCTCCTGATGACCTTCAAGGCAAAGGCAAGCTGTATGTCAACTTGTGCTATTTTTACCTCCGTTTGGAGGCGAACGGTGAGTTAACACTGGACCCATTTCCCGACCTTATTCTGGGAATGTAGTGGCTGTTGCTCAACTCAGCTGACTAAAGCTAATGTGCAAACGATGGACTGTTTGAACTTAGGCAATAGTGGGGCACTCTGTCCTTAGGCATTATCTTGTTGTGAAGTTAAGCCATATGGGTCAGTTGAGCTATTTGAGACTATTATTCATCTATTCTTTTAGTCTTGGTTCACTGGTGGTTCTGATAGTAAATAAAATGGTGCCTGTTACTGTATCAGCAGTTCTACATAAAAGATGGAGCGGCCTAGAACTCTTATGTCCTCCAAATGTATCAAATTAAGTATATTGACAGTTATTGTGTATTAAAGGGTCTTCAAAATGTTAGCATAATTAAAAGGTGAAGATGTAAACAAAGTCATTAGGAGTGGTTTGGTATGAAATGTTCCGTTCTACTGGGTCAGAACTGTTCACAGTGGTGGTGAATGGAACCAGACGTCCACCTCTAAAAGCTCCCTCACAGAAAGTTACTGCGTTCAATGGTTATAAATACACTACCTGACTTTCAGCCTTACGGCAAAATACCAAAGAGAACTTTTTTGTTTTGAACTTTATCACTATTATCACCATCAGAAGACACGTGCAGGGTCTCTGGTAGTTTTGGCCAGCAAATAAAGAAGCTGTATTTGTGTTGCAGACATGGAGACCCCTGGTTCCCATCACCATTTCCCACCAACTGAATGACTGTTTACATCTAAACCACTGAATTCTACATCAGGTTTGAACACTGTGAGAATTATGCCTTAAAGCAGCTAAACAAGATCTTTATTAAGATGATGGCTAAACGCTGCTCAGACATTTCAAACACAGTGAAGCCCAGCATTCCAGCACTGTGTGAAAGTGTGAACCCCAAAGGGCACGTCCACAGAGGGCATGTCCACACAGAGCGTTAATTATCATCCGCCCACCCCGTTATTGCCCTCACACAGAATAACAGGGCCATTCAGATGATGACCCTGTTCTCTGAACCCGTCTGCCGAACCTGTCTAGTCTAGGCTTCTGCTATATCGCTGTATAGCTACTGCACCTCCATTCACTCTCTCTATCCTGGATGATGTCACGACATAATGACGCAGTATGAGCTGTATTCTTGTCCGTTTTGCCACTTTTTGGAACGTAATCGAGGGTATTTGGGGTTTCTTCTGGTTTCTTAACATATTTTGGGCTGCACACAGTTTAGTAACAGGACAGTCTCTGTGTCTCTCTCTTTCCCCCGTTCCCCAACCTTAAGTTGCTCACTCTTGCTGCAGGCCCAATTAATCATTTACAGAGCCTGGCAGGACTGCTTGTGTTTCTTCCTCTTACAACAACCACCCACACACACGCACACACACCATCTCTCGCTCACGTGTACGAGCAAGCTCCCAACCGACATAAACATTTCTCAACTCTCAAGGACGGCAGATTCCTCAGTGTTGCTGCTTCCGAATTATAGAACCTGGCCAAAAGTATGCGGACACCCCACTTACATTATTGTGGTCCGGTGTTTCAGCCACCGGTGTGTAAAATCAAGCACATGGTCGAGCGATCTTCGTAGACAAACACTGGCAGGAGAATGGGGTGTACTAAAGAGCTCAGTGGCTTCAGTTCCTGTAGGAGACATGCCTGACACAGTCTCTAACACCTTGTGCCCTGGACAACTGTAAGTGCTATCACTGTTAAATGAAAGCATCTGTGTGCAACAACAGCTCGTCCACAAAACATACGACCACTCAAACCTCTGGTCTGTCAGATGCTGAAGCATGTAGCACACATATAACCGCTTATCCTCTGTTGCACTACAGAGTTCCAAAACGAATCTGGAAGCAACGTTAGCACATGAGTGAAATGAGTTTGCAAGGCCAAACAGCTACACACAAGCCTGAGATCAGAATGCCCAATGCCAAAAAGCTGGCTGGGCTCAGGAGGTGTGGAGCGAGCTGTGGAGTGAAGAATCATGCATCACTATCTAGTAGTCTGATGGATGAATCTGGGCTGGGTGGATGCCAGGGGAACGCTACTGAACCGGAATACATTGTGCCAACAGAAAAGTTTGTCGGAGGAGGGATGATGGTCTGGAGCTGTTTTTCAGAGTTCAGGCCTCTTAGCTCCAGTACAGGGTGATGTTAATCCGATAGCCCACAAAGACATTACACACAATTACACACGTTCAGAAGAACCTTTTTCCTGTTCCAGCATGACTGTGCCCCTGTGTACAAACTCCATTAAGATCATGGATTGATGAGCCCTTGCCTCAACCCCACTGAACACCTCTGGGATGAACTGGAATGTCGATGGTAAGCCATGCCACTCTCATCCAACATCCGTGCCTGACGTCACGAATGCTCTTTTGACTGACTGTGCACAAGTTCCCACAGACACACTCCAAAACCTTGTGGAAAGCCTTCCCAGAAGAGATGAGACTGCAAAGCTGCAAAGTGGGAGGCAAATCCGCATTAAGGTAATAGACATACATTATGTATCAGTTTTACTGTGACTCTTTCAGTGAAGAGTCCTAACATAGCGCTTCCAAACAACCAAGCATGCTAGTCTAGTCTAAGGTCCTATGTTAGCTTGCTAGCACAGCATTGGCTGGCTGCTAACTCTATAGCTAAGTTCATAACGGTGGAATATATATAAGGACCAGTATTCTTTTTATACTGCATTATATACACTATGTGTTTGGTGCATGTAGACTTAACAAGGATACCTGAGTCTATAATTGGCTGATATCGTACAGTTCTGTCATTTGCACTAATACCGCATACTGTGCATACGGTCTGCTCCTGTGCCATTCAGACTTGCATTACGCACACAGACTGTATAGTACAGCATTTATACCTGTTTATTTTATTACTTTATATACATACAAACATATACAGTATATTTCTTTTTCTTTCTCTTTTCTTCTTTTGTGCTTCTTTACTGAGTACTTAGTATTAATACTGTAATTGTTAGTACTTGTAGTCCGGGAGGTGCAGAGTATCGTTGTACAGTGCAGCTGCTTGTTTCGCTGTGCATATGACTATAAACACTTGAATCTTGAGTATTTCATTCTTTACACCTCTTTCTCTCTCTTCAGATATCCTATGGTACAGACGTTTTTCAGAGGTATCCCGGGCGTAAATACAGTTGCTAGGCTATGAAGGACCAACTGGGTGAACCAATTTGCCACAGCACCACCCTCAGGCAAACTAGTCCTGAAGCTCTACTTAGTCAGGAAAGACAGGAGTTTGCCTGCTGTGGGTGAAGCAGCTAAACAATGGCAGCATAGGTTCATTTTCAGGGACCCTCTGAATTTTGATTTTGTGACTTTTGGGGGGTTCAAGAGGTTAACTAGGGTGTCCCAGACCTCAGAAGACCCCTGTATTTTCCAGATTGGCTTATACTTGTGGTCAGTGACACATCTGTAACTTCTGGAAGACCTACAGTGTCTTGATTGGTTCTTAATTATGCTGGTAGTGAATCCAAAATCCAGCTCCAGAAGTCCTAACCAATCGGCAAGCTTGCTTGACTTGAAGGGCTGCAGAGTAAACCTACAGAGCACCCTGTGCTTCATAAAATCACTGTAGGAAGGTGAGCAAGACATGCAAAAGGTCATGAACTGAGAAATTTTATGAAAATAAGCAGAGTGTTGAGGATAGACATCCATGCAGACCTGTCAATAAGCTTACAGAATGCAACTACATAAAGTAAAACAAGTAATAATGAAAATAATGGTGCATCTTTATTTATAAATTAGAATTCTTATCAATATCATTAATACTGTATGGTTCATTTCATTTAGGTACATGTTGAGAACGTAACTCAACTCAGGAGCTGTTTCAGAATGAAATATTTCGTCTTCCTAATCATACCCCAAACTAAAGCAGCCCAGCAATGGGAGACTGAAACAACACTCATAACCATCTTCCAGCCCCAGGAGTAAAGCCAGCAAAGTACTGCAAGTAAACAGGGCATGCCTAATGATTTAATTTGAATCAGGACATATGAGTGGGAGCTTGTTATTATGTCTGATGCTATTGCTGTGCTGAAAAACTAATAAAGAACACATAAGAATAATGGTATTTTTGTTGCATCAACAACTTAGAAGAAAATCAGCTTAGCCATGTTCGCCTTAAAAACTCACTTTATTAGATTCACTGGCTGTCACTAAAACTACAGAGAAACTCAACCTGTGACAACTAACACCAAAACCAAAAAATGAGCATAAAGACATATTTACAATCAAACAACAACCCCAACAGCAGCACATCATCAGTCTTTATAAGGCAAAGTTGTGGTGATAAAATAAATGCATTTTTCTTACTGACGTGATTTTTAAAGCCTTCAGAGGATGCAGTCCGAAAAACAGAGTCTGAAAACAATCATGTTGTTTTATCCATACTGCATCGATTGTGTTCATTCACAATAGTTCAAAATGATCATTAATTACGGAGATTTCACGAGGTGTCGAGTCAAAGACCAATAAGTAGACTCTAATCGGACAGTCCTCGCTCTTTAGAAACACTCCCATCAGAATGAAATATCATATACCATCACTACGTCTGTAAGCATGTTTAACTGCACCCTACATCATTTCAATGAATTACTCGAACAACCAAATAAAATAAGCACTGCAAACCAAAAGTTATTGCTAGTAAGCTAAAGCTAATGTAGTCTCTATTTTGTTTGAAAACTGAAGTAAGATTTACACTAATGTTAGCTTGGTTCAGTGGCTACAGCTAATCTGGTTATCTTGCCTCAATTTAGCTTAGCTTGACCAGAGAGCGGTCCCCCCCGCCCGTGGTCAGTGCATGGGGTCGGAGGTGCCGTGATTGCAGCGTGCACCAAGTAGGCCTATAAACCTAGCCTTAGGGTGTGGCTTTTGGATTGTAGCAACAAGTCTTTTTGTACTGCCAGAATATGGAATATGAACATGAATTATGGGCTCATAAAACCACTGGATCTTATATAATTAACGTATCAGCTGCTAAACATATATTTTTTTTACTTAGCAACTTTATTTCTAAAAAGCCAAGAAATATAAACAGCTTATTATTTTGTTTATTGAGCATTTTTAAAGTTTATCCTAGTTTTACTGACCATGGTAGCTACTATATGATTTTCTGACCCACTGGATAAAGTTACTTGGTTAATATTCAGTTTTATCAGTTTATAGTTTATCGCAGTAGTGACCATGCAACTGGAAGTGTTCCCCCTTTTTTATTTCATTTTCAGAAATAAGATGTTAAAGGATATGTTAATGACACATTGACCATCTAATTGGAAATGTCCCAGTTTTCATTTCAGGAATCTGGTCACCTTAGTTTTGCTTCTCTTCCTTGACTGCAGGAGTACAAGATTTGGGCTGTATTCGAAATGGCTTACTACATACTACTCACATACTAAATCTGACTAAAAGTAGTACGTAGTATGTGAGCAAACTGTAGATCTGTAGTGCACTGAAGATGGAGGATGGTGTTCTACTCCAGTCAGAGCTACTAGTATACAGGGGGAGCATCATGGCGGGTAACACTGAGGAGCAAATGTTGGTGTAGCGATTGTAGTGGGGTGTGTTTTCATCAGAATGAGCCTCAGAAAGTTAAAATATACAGGTCTGAAGATTAATAAAAGATGAACTCGCTTTAGAGGTGAAATAGTCGAGGGTAGCTAACAGCTAGGCTAAACGTATTTCAGGTGAACTGAGCAGCGTTAGCAGCAGCTAGCTCTAAACAGTGGATACAGTAATAACAGCTCTGAGGTAAATGTGAGGTAACTGGTCATGTGACTGTATTAGTATACTACACTGTAGGTCAGAACCTGTTACTGTACTGTGTACTACACACAGGATACAGTAACAGGTATACAGTGTGCAGTACATACTACTGTAGTATGCAGTGTGCAGTATAGTAGTGTGTCATTTCGAATACAGCCTTGCTGTCCTTTTGGTGCTAAATAAAGACAGAATTGTGGTTTTATTTATGATTTGCTCGTAAACTGAGATAGAATATACACTAACGCTAGCTTGGTTTAGTGTTGAGTGGCTAGGCGCTAGGTTTGGTTAGGTTTGGCTGACACCACAGGCAAGCCTGCTAAAGGAAAACATGAAAATTGAGTCAAACTGGTGAGGCTGAGGGATGCAATGCTAAGTCACAGAAAACATATGACATATGAGAAATAATGTCTGGCCGGAGTGCCCTTTATCTATCCAGCTAAGCTCATGTGTTGGGATGTAGGTTGAGGTGGGATAAAGTGGTCTCAGATCAGCGGCTCATCGGAGCGTGTTGCCAAGCTCTCAGAAAGCTGTGGGAAAAAGGGATTTTGGCTGCAGGAGTGGCTCACTGCTGCGCTCCAAAAGCAGGCCGATAACTCAACGGCCCACTGCGCTGGCACCGAAAGAGCTACTTCCCCTGATTACATAAACACCGACATGCAAATCCGATTCATTCACAATGTCACAACATGAAGAAAAGCTTCAGCGCTGATGCGGAGCAGTTTTGAGTCTTGCGCAGGGACAGGTTAGCACGGTTAATAGCTACTTATGCTGCAGTCATACGAATAAGATATATCTCTAATCAGCTTATATACAAAATATACTGATATATACATACACAACAATTTGGCAAAATGATCCCGCATAACTACTATTACACTAAATCACTGGAAAAATAAACCATATCTCTGAGTAAGGTGGGACAAGTCATTAGTCATTTACATATAGTTATTGCTGGTCAAAGAGCCAAATGGACAGACGCTTTGAACACGATCAGATACAAATCGACACACAAGCGAATCACTGACTGAAGAAAAGATGTGCATATTTGTAAATATACTGGGTTATTGCTACATTAACAGTACCACAGCCTCATGCTTCATTTGGATAGCTTGTTAATATTCAATAATTAGGCTAACGTCTGTTTAAAATAATGCACCCGCTTTGTTATTATTATTATTATTAATATTATTGTTGTTGTTAGTGATATTGTTGTTCTTATTATTATTATTATTATTATTATTGCTATATAGAAACAGTCACTGTGACATTTTTCGTTTTACATGTAACCCCAACTCTTATCAAGGCGAATCTCCTCCTCTTGTCCCGTCACCACAAGGTGGCGGTTTTCGCACTCCTCCCAGCGCCTGATCTTTCCGTCCTCCACCAGCACAAACTTCCACTCCACCTGGTTCTCTGCAGGAAGGGTGATGGTGTTGGCCCAGAACCAGTCTTCAACCCTCTGAAGCGGAACAAAACTCTCCCAGGCGCCCAACTCCTGCTGGTTCCCCGTCACAGCCAGCAGCTGGCTCAGGGAGTGTGTGATGTAGTGCACCCTGAAGCTCACCCGGACCATCTGGGGCATTGGTGACACCGCAGCCACTTTCTTATTCAGAAAATCCTCCTCGTCATCTACAACACCAATAACTGTGTCCTCTGGAGCAACCACAAAACCCTCCATCTTCTCTTTGTGTGGCCGGCTCTCTTCGGTGACAAGTCCATAACTGGTGTTAGTTGGAGCTTGTTTAAGCTGGTCAGTGGTGTGACTTGTAGCAGGTGTAACCGAGGACGTGTTGGTCTTAAATCCATAACTCTGAGTTTGGGTTAGCCAAGGAAGGTCTCTGGTGTCTGGAGGTCCAGTACCAAGCCACTCGTTGCTGTCCATAATGGCCTCCATGATGTTGATCTCATTCTTGTCATGGCTTGTCTCCACAGGTACAGTCACGCTGGAGCCCACCGTAACCACTGACCTTTCCCTGCTCACATCTGGAAGTTGCACCTGTCCTGCGGAGTCACCTTGCAGGCTTGGTGTGGTGAAACCCAAGTAATTTTGCTGGGGATGGTCGAGAACAGGGTCATACCTGCTGTTAGAAAGGCCGTAACCACTGTTTTCGACAGTGTTCACCACAACGTTGCTGCTGCCAAAGTCCTGTTCAGCTTTTACCTGATTCCCAAGGCCGCTAGCTTTGTCCACTGCCAAATTACAGCTCAGTAGACCCGACTGTTCGTCATAACAGCGGCAGTCAAACTCATTCGCCTGCAGAAACGAGCGGTCAGTGCTGTTCTCAAAGCCTTTCTTAGCTGCCTCCTCATCGTTCATCTTTGTTGTGCTGTCACTGGCTTCGGTGGTATCCGACGAAAAGTGCAACACTGACTCAAGCTCAGTCTTGCTAGGCCTGTTCACAACATCTTGAGCCAAGAGGGTGTTGTCTAGCAGGTCCTCCACAGATTGACAATGGGGAACAGCAACATTTTTAGCATCCAAAGTTTCCTGGGCACTCTCCGTTTCAGACGGCTCGTCCACATCTCCATGCAGTTCTGTTTCAAACTCCTCAACGTCACACGTGGTTTCCTTCAGAGAGTCCACGACCTGCTTGCTTCCTTCATACTGATAATCAAACAAATCAGCCTCCACCTTAACACTTTCAGCAGCACCACCCTCATGTTTGTCTTGACCATTGTAGTCCTCCGAGCACTGTGTTCCACCAGTTTCTCCTGTGTCAGGTATCAGGCCAGCTGGGAGACCCTCCGTGGGCTCATACAGGGTAGCAAGGGTGGTTTCCCCCAGGCTCTCTTTTGGAAAGCCTGTAGATATTTTTGTGTGGTTGGCAGAGGACAGGATCACTGCTTCACTGGAATCTGTTTCACACTCCTCAGAGCCTCCTTCATCACTTACTTCTGGAAAAAAGAAGCGGTTGCACCATGAGTCCAGCAACAGCAGCGAAGTACCTGACCACTAAATCTCATAATTATGACATGGCATCTCATAATTATGACTTACTATCTCATAATTATGACTTAGCATCTCATAATTATAACTTACTATCTCATAAGTACGACTTAGCATCTCATAATTATGAGTTACTATCTCATAATTATGACTTAGCATCTCATAATTATGACTTAGCATATAATTACGACTTAGTATCTTGTAATTATGACTTACTATCTTATAAGTATGACTTAGCATCTCATAATTATGACTTACTATCTCATAATTATGCCTTAGCATCTAATAATTATGATTTACTATCTCATAATTATGACTTAGCATCTCATAATTAT
>CM067487.1:4866407-4877500 GCA_034552555.1 Semaprochilodus insignis | reverse complement strand
CCTCTCTCTCCTTCCTCACTCTATATCTACCTCTCTCTCTCCTTCCTCACTCTATATCTACCTCTCTCTCTCTCTCCTTCCTCACTCTATATCAACCTCTCTCTCTCCTTCCTCACTCTATATCAACCCCTCTTTCTCTCCTTCATCACTCTATATGTCCCTCTCTCTCCCTCTCCCTTTACTCACTCTATATCTCCCTCTCTCCCTCTCCTTCCTCACTCTATATCTACCTCTAACGCTCTCTCTATCTCACTTTATCATTTACCCCTCTCTCTTTCTCTCTCTTTCTGTCTTCTGTCTCTCCCCTCAGTCTGTATCTATCCCTCCCTTTCACTTACTCTCATTTCTGTCTCTTGTTTTCTCTCTTGCAATTTTATCTCTTTATCTTCCTGGCTCTTATTTTCTCACTAATTTCTCTCTTCTTTCTCTCTCTCCCTCATTTCTTTCTCTCCTGCTTCTTCTCTCTCAACCTCTAATTCATCTCCCTTTCTTTCTCCATCATACCATTTATTCTCTCTCTCTCTCTCTCCCTCATTTCTCTCAGCCTCCCTACTTTATCTTCTTTCTCCCCCTCTCTCTCTCTGTTTTCTGTGATGGCCGTGTTCACCTCTCATTTGACCATTGAGACTCACTGATTTCAGTTCGGCCTCACAGGAGCTCAAGTCCTACATGATCGAAACACGTTTAAACTCATGTTACATTTAAAGGAGGATATTTCTCTGTATCAACTCAGAGTTTGTCTTCTATGTCTCTTTCCTTCTGTAAGTGATTCCTTTACCCAGTTCAGATACCTGATTCTATTCTTGACAAACAGTGACCCTGTAAACCATCAGGCAGAGCTTGAAAACATATTACATAAGCTTACTGAATATCGATTTCTGCTTAGGGGAAAAGATCCCGCTTGAAAAACAGTTTTTATGTATTTTTTGTATTTTACTATTTTACTGTATATAAACAATAGAAGGGGAGGATGTTCCCACTTTACAACCTCTACTCTTTAGGGAAGGCTTTATACTCGATGTTGGAACATTGCTGTAAGGATTTGATTGAGTATTAGTGAGGTCAGGCAGTGATGTTAGATGATCAGTTCTAGATCCCTCTGAATCATCCTGAAGACACCCAGAGAATGAATGCCCTCTGGTCTACAGCCCAAGGCTGGAGGTGGGGGCTCATAGACTCATATGCGGCTGCTCCGGAGAGTCCCATTGTCCTGGTTAATGCTTTGGAGATAATGGGGATTATGTCTACATTTTGCCTACTAAGAAGAAGATAAACACAAAACAAGGAAGATTTAGTATTTTATTGGGTGTATTAATGAAAAAGCATGATGGAAAAATAAAAAATAACAGGTAGCAGAAAAACCCATAAATGCACCGATTCAAAATATAAGAAATACGTTGGATTTACTGGTCAGGTATCACTATATAGTCCTAGTCCTTTCAGGACAAGCTTCAGACCTGAGGGTGCTTTTGTAGAGGAACAGGCCTTTTCTGACCCCAGACTGATTGGCTTATCAGTGTCTGTGTTATTGATCAACTCACTCAAACAGATAGTGTGCGTTTAAAGGATAAGCACATGTTGCAGCTCTGCAGATCTGTAACTTTTCAATCTCAGGTTATTTGTGGATGTTTACTGCACTGTAAACACTCATCATCTAAACAGTTGCACTCAGAAGAAAGCAACTGACCGGAGTGAAGCTTGGTGGGTAGGTTTGACATCATGAGAGATGCGAATGATTCAAGTCTCACACTCTGCATGTGACGTAAGCAAGGACGGGCCTTACTGCTGTACTTGACTGGCTATACAAGGTCGTCCTGTTGCGTGTGCTTTCCAGTTTGAGTCTTGCTGTTGTGTTAGTAGCATGTTTTGCAAGCAAAGTATGCCTCAGAGAAGAGTTAGAAAGCAATTCCAGCAGTTGGAAGTGGGATGGCCTTATTGCACACTGTTGATGGCAGTGGACAGAAGATGGCACTCACCAGCAACATGAAGGATCTGGGAGACCTACATGAACCACAGAGAGGGAGAACCGACGGACTGTCCGACGTGCACGAGTGACCCAACAGCCATGACTGCAGACATTCAGCGTACATGAGTCATCCTGTTACTGCCAGCAGCGTTGGCAGACGGAGGCACGATGCAGAACTACATGCATGCACAAATGCCCTCAACACCACGTCAACACCGACTGTCATGGAGTGACTCAGAATGGCAGTGGGTCATCTTCAGTGACAAGTCCTGCTTTTGCCTTGGTGGAGACGTCCAACGAATCCGTGTGTGGAGGCACCGTGGTCAGCGCCAAGATGAACGGTTTGCTGTCATGTGTCACACGTCCAGAAGGCCTGGTGTCACTCCACCTCCACCCCTACCGCACCATCTGCAGGAACTGTGTGAGGATATTCAAGCTGCATGGGATGGATTATCACAGGACACCATTAGGAACCTCTACCCCTCCATCCCGAGACATCTGGCATGTTGCGTTAGCAAACACGGCGGCCCGACACCATACTGAGAGACACTACTTCTGTATGTGTAGCTCAATTAATATTGCCCATATCAGTCTACATTTATTATTCGGTTGATGATGAGTGCATATATACATGTTCACAATACACAGTGCCCCAGGCCTTCAGTGTCCTTTCTAGCCAATTCCCAGTCCTTCGTGTCTACATCGCTATAACTGTATTGGTGCCACATCACAATATTCAGACACCCCTTATAATTAGTGAATTTAGATACCTTAAAGGGCCCATATCACGCAAAACATGTGTGTCCAGTCCTTACTGTCCAAATATGGAACGTGAGCAGCAGAAACATCCTGTTATGAATTCACTGGCTGTATCAATGCGCTGTCCTTTAGTCAGTCCTTTAGAAGGCAGCGATGTCCACTGTGCCAGTTCAGTTGTTATATATGTTGTAACGGCATCAGTGCTGACACAGAGGATTATGGGATGTGTAAGGCAGCAAAGGATACATGTACACTGCTGTAGCCTTGGAATACTGTAGAAGCAGGCAACATTTATGACGTTTCAGAGACGGCCAACCAAAACATTCACATACATCTGCCTACAGCAGTTTAGCTCTGCCCAGTTATGTGTCTTACAGCCACATGTGTTTACAAGCACAGTGACAACAACAGGCCATTTAAAGGAGCAATATGTAAGATTTTTTAATTTAAAACTTTTCAAAATGTGCCAAAATTATCAACAGAATGTGAAGAAATAACAGTTTTTGTGGTTAACTACTGAGAGTAGCATGCTAACCAGCTAGCCCCCGACCATATTGTGTCGTGATACCACTTTGTACCTCAAGAGGTAGCTCAAGTAGCGCTGCTGGCCTAAAAGCGTATTCTAACCTCTTGTCAATCATGTTGAAGGTGCTGCCCCCGGTTAGATCTTTTAAGGACAGGTAGTCAGTGAACGGAGGAGCAAACACCACATTCAAATGCAGCAAACAAAGGAAGTGATATAAATAGAGGCAGAACAAGAGTTAACATTGGTGCTGCTTTGCATGGCTGGAGACGCTCTTGGAAAGTGAAAGGATCAAGTTTGATGCTGAACTCGCAGTGTTTCTTGTAGACTAGTAAGGAGTGAGGAGGGATATGTTGCCTCCTATTGTTTGGAGTGTGAATTTGACAGGTTGCCTCATCTTACAAATTGCTCCTTTAATTCTATGGGATAAAGAGAAGTAGGAAAATGGTCATATGAATATCAATGAATTAATGAATTATGTCTTTGGTACATATGACCACAAGTGCGTCAAAAGTAGACCACGGGTGGAGACACAGGACATGGGTCCTTTAATAATAATTATTAGCTTTATGAGCTCTACCTACCTGTTAGCTGCGGGTGTAGGTGCAGAATTACAGACTGTAGCCCACCTGTTGCTGTACAGCCCCCTCTACCGTGTGGTTTGATTTTATTTAGGTTACATAGTCAAGGCTATTCCTCCCTCTCATTTTAAATCTGCAGTGGAGTACTCCCATTTTCGGACCTGCCTTGGGCCTTGTGATCTGAGGTCTCCAGAGGCTGGTAGTCAGAGGCTCCACTTATCTGATCACTAATACACCCCTGTGGTATAGAAGGGCTGTTTGAGAGTTGAGAGGACTCCACCACCCATTAATATCCAGCCTAGAGATCCAGCCTCTATGGTCAGAAACCAGTGACTGTTGAAGTGGACAGTGAGCGTGCACATGAATGCGGATACACTCGAAATGTTTAATGTCTATGACTGAGACTGCTTATTTACTGCCATCTGCTGGCCTGCCCTGCCACATGCAATGTGGAAACATTAAGTGAATGAACTGCTACCTGCTAAACCCAGTTCTTCAACTGCAGGGTTCTTCAGTTCAAGTTCTGGAGGGGTCAGAGTTCAATGCAGTTTCAGTGATCAAACGTTCAGCTCATCAGTTAATCACCAGGTTCAGTTACATGGACTAGAACTGATGACTGCTACTCTTGTGCATGATTGGATCAGCGGAGTACTCAGCACCTGGGTCCATGTCCTTTGTTAAGCTCGTTGTTTTAGGGTGATTACTAGATTAAAGCTGTGTGTTGGGTACGATGCTCTGGGTATAAAAGCTCCAAGAAGGTACTCTCTTTCCCCCTCCTTTTCTGACCTTCGGCACTGGCTCGGAACATGTCGTTCTGCTTTAACGGGTTTGCTCCAGGAGAAACGACAGAGTCTCCTGAGTACCTGAGCATGTGCTCAGAAGCCCCAGAGGACGACCAGAGAGAACAAATGAGAATGGAGAGACAAGAAGAACCGATGTATGAGCAGTTGAGGAGCAGCTCTAGCTCCACAATCACCCACAACGTCACTCCTAACCCCCCACACACCTCCAGGTGTGCCAAGGTGACAAAGACTCCAGAGAGCCTTGGGCACGAAGGTTGGTCTTCTGTGGAGAACCCAAAGCAGTTGCGGTCAGAAGCGAGCAAACCCTTCCCCTGGAGGACTTGGAGCGACCTCGTGGTCAAGAAGAGGCTGGACGACCTGGACAAGGCCAGGGAGGTGCACAGGAAGAAATTCCAAGCTACACTGGACTCGCTTATTGAGGAGTTTGAGAGTGGGGTCTTTGCTGCCAGGATCCACTCCTCTCAGATCCAAGAGGAGCAGACGGACACTCCGGACGACGGCGTCTCCAAAGATGAAGCGGGTGTTCTGAATAAAAGTGCGTCTGCTATGTTGCCAGTACCCCAGTTGATGCGGGTGAGCTTCAGGGTGCACTACGTCACGAAGTCCCCCAGTCAGCAGCTGGCTGTGACTGGGAACCAGCAGGAGCTGGGCGCCTGGGAGAGATTTGTTCTTCTCCTGAAAGACAAGAATGGCTTCTGGGCCAACACCATCACCTTATCTGCAGAGAGCAAGGTGGAGTGGAAGTTCGTCCTGGTGGAGAATGGAAAGATTCAACACTGGGAGGAGTGCAGGAATCGTCAGCTGGTGCTTCCAAGTAAAGGAGAAGAGATACAGCTTCACTGCACATGGGCCTGCCTCTGAGCAGACTGCTCCACACTTTGTGGATATAGTTTAATGTAATTTAAGCCCTTTCTGTATTTCTTATTCTGTAAATTGGGTTTTTATGTTGAGATCTTCGCCAAGAAATAAAGATTCTGATTCTTGTCCACAGTTCTACCCTAATTTATTCTGTTGGTTGCCTGAAATGAAACTATATCTACCATCAGTACAACATGCTGCATCTTCAAGACCCACAACACAGTAAATCCCGCCTCCAAGAAATTCTTGTTGTTGAATGGTTGGCGTTGATGTCATTCACGCGTTCTGCGCTCTGATTGGCCCAATGAGGCTAAAGCCGTACAGAGGTGTATTTACAGGATCACCAGGAAACGAGGACTCGCATTTCAACGGTTGTTTTTTCGACGAAAATATATAATACACATTTTGGGTAAGTCTAAAATGTAAGTATCAACTAAAACGCGTCTTATTTACGCGGTATTATACTTTAAAAGAATATAGGTCGGGATTTCATCTCGTACATCGACGAAGCTAGCCAGTCTGTTAGCATTCGGCTAGTTAGCCTAATATCCAAATGGCTATTGAAGGTAAAATAACTCAGCTCGGCGAAATAAAATACCACTTCCTGTTATTTTTTTAACGGGAAAAGAGCTGAAATATTCTGTCTGCAGGTGGTTTATTGTAGTCTTCAAGGCAGTGTTTTGCTAGCTGGTGGACGTTAGCTTAGCTAAGCGTCTTATTTGCTAGCTTCTAGTTCCGATTTTCCCGTTCCACCTTAAATGGTGCAGTAGTTGTAACCTAGCGCTTGAGGTGCCAGAATGCACTTGCTGCGCCGTTTAGGGTGGAACGGGAACAGGAAGTCCGTGATAGTCTCGTGTTTTTGAATCAGCGTTAGCTTCGGTGTTAGCTGTTGATTATCAATAAATGAACAAAAGGTGGTGATTATGTTCGCATCATTCCTTTAAGATTTAATGAATTAATACAGTTTATATTTTATTGTAGACGATGTGAACATATGTTAGGTTAATGCGACCTAGTTGGCCTAGTAAACACTAATTGGATTTCTCCTTTGGAGTGTGGTCTGCTGTTGAGCAGCCTATAAATGAACTCATGTAGGTGAAACTCTCTGAGAGCGACAGTGAGAGAGTGCTGACACTGTCCTGCTTTTGGGTTGAGTCCTAAACGGCTCTTTATTGGAAATCTGGTGCGCTGCTCCCCAAGGAGAACTCCACCGACTTTCCAAAATTTCTAAATAATGAAGTCATTAAGATGTAGACAGAGTCGTTCAGAGTGGTTTGCACCTCTCTGCTTAGAATTGTTCCCAGTGGTGGTGATGATAGGAAGCAGACATCCAGGCAAGTGTTCAGAGTTATTACCAGTGGTGGACGAAGTATACAAACCCTGTACTTGAGTTAAAGTAGATATACCCAATGTAAAATATTACTCCAGTAGAAGCCACAGAGTACAAGTTCCTCCTTTTAGACCCCCACTGGAGTAAAAGTACTAAAGTATTTACCTTCAAATGTACTTAATTATGGAGAGTAACAGTAGCGTGATTTATTATGGCTCTAATGTCCTATTATCATTTATGGAACAAGACTCTTAATCAGCTCAGTGTAGGTGAAGAGACTCTAGTGTCTCTCAGTCACACTGAAGGAGAACAGGTTCCATTAGCTAGAACTATAAAATAACTTTTTGCAAACAAGTAAAGTTTCTGCTTAAGATTTATTTGCAGCTTAGTTACAAGTTTAAGTTTAATATAAACGTAAATTTTAAACACGTTACAAGTTCACAAATGAGTTTCTCCTTTACTGTACTGCATCTGTAGGCTAGACAAAACAAATTTACTATAAAAGGAAATAGTGTTTGTATGACACTCGCCAGGCATGAGTGCATGTGTACATATTTCAGGAACAGTATGTTTTATCTGTTCACTGATGATTTGATGTGTGATTGTCAGTCACTGTCTGCATTAACCCCATCCTGCTTTACCTGCCTTCCTTCAGGTGGTCCTTGATGTAGTCCAGGCCTGAAATGGACATGCTAAGAATCCATGAATAATCTTGTTTCATTTTGGCATGTTACGTTTTTATGTGCACATAAGCCGACAGGAACGACACATTTCGCATAATGTAGTGTAAACTATAAGATATTAGACTTTGAAATGTCGTGGAGGTCAAGTTAAAAAGTCATCCAAAATGGAACTACTTCAGTACAGATATATGGAAAAACCTACTTAAGTACACTAACTAATTACATTTACTTCGTTACTGTCCACCAATAGTTATTACATGAAATGGTTAGCAGTGCCTGAGACATTGTTTTCTATTGGATTTGAGGTAAATCATATCTCATGTATACATTGAGGGTGGAGAGGTGCATGCAGGGTAACAGCAGTTCAGATTCATAACTATTTTCCCATCATCAGATATCTGGCCTTGTTTAGACTGGCAGCCCAGATTCCATTTTTGGTAGATCCATGTTGATTGTTGATAGCCTGGACAGCAGTACATCGCATTTGGAGGTGGTTTGAAATGTGATCCCAGTCAGATTCTCCATAGATGCATCTCAGTCTGGATGCTCTGGATGCTGAAATTGGATTTCGCGGGGTCCCTTCCATCAATCACAATGCAACAGACAAGAGTGATGGAAGTGATCAGATATACTATGTACTGACTGACTGAGTTTCTGATGGGTATCACAGCCACCCATGCAAAAGGGTTGGTGATGTCTGGACATGCAAATCTGATCTCACCGCTTGCGAACAAAAGTACAGGCAGGCATCTCAAAAGATTTGATTGGTTTGAGAAACAGATGCGTTTTGCCTGCAGTCTGAACACAGTCTTTTGTGTACTCCTCATTGATTGATTGAACTATGTAGAGATGTTTTGGAGGAGTTCCCCTTCAATCAAGCCTGAATAAGCCTGTATAAGTGGTCTTGATGAGACAGCCCCCTGGTTTATAGGGATGTAGTGTTAACTGTGTAAAGATCTGTTGATGGCATTTAGTTTTTAGTGCATGCTACAAAGAGTGGCAGCCTCTAGCATACCCTGGCATAGGCCTTGCAGCGGTCGTCATGTTTTCTTTATCTCTTTTTTTTTTGGTCTCTCTCACTTTTTTTTCTGTCCTTTACTTCTTGTTTTTCTTCTCTCACAGTGTTTTGCCATGACGACTCTGGACGATAAGATTTTGGGCGAGAAGCTGCAGTACTACTACAGCAGCAGCGAGGATGAGGAGAGTGACCATGATGAAGACGAGGGACAGTCCAAAACCATTCGGGACCAGGAGGTGCTGGAGGCGGAGATAGACTACAGCCCAGATGGCACTGCCGTTAACACAGGTACGTTGCCACCACAGTGTTCGCGCAGAACTTGTAAAGGGTACACTTCACAACTCTCAGATTCGTGACAAATTTCACATGTAGTCTTTTAATATGCACCAAACCCAGTTCTGTGAAAGTGACCCGATAAAAGTGCATTTTGTGTTTAATGTAAGTGATAAAAGGAGCAACATGTGAAATGTTTTAATTTATAACATTCCGAAATGACTAAAATTATCAAGAGAATGTGAAGAAATGCTGTAATAGCTTTGATGCAGAGATATCTATTTAAATTAGCATGCTAACCAGCTAGCTATGGCCTGTCCTGTCACATAATGCTACCTGAAGAGGTGATACTATGTTGGTAGGTTAACAGCTATTAATAATAACATTATAGAGGAGGGACTGTGTGTTTCTTACAATAGGAGTGGATACCTTAACTTTCTGTGATATGTTGCCCCTTGTCTGGAGTATGAATTCAACAGGCTGCGCTGCTCCTTTAAGGGGTCCTCCTTAGCACCAGTGGTGGACGAAGTACACAAACCATGTGCTTGAGTTAAAGTAGAGATACCCAAGATAAAATATTACTCCAGTAAAAATAGAAGTTCCTCCTTCTAAACCTCCACTGGAGTAAAAGTACTAAAGATTGACTTGTTGTCCTTCACCTATGTCCAAATCATCTGCACTCTAAATTGCGTCTGGAGATTTGTTTCTGATTGTCAATATTTAGGGTTAAAATCGGGCTAATGCACACCCAACTTATATATAAACTAATATATAACTTGTATATTAGACCCGCCTAGAAACAGCGTTTTCTCTGGGCATGTTACGTTATTTACATTTAAGCCAAACAGTTGAAAACTGTTCTGTGCATGTTTTCGAAAAGTTGATCTATCCTCTGTGCATTGTGCACCTTTGTGCATATTTATATTGTTATGGGTTTAATGCAGGTCCAAAAGGTGTGATTAATGACTGGCGGAAGTACAAGCAGCTGGAGACAGAGCAGCGGGTGGAGCAGCAGAAGGAGATGGAGCGGCTGATCAAGAAGCTCAGCATGACCTGCAAATCGAACCTGGACGAGGAGCTGGACAAACAAAAGCAGAAGGAGCTCCAGGACAAAATCAACGGCAAGGTGAGATCTCACTTTGCATCGCCCTGTGCTGACTACAGTGCTTTTAAGACAGCAGTTCTCAATTCTTCCTTTTAGTCAGAGGTCCTCTGTGTGGATCCCTAGTCCACCTCCATCTCCGTCCCCACTGCTGCTTTAATGAATACGGTGTAGAAAACCATTAGGAAGCATAAGAAATGTAAAAACATGTGTAATATAATAAACCAGTCATAAAGCAACAAAACAATGCAGGACCAACAACAAGATGCACTACTAAATGGTCTTTAATGCTGACTAGTAAACCAAAAAACACTGTTGCTAATAGTGCGTAATGCCTAGCAGGGGTCCGTTGGTACAGTGCTAGCTGATCCCAACTAGTTTTGATTCATTTCAAGTCATGCCAGGCATCCTCCTTCTCCATGTCTCACACTTCTCCTTATTTGTGATTCTTTCTTTCTTCTTCTTGTCCTCTTCTCTTCTTCCCACAACATGTTTTCTCTGTGTCTTTCATCCTCCTCCTCTGGTACTCCTTCAGGTAAACCTTCGAGTTGACGAGGAAGAGGATGATGATGATGATGATGAAGCCTTCCTTCAGCAGTACAGGTTGCAGCGCATGGAGGAGATGAGACGGCAGCTGAGTGGCGGGCGGCGCTTTGAGAGCGTGATTAATATTTCCTCAGGAGAAGAGTTTCTACGCGCAGTTGATGAAGAGGGCAAGGGAACGCTGGTGCTAGTTCACATATTTGAGCCAGACGTGCCTGCCTGCCAGGCCATGGAGGGCAGCCTGCTCTGTCTGGCTCTGCAGTATCCACAGGTAAACGCCCTCTTTCAGAGCCTTCCGGAATACCAAATCAAAAATTCGAATTCAGCAAATGTTGATTGACAGCCAGAGAAAAGGTCGTTAGCGACTATTAGCGTGATTCATTAGGGGTGGGCGATGTGGCAGAAATATTGAATGGTGATATTTTAAGACATTTTCACGATCATATGCTTAAAATCACTCCATACTTATTACTGTCAGACTGTAAACACTACACACACACTGCAGATTCATACTGGATTAAAAACACTCCACAGTTATTACTGTCAGACTATAAACACTACACACACTGCAGATTCATACTGGATTAAAAACACTCCACAGTTATTACTGTCAGACTATAAACACTACACACACTGCAGATTCATACTGGATTA
>CM067487.1:4843253-4861627 GCA_034552555.1 Semaprochilodus insignis | reverse complement strand
TAACATAACTCTTCTTTACACAGCTGTACAGATGTTACACCTCCTAGCTGTTTTACAGTAACTCCTCTGTAACATAACTCTTCTTTACACAGGTGTACAGATGTTACGCCTTCTCGCTGTGTTACAGTAACTCTTAACATAACGCTTCTTTACACAGCTGTACAGATGTTACACCTCCTCGCTGTTTTACAGTAACTCTTCTTAACATAACGCTTCTTTACACAGGTGTACAGATGTTACGCCTCCTTGCTGTGTTACGGTAACTCTTCTTAACATAACTCTTTTTACACAGCTGTACAGATGTTACGCCTCCTCGCTGTGTTACAGTAACTCCATTGTAACATAACTCTTCTTTACACAGCTGTACAGATGTTACACCTCCTAGCTGTTTTACAGTAACTCCTCTGTAACATACCTCTTCTTTGCACAGCTGTACTGAAAAAAATCTACAACAAAAACAACAGAGTTGGTACCTAGTAGTTCGTACTTGGTCGAATTTAGAACGTACTGCTTAAACAGGCCAGTTCGGACGCAGCCCCAGTACCTGCGGTACTTGGTGAATGAATCTGAATCGTACTCGAACGTGACGCAACTCCGTCTGGAACGCTGACGTCGCGAGCGGTGACGTTTCATGTACACGTCGCTTTAGCGAAGATGGCGGACGAGCGTCAGGCTGAACGTCCCGCACGACTGTAGGATTTTATACGCCGCTGCAGTCTCACGCCGAGTCTCGAATTCTCAACGAGAGATAAGAGGTGACGCCTTGGGTTCTCGCTTCGGCCTTATTTTCGGCTGCCTTTGGGGTTCTACCGTAGTAACTTTGTCCCATCCCAGCTAGCGCGTTAGCATGCTAACGCTTAACACTGCAAAAACCCATTGACTTTGGTGACATGTTAGCATTCTAGCTAGCTAACTGTCGGCGCTGTAAAAACCCTGACGTATTAGCAGTTAGCGTGTTAGCTGTTTACGTTACAAACCCTGTTGAGTTTGCTAAGCTAACGTTTGCTAGCTAGCAGCACTCGTCTCTTTGGCTAGCCTTAGCGGGTTGCCTTGTCAGCACTGTAGCTGTCATATGTGGACAGAAATGCGCTGTCCTCACGGTTTTGTCCGGGTTTGTGACATTTACCGAGCTTTCTCACCGAGAAGTCAGTGGCTGACGTTAGCCGGATACGGTTGACGTTAGCTAGCTAATCCAGTCCTCAGCTTTGCTCTTTGACTGTTTGTTTCCTCTTTTCTTTTTACCTCTTTTGGCTAACTTGGCTAACAAAGCTAAAATGAATTATTTCGACTGCATCGTTGTTTTTTAAACATGTATCGGTACAAAACAGTAAGGCCTCTGGCGGCGCTGCTGTGGGGTTAGTTAGTGGGGTAACTTGTGGATTTCCAGGAGAGTGGTGTTAATGTAACAATAGCATTGATTGTAATAACAGGCCACGGCAGTTTAGTTAGCATGTAGTCACGATTAGCTATGTTAGCTGTACTGTAAAACACAGTAAAAGACAGTCAGTAGAGCGTTTGCTGATTCTCCTTGGTGTAACGGTGGCCTGTGAATTAGTTAAAGTGCCCCGTTAGCCAGAGTAGCTAGTCTTGAAGGAGGCAGAAGCCCATAAACCCCAGGGTCCCCTTCACTGGTTACTGATTTGTCTTTCTTTGGCGATCCTGATTAAACACATCCCCTCACTTGCCAAGCTCTTAAAGTGAGTTTAAGCCGTGTTAAAGCCCTGAAATGTGCAGGACCAGATTGGGAGACACTGCCAAATCTGAGCACTAGGTGGCCTGTTATCGCCGTGTTGCTAGTGGAGATAAGTCGGCCTGTCACCGGCCTTGGGAGCCGGAGCATTTGTCAAGATAAATAGTTGGTCACGTGAGCAGGAGCCGGAGCTCACACTCCACGTTATGGCAGACACTCCGCAAAAGTTGGAAGGAGTTCAGTGTAACTTAGTCTGGGCTTCTCCCTCAAACAGCTTATCTGGTTTCTGACCACGTTCATATTCGGCTGTCCTCCTTCTTGTCCTCATGGCTTATCAGATGTTAGCTGGTTCTGAGCTGTGTTATGGGGACAGTAATGGGGAGTATGTTTTCTGAATAAGTCCATAATCTCCTTCGGAATTTCAGAACCTCAGTCTTGTTTTGCTTGTGTGCAACGATGGTGGACAGAATCCGTCTGGGCTTCAAGCGTTGAGGGCGTTCAGTGGTGCAGAGTTTAAGAAGAGTTTGTCTTTCGCGTTTAACCCATCCGTGACGTGACACACACACACACACACACACACACACACACACAGTAGAGGACAGTGAGCACAGTGAGCACACCTGCCTGGATCGGTGGGCAGCCTTATCCAGAGCAGCTCGGGGTAGGTGCCTTGTTCAGGGGCACTTGATCCATTACTGTTGGTTCAGGGAATTGAACCAGTGAACCTCCGGTCACAAAGCTGGTTCCCTATCCTCCAGCCCACGACTAAGACCCTCCATGCACAAGGCTGGTTTCCTATCCTCCAGCCCACGACTAAGACCCTCCATGCACAAGGCTGGTTTCCTAGCTTCCAGCCCACGACTAAGACCCTCATGTCCTAAGGCTGGTTCCCTGTCCTCCAGCCCACGACTAAGACCCTCATGTCCCAAGGCTGGTTCCCTGTCCTCCAGCCCACGACTAAGACCCTCATGTCCCAAGGCTGGTTCCCTATCCTCCAGCCCACGACTAAGACCCTCCAGTCACAAGGCTGGTTCCTGGTTGACTCGGGTATCTGTATACTGGTGGTAATGGGAACCAGGGGACGCCATGTCTACAAAATTTTTTTAACCATTGTATTTACTATCCAGGACCACCAGTGAACCTGCACGTTAGCTTTTGAATGGAATTTGTAGGCAGTGTATTCATAAGCATTTCATGTAGTAATTTTGTGTGAGGGAGCTTTTAGAGGGGGACGTCCGGTTCCATTCACCAACACTGGGAACAGTCTGACTCAGGGAGGTGTAAATCGACACCTCTCTAAATGATGGTGGAAGTCTGCTTTGTTCAGTTCTGTCACTTATCCATATAGGACATGTGATGGGTTAATACCATAATGTGCTTTCACATGAATATTATGCCACAGTGAGCTACATGTGAGGGTGGGTGGGCTGGATTGAGGGGCATAAATGTAGTAAATGCATTCGTTAAGGTACACCATGGGGCTGGGGGGCCTTGTTGAGAGACGGCATTAGTACTGTTTGTTTATTTATTTGTTTATTCTAACATGTTTAGTTCAAACACGTGCAGACTGTTTACATTGTGTGGGAATTTCATGAGGACCACCAGAAGTGGCCCAAAATTGCTTGATAAAAGTCTGGTTCCATTGATTCTATTAGGTTTTTGCCCTCTCCTGTAAAACGAGCAAACGCTGCTTTGAACAGTCTCAGTGAACTCCAGATGAACCTTAGTGATGGCCCTACACAGCTCCATTTACCTTTCTCCACCTTAAATATTCTCTTTATTTCACCACACTCACTTTCAAGAGTTGGTTTCGTCCACCTGTGTGTTAGAACTTCCGGTCAGCTACTTGGCTAGCTAACTAGTTAGGCAAATTAACAACAACAAAAAACAAAATGAACAACGTTACATGGGAGGAGACCAAAGAAGCAATAAGGAGCTTGAATGGGGCAACATGACCTCATCCAAGGATCATAACAGAGTGGGTGGAGGAGATTAAAAGTGGCCTGTGGTTGCCTATGACGACATCTTCAGTGACTTTGTACTGTCGGTAGGCACAGATGGTTTGAAAAACTATAAAAGTACAGAAGCGTATCAGTACCTACATAGTAGGAAGGTCGGCAGTGTAAAGTAGCTATGCTAACCTAACCTTCCCACAAGCTATTTAATGTTAGCTAGCATAGCTGACTAGCTATCTCTTAGGTTAGCTTCTTACCTGACAGCCTCACAAGCAGCCGACGTGTCTGCTTCACTGGAGCGTCATAACCGAGCCATTTCTCTGGGTTAGGATGTTCTGGTGTCGGCTTCCCCTCCACAAAATGGTAAGAGCAGACGTACGGACGTTTGGGTGGATGTTTTAAACCACAGACGCAGGTCCTCTTCTTTGGAAAGTGGTGGATGTAAGTTATATGGTGCGCCACAACACTGATCGGTTTCTGTGGTGTTGGTAACACGGCTGTTCAAGCGGAATCCTTCTCTTCTTCCAGTTACAGTGACCCTCTCTAACTGGGCATGTCATACTACTCATATTGTATGTTTGTTATCGCTGTGGTCATACCCTGTAGCAATGGATCAGCAGCCGCACCGGAAGTTCTAACACAAAGTAAACAAAGATGGCCGCTCCCTTGTTGTCATGGAAAATAGCATGAATACAGTCTATACTGTTAAAGCCCTTCTCAGTAATTATCCAGCTTCACAGGTAGCGCTGTCACCATGTTACTGTTTGGAAGTGCAGACTGATGCTATGAGTTGTGGGATGATGATGCAAACAAGTGAACGCAGCGTAACTCCCACCATCAGTCATTATCAGCTACTGGTGGAACTTGCTGATAGGCGACCAGCAATAAGGTTTGGCCCTGAAGTTTGCTGTAGACCTTAGACTTGTACTTCAAAAGCTTTGTACAGTCAACAGCAAAAAAATGTTAAATTTAATTTGTCACAGGTATTTATTTGACAATTAATTGTAAGCTATTTCATGGTCATTTCATGCCCTAGCTGTCCAATCAGGTCCTTCAAAACATGCCAAAGAACACGGTTCCCTGTTCCCCCACGGTTCCCTCTTCTGGCGCTCTGGGTTTGGCCTCCTTGTCTTGATGAATGCAGTTATGTAGCAGTGAATCAGTAGTCTCACTCTGAGGTGCTCGATAAACAGTGGGAGTCTCTAGGCACCTCGTGATTCAGAGGGCTGGCATGTGGTGATAAAGCGATTATCGATGCATCTCACTGTGTCTCTTTTCCTCTTTTCTCTCTGTGTGAGTACTTGGTAAAGCAAAGTGTTTATGATGATTCGTAGTGAATTTATTTCCCATATCTGTTATTGAGGGGCAGTCGTGGGCTGGGGGTTAAGGAACCAACCTTGCGGCCAGAAAGTCGCCCGTTTGATTCCCTGAACCGACAGTAACGACTGAACCCCAACTGCTCCCCGGAATTTGATCACAAACCAAGACTATGACTACAGATGTAATAACCAGTTTAAGCAACTGTTATTGTCGTAACTGTGAATGGTCAGTGTGTAATGTAGTTTACGCTCTGATTGTTTCAGTGGCAGTTTTATTAGGATGCAAGTGAGCACTGACGTTCAGCTGGATCTGATCTTATATGTGTGCAGTACAGGATCCCGTGATAACAATAATAAGGCTGTTTAGAAGACTGAAACAAACGAATGTTTCTCATTTCAGTGCAACACCAGCAGTTAAATATTAATGGATATTTTGAATTATTAACTCACGCAGGCTTGGCTGGTTGAACGACTGATGTTTGAACTTGTGTTTCAGTGTCCATCTGTTGCTCACTGTATCCTGTTCTTCACACTAGGTGTTGCACGGTGTGGTGTTTGCTTTCCTTTTTATGGTGGTACTGGACTACGTGCTGTGTGGTGATCTGAGCATATTCAGTATAAAACAATGAACCCACTGCTAGTTTGATTACAACGAAACCTTTACGAAGCCTTACTGTATACTCCTGTTTAATTAGATTTAGTGCAGTGTTGCAGAAAGTCATTTTATAGTGATTATTGCATGACTGCTTGCATAATAGTATTTTGGATTTGGATTAGTATTTAGTATTTAATAATGGATTTTGGGTATATATATATGCAGAAATATATCTAGAGTCTGTCTATCAATTTTATATATATATATATATATATATATATATATATAAAATACGTGTGTGTGTGTGTATATATATTATTGCTGTCCGTTTCTCACGTTTCCATTTTTGTCGATTTGTATTTTTATGCTTTGTTTAAACACAGCAGCTGCTGTTTAGATAGGGTGAAAATTTCATGGTGAGTGGACCAACATAAATGGCCCAAAACTGCTCGGGGGGAAAAAGTCTGGTTCTATTGACTTGGGCTACATTAGAATAAAATTAGGTGTTTGCCCTCTCCTGTAAAGTTGCCATTTTGGAAATACCTGTTTTTATTTTTTTAATACATATATTGACAGACGGGCGGATGGACGAACAGACAGACAGACAGACTCTAGATATAGTGGTTCTTTTCTATTTACCCAAATGTAGTTGCTGATTATCATTGTTATTGAACAGCAGCATTTTCCAAACCCTGTGACTTTCCGTAGGAAGGCTGTGAATTCTCCAGTGTCCACTGTGTGGAATAGGTGCAGGTGGGGACATGACGTGTCAACACTGAAGCACCTCTTTGCCTGTATTTGGCCTGCATGATGATGACTTGATTAACTTGCTTTAGAGAAGGACATGTAGAGAACCCAGTCCGATAGGTCGAAAGCCTGCAGTATGTTTGTGTTTTGTCAGGCTACTGAGTGAACGTCAGTACAGCTGTCGTTGCTTTGTTTTGTATATCCTGTTCTAATTTGTATAGAAACTAACTGAAGCACAGCTTCCCAGTAGCTCTGTTGTGTTAAAGCTGGGCAAAGTCTAGCATTCGCTCTTCATTATGGTTAACTAGGTAGTGTATATATACTCCACTAGGTCACAGCAGAATAGCTTCCCTGCTGCTGTCTGATGATTGAATGTTTGTCGTTGTTTGAGCTCTTACTGAAGTGTGAAGCACTTCTAGCATGCTAACTAAGCTAATGTCAAATTTGAGTCATTGTCATCTAAACTTTCATAAGTTGGCACAGTGATCTTAAATGATCAATCAATCAGTGAAAAGATTGCACAGTTCTGCCTCCCATGTTTTGTAAGCTTACTGTGTTAAACAGAGTCCATATGGAGATACTGCTGGAACAGTTGCTCTCCATTCTCAGAACTGTTCAGCTCTACTTCTGCTTCTTACGCTACCATTCTTCACACCGCTAAATACACTGTAATACTATTTTTCCCTGTTTTGTTCTCTACAGGAAGAGTCTTCACACATCTTCACTGTTTTGAGCTCTGGAAGACAACGTAATTTAGTAGAGATGCAACCCCCTCCTCGTGCGGCGCCCCCTGGAGCATGTGGCCCGCCCCCACCTTCCTCCGGTGGGCCAAATGCATTCAGGAGAACCCGACCATACAAACATGGAGCAGCAGCAGCAGCTGCCACCGCTGCAGCTGTGCCTGTTCCGACCTCACAGCCAGTGTCCGACCCTTTCGCCTTTGCGAGGCAAACGCCTCCTTCAGTGCCACTGGGCAGCCAGGCTCCGCCTCCTAACAGCAGTCCTCTTCCTATGCAAGCCCCACCGCCAGCAGGTTTTACCCACCCTGCTTCTCAAATCCCAACATCAGGAGCACAAGTTGCAGCAGCTGGTCCCATCCCCACCTTTTTCACCCCTCATTCTGGTCCTTCAGGACCTTCACCTGCTAATAACCCACCTCCCATTGAGGCTGGCTATTTTAACTCCCAAGAACCAATGCCATACATCGCACGCTTGCCTAACCCTGCTGCTCCTTTCAGCCCGTTTCAGCCTCCTCCTGCATCCTCGACACCACCAATTCAAAACAACCCTCCGTTTCAGCCTACTCCTCCCGCTCCTTCACATTTGGTGTCTGATCATGGAAGTCGCCCTCCTTCTGTTCAGAACTACTTTCAACCAACCAGTGATCCGCCTCAGTCTTTTCATGCCCCTCCCCAGGCACAGGCTCATCATCCTACCCCCTTGCCCCATTCTGGCCCCCCTCAGACACACCCTCAGAATCATAGCCAGTTGGCTCCGCTTAATGCAAGTGGGCTGGACGGTTCCCAGCAACTCAACTCTCACTTTGCAGCTCAAAATTATTTTAGCCAGACAGGTGGAGCCCCAGAGCCATGGTTCAGTCAAGTTCCACAGGATTCATCTCAGCATGCCTGCCCCATCCCATATGTCCCTGCTGACTCTGGAACGCTATCGATGTTCTTCCAGGGCAATGACGTAGAGAACGAAGAGACTCTTTCTGGGGAAGGACGTGTGAATGGGGTCTCTCACACTCCCCATGCAGGGCCAGTAACTGAGACCCCTGCACAATATTTGAATGACAGTGGAAACATCAGAGCTGGTACAGGTGCGTGTGACTCGGTCGAGAATCTGGAATGCGTTCCAAACCAAGAAGTCCTACCTAGCGATCCACCGCCAAGCCATGCCTACGAGGCGGGGCCTAACTTGGAGACACCAGACTCTGCCCCTCGTCCTGTGCGTTCTGCAAGTGTCTCCTCAAGCTACAGCAATGTTAGTCATGGAAGTGGCCATGCCCCCCACAGTAGTAGCCACCCCCCTCGACGGCATCAGGGTGTTGTTGGAACATTTATCCAACAGGAAAGCCCCCGCCCGCCTGATCCCTCAGCCTCCCATTCCTCTCCTGCTGGTTACTTTGAACAGATAGATTCTGTCCCTGCTCCGGAGCTGAGTCCCACATTCCCCACTCCCAGCCCCCCAAAGCCAGTGGGCGTGTTCCAGGCCAGTGCTAACTCCTCTTTTGAGCCTGTGCGATCACACAGCGTCGGTGTTAGGCCTGCTGAAGTTGACAGGGCTAGATTGGTTATGGAAAAGGGTGGCACTGATGGGCTGCCTGGCAACCTGGAGCAGCCTCCGGACAATATGGAGACAATCTATTTTCCAGGAGGGCAGGATCGCAGACCTTCATCTCGAGCCCAGGGATCTCGCCGACCCTGTGAAAGTCCTGCTACAACCCTCTGGGCTCAGAGTGATCCTGCTAGTCTCGGAGCAAATATCCTGTTGGCACCTGCAGCGCCCCCTCTGGCTGCTGCTATTGTTCCTGCACGTCAGTCCAGCGCTGAGGTCATCCAGCCACCAGAAGAAGGACCTTTGGATTTGCACCCACCCAGGGCACATCCACAGCCTCTCTCTGAAAACCTTGAGAACCCACCGGACTCAGCCCCTCAGGCAAGTCTGGGTTACGCTTCCTTGCTTGTGACCACGCCTTCCGTAGAGGCTTTGAACCAGCCTGTCTTGATTGCACCCCCTTCTTCTAATTATAGTGTGATTCCTCCTCAAAGCCCTCCCCAAACAGCCAATCACACAAGTCCCAAAGAGGCCACCTCACCTGTTCGACCACCGTCTCAAACCCCAGTGGCAAGTCAGTTACCACCAAGTTCCTCTTCAAATCCGCTGCCTCCTCTTTTCTCTCACACGCCAGTAAACTTTCACCCATCTTCCAGCCAGAGTCCACTGAATCTGGCCCGAGAGGTCAAAGACGCTCCGCCTCTTGCCCAACCAGCTCGCCCTCCTCTCTCCAGGGCCCAATCACTGAGGGGTGATGGTCAAGCAATCCCATCTGCTAATTCAAAAATTCCTCCTTCTGCTTCTGCCACCAATCAGAATCCACCTTCAAATTTTGAGCTGCTTGATTTTTCTATGCACCAACCACAGAGCACAAATCAGCCAGTGGCTCTGCCCATTTCCCAGCCTGTTCCTCCGGCTGCCACGGTGAATAACACACCTGGCTTTTACCTGCAGGTCACCAAAGATGCGCAGCAAGCTGGACGGATTGACACGGAACCTCCGCTTCAGCCACCAACCTCAAACCCCCCTAGACCTTCTAGCAATCAGAGCAGCAGTGAACCCTCTAGCGCCTCTAACTCCACCCATCCTGTTCCAGCCCAATATCAACCACCCCCACAGGCCCCTCCGCCTTCCCAAGGTGCCCCACCCCCTGTATCAGGCCCAGCCCCACCTCCTACTTACCCTCCCCAGCTTGAGAATGCCACTGCTTCACAAGACCCCCAGCGCCCCCCTTCTTCTCTTGGAGGTCAGCCTGGTTACGGCGCCCCCCCTGCCGTGCCTCCTGGATCTGGATATGGTGGTTACTACCCAGAGTACCAGGATGGAAGGCATCCCTACCCACCTCAGTATCCGGTCGTGGACCCAAGGGCTCAGAACTACTACCAGGTACCAAGTTTCCTTCACTGGTGTAGGATGCAGTAGTAAACAGAGATGCACTGTATACGCTTTAAGAAACTAGAAGTAGAAGTATAATTTCTAACAGGCTACGATATAATGAGCGTGCTCTGCTGCAAGTTGCCCTGTCAAGCATGAAACGGTCAGAGGTGACGGGGTGGAAGTTTCTCAGACAATGTCATACATCTTTTAGTATTGACGGTACACGCATAGGCTCAACAGGCAGGTCCGACTCAATGTTTAGGTCTCAAATGGTCCCAAAATAAACATTGTACTGATGAAGATGTGATGACAGTAGCAGGTAATTCACTCACATGCCCTTTGTTTTGACCGGGTTCTCTTTCAACGTACAGTACTTTGTCCTGTTATCACAGTATGTCAATCTCTTAACACCCCTAACAAGAGTAAAACAAGCTTAATAAAATAAATTGTGTTTTATGTATTTTGCATAGTTGGTATATGAACTAGGTTTTGGAGGAAGATGATGATAATGATTCTTAAAGATTCGGTTTACATAAGTTTAGCATGAGTATATATTAGCTTAAATAGCTAATCAATATTAGTTTGAGTAGGTACACAAAAGGGATGATGCAGAGCCATATATCAAATTAGCCTTANTAGTTTGAGTAGGTACACAAAAGGGATGATGCAGAGCCATATATCAAATTAGCCTTAAACAAGCTATGTATGAGAGGCAGGTCAGTGTCATTGTTTTTATAAATGATGGCATGTTTTGTCACAATGTGCTTTTTTGTGTATATTGTACACCTCGCGGTTTCAAGGCAAAAACAGCAGAATTAGCTGCATTTAGTACATTAAGGGTCCCTGTATACATAATTTTACTGTTTTTTAAATGCTGCTGGTTTTAATTTTTCTCTGATGCAACTCACCAAACTTTATATAATAAATATCTAGATACTTATTTTGTATTGATAATGTTATATTTTTTGTCAAATTGCCCAACGTTCTTCCCCACTCTGGTTGCAGGAGGATCCGTATCGGAGAGCAGATCCCCGGTACAGTCGATATTATGGACCAAACCCTGGTTACCGGGAGACGGAGCGGCAGCCAGAGAGGCCGAGTTCAAGAAGCAGTCAGTACTCTGACCGACCCAATTCCAGGTTAGGCCAAAGAGCAGAGAGCAGCCATTTCTCTCACACTGTCTGTGAGGTCCATAATTTTTGTCATAGTAATCAACAGCTTATTGAGAGTCAGGCCCAGGACACGCCAATATGACCTTTAAGAACTAGCACTAATTCTAACCGACTGATTATCTCCTTCTGCCATCTCGTCTTTTGTGACACTCTTTTGTTTGCGCTCGACTACAACACAGAGACAACAGCTGCCTGTTGCGATGCTTGTTCTTAATGCATCTGTGTAAAGGAGACATAAATACATATGCATGTGACTCCCGCACCAATCCAAATCATTGAATTCAGGTGTTCTAGTTACTTCCATGGCCACAGGTGTATAAAACCAAGCACCTAGTCATGCAGACTGCTCCTACACACATTAGTAAAGAATGGGTCGCTCAGTGAATTCCAGTGTGGTACCGTGAAAGGATGCCACCTGTGCAACAAGTCCAGTTGTGGAATTTCCTCACTACTAAATATTCCACAGTCAGCTGTCAGTGGGATTATAACAAAGTGGAAGTGATTGGGAACAACAGTAGCTCAGCCACAAAGTGGTAGGCCATGTAAAATGAGCGGGGTCAGCGGATGCTTAGGCACATAGTGCACAGTAGTCGCCAACTTTCTGCAGTCAATCGCTACAGACCTCCAAACTTCATGTGGCCTTCAGATCAGCTCAAGAACAGTGTGTAGAGAGCTTCATGGAATGGGTTTCCATGGCCGAGCAGTCGCATCCAAGCCTTACATCACCAAGCGCAATGCAGAGCGTGGAATGCAGTGGTGTAAAGCGCCGGCACTGGACTCTAGAGCAGTGGAGACGTGTTCTCTGGAGTGACGGATCCCGCTTCTCCGTCTGGCAATCCGATGGATGAGTCTGGGTTTGCCAGGAGAACGGTACTTGTCTGACTGCATTGTGCCGAGTGTAAAGTTTGGTGGAGGGGGGATTCTGGTGTGGGGTTGTTGTTCAGGAGTTGGGCTCGGCCCCTTAGTTCCAGTGAAAGGAACTCTTGATGCTTCAGCAGACCAAGAGACTCTGGACCATTTCATGCTCCCAACTTTGTGGGAACAGTTTGGGGACGGCCCCTTCCTGTTCCAACATGACTTCACACCAGTGCACAAAGCAAGCTCCATAAAGACATGGATGAGCGAGTCTGGTGTGGAAGAACTTGACTGGCCTGTACAGAGTCCTGACCTTAACCCGATAGAAACACCTTTGGGATGAATTAGAGCGGAGGCTGTGAGCCAGGCCTTCTCGTCCAACAGCTGTGTCTGACCTCACAAATGCACTTCTGGAAGAATGGTCAAAAATTCCTATAAACACATTCCTAAACCTTGTGGAAAGCCTTCCCAGAAGAGTTGAAGCTGTTATAGCTGCAAAGGGTGTGGCGACATCATATTAAACTCTGTGGATTAGGAATGGGGTGTCACTCAAGTTCATACATAATTTATGCATATATGTATGTTGGGCTGTTTCATGTTTCATTCATACAAGGGCATTTATGTTAAAGAGCCTGAATATGAGTGGAGTGGTGAGTTTTACAGGGTATGACGGTGGGCTGTGTTTTTAGCTGTTAGCGCTAGAAAGGCAGTTTCCTCTCGCTGTGTTTGGTGCTGTTTTTTGGTGTTATGGACCATAACCTTGAGTCAACTTGGTTTCTTCAGAGAACTCCGAATGTTACAGTATTTTGCAGTTTACCTTTTTTGTTGTTTGTTGTCTGTTTGTACATTCAGCTGAAAAAATCCAAATCCTAAAAGTAGCCAATCAATGAACGGAGGTCTAAATAGTTCAATATTTGGGTCCAGTCATATCAAGTCTTTGCTTGTTCAAATAGCTAAAATGGTTAAAGTGTGTTTTCCCAGTGCTAAAATCAACTCAACGCCATTTTTTGTGTGAGTGCTGTTTTCTTGCTTTCATTTCTCTCTTCAATCGGCCTCTCTCACGGCTGACCACCGACACTGATTCACCATGCTGTAGGATCAGCTAGAGCCATCAGCGACCTGGCAGCACCTGTCAGCTTGTGGTGTACTGAGCCTTCGTATTTTGCAGAGGGTCTAATGCTGACTAGGACCTGCTGCCCTCACAGGGGAGACAACACAGTTTTGCCTTTGCCATTTCACAGATGGTCTCAGTTTCTGATCTCTTCTCTCTCTCAGGCAGGGGTACCCTGAGGAATACCCCAGGCCAAACCGCAGTGCCTATGAAGAATACTATGCAAACTATTACAAGAAACAGTACGAACAGTACGCAGGTAAGCACTGTCCTCTCTCTCCCTCAGTCTAGAACGTGAGCTTTAAGAAATGTCTGGACCTAGATAAACCAGCAGCCACATGTAAGAAGGATGTGAATGTTATAATAATAGTAATGCTCAGCGGCTGTCTATGTTTCAGTGTTTTATGAAAATGATCTCTGTATACTCTGAAAGTGGCGTACATGTGTTTTGGGAGAGTATTGGAATTACTGACGTCTAGTCAGACTAGGAAAGTACTGCAGAATTAATTGGAAGTGTATGTTTTGTTGTCTAATAGTCAGTTCATAAGTAAATCCAAACCTCACAGACCCAAAGTTTGAAGGGAACTGTACTTATCAATTTAGTGGGACATCAGTCTGATGAACTGAATCAGCTTAAAATGTCAGAACTTGTGCTTTTAATAATTATAATTGTTATTTTTTGTTAGTAATATGTTCTGTTTTTGGGTTTGTGCTTGTAGATCGGAGCAGGTGGTATGACCCCAGTGGGGTTTATGACCCCCGTTATAGAGCTTACTATGACCAGGCCTACGGCTGGTATAACTATGATCCTGAGGCTTACAGAAGAGACCCTTACTACAGCCAGCAGTATCCCAGCAGGTACATTTACACGGGATAATACACACTTTACCTCCTTAAAACATTGCCTAGTCTTATATATCAGTGAAGGCTGTCCTGGACTAAATTAGAAGTCTGTTCTGTGTCTGGGTATGTGAGTTACATATATACAGGGGTTGGACAATGAAACTGAAACACCTGTCATTTTAGTGTGGGAGGTTTCATGGCTAAATTGGACCAGCCTGGTGGCCAATCTTCATTAATTGCACATTGCACCAGTAAGAGCAGAGTGTGAAGGTTCAATTAGCAGGTAAGAGCACAGTTTTACAGTTTTGCTCAAAATATTGCAATGCACACAACATTATGGGTGACATACCAGAGTTCAAAAGAGGACAAATTGTTGGTGCACGTCTTGCTGGCGCATCTGTGACCAAGACAGCAAGTCTTTGTGATGTCTCAAGAGCCACGGTATCCAGGGTAATGTCAGCATACCACCAAGAAGGACGTTTTCCTCCACCAGCATCACGTAGTGACCTGGCCACTATCCTGCAAGAAGAATGGCTTAAAATCCCTCTGACCACTGTGCAGGACTTGTATATGTCATTCCCAAGACGAACTGACGCTGTATTGGCCGCAAAAGGAGGAGGAGGCCCTACACCATACTAATAAATGATTGTGGTCTAAAACCAGGTGTTTCAGTTTCATTGTCCAACCCCTGTACGTATATATATTATATCTGAGCCCCTATTATTATGGGAAATTTCATTAATATCGACACTAACAACTTCTCTTCCGCTTCCCATTGTGGCACCATGTTGGCCTATCCATTTCCATGGTTTCTGCTGTCTCCAGGCCGGAAGGCTATGATGATCCATGGCGCTACTATCCTGGCTACGACTCCAGCTTTGATGACGACTGTCGCCGACGCGATCCATATGCGGATGAATTTGACCGGCGCTCCGTCCACAGTGAGCAATCAGCCCACAGTGTCCACTCTACGCATAGCCGTCGCAGCAGCTTCAGCTCGCGGTCACAGCAGGTGGGTGAATTTGCAGGGAGAGGTTAACGGGTTCAGGTTTTGGGCTAGGATTGTTGTTACAGTGTATGTGTGAGTACAGTTTTTAGTTACGTGAAATAAGTAGGATAGGTAACTAGGGGAGTTGAAGGGCCCATATGGTATTTATTTATTTATTTATTTATTTATTTATTTATTTACAAACACTCGCTTCTCTGAAAGTAAAGGTTTCAAAGTGTACCGTCCAGTTCCCATTCCGTATAGGAAATCTAAGTCTGCTTATTCCTAAGCCATAAAGAGAGCTTGGACATGTTTGTGGCTTTGTTTTTGCTGTCATAATTCATTTTGCTTGGCTGTCATAAGTGGATTGCAAGGAAAAAATAGAAGACAAACAAAAGATGTTGGCCCTATAAAAAGATTTCTACACCAGTGTTCTAAGCCGGTCTTTTATTCCAGTGTTGTCTCACGCTATAATAGATACACTATAAACCTGTGTAAGTGAAAGTGGCACATTAAGTTTCAAAAAATAAAGGGACTAACTAAACCTACAGCAATCCTGCCATTTTAAGCGTCTGTCAGCATTGTTGATTTTTATTGCCCAGAGTCCTTATTTGGATCATTCACTTGTTGGAAACCAGACCCACTGATGCAGATCACTCTGTTAGCTCTAAGAAAAGAATATTTGTGGCTATTATAATATTTATGTTATAATGTGTGGCCGTATATTTACTGTGTAAAATACTGTACTTCATATGATTATACAAACAGATTATAATCAACTCTAAAATGAAAATGCTGGAATGGGAATTTTCATGAGATCTGCTCTCTGGTAGAGAATACAATTTCAGAGCTTCTCCAAATAAAAGGCACCAACATACCAGTGTAGCAGTATTTTGGTTTCCGACTAAACAAATGCAGAGAACCACAGTGTTGCATCCTGTGTGGTTATAATTATGAATTATGCATAAACTATACTTAAAATAATACTTGTGTTGGATAGTGGTCATGTGTGAAAGTGTTACTATTCTGCTATGAAGTAGCTTTAAATACTCCAATTTAATATGCATCTTGTTTTTTTTTTTTTTTTTTTTTTGTTTTTTTTCCCCTGCCAAGTTTATTTTGGCATCATACCTCTCAGCACACGTCTTTACATCCATCTGCTTGTGTGTGATCCCCCTACTCTCTCTCTCCTATAGAGTCAGGTGTACAGGAGTCAGCCGGATCTGGTTGCTGCGAGTTACGATGCCACAGCAACCACGCTGCCTGTGGATTATTCTTACGGTCAGTTTCCAGACCAAACAGATGCTCAGAACTACGGCCAGTACAACCCCACTGAGACCACTTGGACTGCTCCAGAACAGCGTAACTATATTGTTTACATATGCTCATTAATTCACTTTTAAGAAGTGTTATTGACTTCAGGCAGTATGTAGCGTTACCTTATGAAGAAACGCTCGTAAGTGTATATGCAGAATGTGTCTCTCCCATTAAAAACAGCCTTAGCCTTAGTACACTTTATTAGGAACACTGTACTGATAGTCGGTAGGGCCTCATGTCTGTGGTTGACAAGGTGTTGGTGTGATTGCATCATTCAGGCAGAAAGGTGTTCAGATATGATCAGTGGGAGGACTGCTGAAGAACGCTGAACTCCTTATCATGTCCATGAAACCAGTTTGAGATGACTTCCTTTATGACTTGTTGCACCATCATGTGTGCCAAGAAACATTACACTTCTCAACCAGCCTAGACCACTGACACAAAGCAGGTTGGGTCTATGGATTCATACTGTTGGAGCCCAAATCTGTCCCTACCGTTTGTGTGCTGCAGAATAAATTGAGATTCATCACACCAAGTTAAGTTTTTCAGACCTGTTCAGTTTGGTGAGTCTGTGCCCACTGCAGCCTTAGCTTTCTGTTCTTGCTTGGCAGAAGTGGAACCCATCGTGAGGTCGGACATGTTATGTGTCCTGATATTCCTTTCTGCTCACCACGTTTGTGCAGAGTGATTATCTGAGCTACTGTAATCCTTTCTGGGCGTTCTCTGCTGACCTTGCTCATCAACACAGCGTTTCTGTGAGCAGAGCTGCTTGCTCCATTCTGAGAAACTGTAGAGACTGTTGTGCGTGTGCAATCCCAGGAGGTCAGCAGTTGTAGAAATACTCCAAGCAGCCCTCATTCTGATGGTTTGACCGTATCTGCATGCATGTCGTATGCACTGTACTGCTGCCACACAGTTGGCTAAATAGGTAATTGCATGAAGGAGTAGGTGTACAGGTGTTCCTCATGAAGTGCTAAGTGAGTGTAGTGCATACACACATATTTACCTTCTCTCTTTCTCTCCCTGCCAGCTCCCCCAAGGCCGTTGACTCCAGAGAAATACTCTGTCCCACACTGTTGTGCCCGGTTTGGGCCCGCGGGTCAGCTGATCCTGGTCCAGCCTAACCTGCCGTCAGCTGGACAGCCAGCTCTCGTGGAGCTCCACAGCATGGAGGTAACTCATCTCTTTTGCTCTGCCTTCTCTCTGACCAGTTAGGAGCCCTAATTTGACACCATTAATCTCAGGTGGGTATGTATTTATTCAGGTAAAGCGCAGAAATCAATGGTTGTAAACAATTTCTCGTCTGCTGTAGACCTTCGCTCAGTACTGTATCTGTTAATGTTCTCAGCTTGGAAGTATGTATGAGTGTACCCGTTTCTAAATGGGGTGTGATGTCGTTCCAGACAATGATGCAGGATTCCCCGGAGCAGGCAGAGTTGAGAGCTTTCCCAGGACCACTCGTCAAGTAAGACTGGCCTTTGCTTTGTGCACCTGCCACACAGTAACTTAGCTTTACAGTGCATGTTTTTATAGGGCCAGTATTTTTCGTTTGTCTTCTGTTTTTTCCTTGCAATCCACTTATGACAGCCAAGTAAACTGAATTATGACAGCGAAAATAAAGCCACATAAACATCCAGAGACCTGGATACTCCCGCCGTGTTCATCCTGACCTGTCTGTGTATGTGTGTGTATCAGGGAGGAGACCCATAAGGTGGACGTAATAAAGTTTGCTCAGAACAAAGCTCAGGAGTGTGTGCGGAATGACGACCTCATCGACAAAGACTCCGCCGTCCTCATCTGGGAGTTTATAGTGCTGCTCTGTCGACAGAACGGGGTGTGTGCCACTTTGTGTGTAGGCTTGTTCAAGTGCTGGTTTGTCCTTGAAATACTGTTTATTTATAATCTGCAGATGTGCTTGTTTCGTTCAGGTATCCTGTCTCTTCGTTGTTTTGAAGGGTTTTTTTTTTTTTTTTTTGGTGGGGGGAGACATAATTTGGGGCGAGTGGGGACATTTGAAAACAACTGCCCTTTACCTGGTGTGAAAATGTCAAGATGAATAGATCAAACTGAAGTGGTCCAAGACTACTTGGAATGAAATATCTTTACATTAACTTATATTAAAAAA
>CM067487.1:4807150-4833840 GCA_034552555.1 Semaprochilodus insignis | reverse complement strand
GGGAATAAACAAACAAACAAATAAATAAATTGGGTTCCAAACAATATACGTATGTATGATACAGAATAGATTTAAAAAACAAAATAAAAAACAGGTAAATAAATAAAAATAAAAAAAAAGAAACAAATTGAAAAACTGTAATAAACAATATTATAAATCAGGAGTCAGTCAGTCAATTAAGACACAACAAAATCTGCAGCCTGCATATATTATATACTGTAATAGTGGAAGGTGTCCTTTTCAAGTCAGCTGATGTATGCCGTTGATGTGTCCAGAGTTCAGGAAGAAGATCCAGAACCACCTCTCAGTCTTCAACACACATGGTACAAAGTCTCTCTTTATCGTTCACATTTTCTTTTTTCTCTCAGTCTTTCTTTCTCATTCATTTTTTTTTTCTTGGACAGTCTATTTTGTTTGGGTGACATACAACTATCACCAAAACAAAAACAGAAAATAGACACCAGAAAATCCAATAATTAACAAACAAACAAACAAACAAACAAATAAATAAATAAGTTGGGTTCTAGACAATATGTGTATGTATGGTACGGAATAGATAAAAAAAAAACAGATAAATAAATAAATAAAAACAAGTTGAACAACTGTAATAAACAATATTAAAAATCAGGAGTCAGTCAGTTAAGACACAAAAATATAAAAAACAATTAAAGAGTGGAATAAACAGTGTAGCTCGGAAATCAAGAGAGGATACATTTCTGACAAACTTAAAAAAAAAAAAAATTATAAAAAAAAAAAAAAAAAAAAAAAATTTCCGTATGGAGCCAGTTCTGATGCTTCTCATTTTCTCCAGACTCAATAGGGCTACAATGTCGTTGGGCTCAATGCATTTACCAGTAATATGTGTTGGNTCTCCAGACTCAATAGGGCTATAATGGCGTTTGGCTCAATGCATTTACCAGTAATATGTGTTAGTGATTTTAAAATTTTGGACCAGTTTAAGTACAAAGATGGGCAGGACCAAACTTGTACATGGTTCGCTGAAGTCTGTGGACGTCTGTCACATGTAGGATCGTTGTTATCAATGTGTGAAAGTCTAACTTTAGTAAAATGGAACCCATGTAGTATTTTACACTGGGTAAGGCCATGTTTAGCACAAATGGATGTTTCATGAGCCTTCTTCAAAGCACTGTCTCAGAGTTCTTCAGGAATTTTCTCCCCCAATTCTGACTCCCATAGGCACTTAATACTGTCAAGGGAGGCTAAACGCGATGAATGGATCTGCTCATAAAGATATGAAATTAACCCCTTCATAGACGGAACTGGACAGAGAAAAATATCCAAAGGGGTCTCATTCATTACATGTACCGTCATATGCAGAAGTCACATCAAAGTCACATGTTTTGTTGGTTTTCTCATTGTAACTTCTACACGTTCACATTCAAAGTGTCTCCATAGTCCAGTGGTTGAGATAAAAACGTCATTCAGAGGAGTTTGGTGTGAAATGGCTGGTTGTAGAGAGATTTCTTTACAGTGACGGAACCAGAAGTCACCATGTCTACAACACAAATGTAGACGTTTCACTTAGTAGCCAAAACCACCAGTAAACCTACACAGCTTTTTATGCGAAATGTTGAATATGGTGATGATAATATGGTGACAAGTTTGAAGTAAGACGTTTTCTTTTGGGGCTTTTTACCTCACAATGCCTGCACGTATCCTTCCACCATGAATGGATTTAAATTAATACATTCTAGACTAAAACCTTATTAACACTTTCGTAAAACCATTTTGTGCAATAACGTTCTGTGGGCTTTTAAAGGTGGGTGTCTGGTCCTGTCGCCACCACTGTGAACAACTCAACAAGTTTCTCTAAAATACAGCGATTCCCACCAAACCCCTCTGAATGATTTTGTGTCTTAACCGTTTAATTGTGCTGAAGTTTTATATAATCTCCTTTAATACACATTAACACAACAACTGTTTATACACTGAATTTAACATATAATGTGGCCCATGTAAAGCTCTGACACATTTTTGCAACTTTGTGCAGACAAGTGTCATTTTTCAGTTTGTTCCTGTAGAAAATATGTTTTCAAGTCGAGCATGTCATTTGATCGACTGTATGCCCTTCAGACATGTATTGTGTACGTGTGCTCTAACTGGACCCTTGGCTCTCGTGTGCTCAGATGCCAGGACGTCGTTCACGCACTACTTCAGAGTCATCCACTCATTCCACAGGACGAGAACGCAGCAACTCTGCAGCCAATCTCAGCTCTCCTCCTCCTCCCCCTATTCCTGAGGCTCCACCCCAGGAGGCACCCAAGAAAACCAAGAAAGATTCGCCAAAAAAGGTACAACAGCATTCAAACCAGCTCAGGTTCCTGGATTGGCAGCTTTAAACTGAGTGACAGCAATAGTAAAATACAGTTACTTGGTTATTAAGCACTATAATGTTGTTCTGGTGTAACATTTTGAGCCCTGGTCATGTTGTTGATGGAGTTATACATGTGAAAATGAGGTATACAGCTTTTACAGAGAACACATTTCTGTGCATTTAAGACACAATTACTGTTTATTTACTGAATTTGATATATTGATGGGAAAAGAATAAAATGTGGCCGGTGCCAAAATTACAGAACATTTTATATTTTAATAAGTAAATAGAAAAATACAGTTTTAATTGTGTACTTGCAATTTTCACTTAGAAAATCAGCACAAAATGTAATTTGACAAGGGACGTGCACACTTTCGCATAATGACTGTATTGAATGATGCAACAGTGACTGAAACTTTAGTAACTAGTTTACAAAAAGTGGTTATTATTACCAAAATGAAAAGTTTAGTTTCTAGTTCATGACTGCAAATTTCACTCAGTTTTGTCTCTAACATAAATGTCTAATCTCAGCTCAGAATATATTTGCCCTTGGGGAAGAAAAAGAGCCCAAGTTTCTTATCATGCCTTGTACTCGCTCAGAAGTGTGTGTGTCGTGTGTGTCGTGTGTGTCTGTTTACTCTCTCTTACTCTTACTGTGTGTCTTGCTCTGTCTCTGATAGGGAGGGGGTGGAGGCATCCTGAGCTGGTTGTACCGGAGAGGAAAGAATGAAGTTCATCTTCCAGATGACAAGAACAAATCAGTAGGAGTCATATATCTTTTAAACAATGTCCAGTCTTCCTCTCTTCCTTTCTCTGTCTTCCTCAAGGGGAGTTTTAGCAAAGTTCAAAATTTCTGCCTAATTGAGTCTTTTGTTCTCTGAACCAAAGCCATTTAGAGTTGTTTGGTGTAAAATGCTCCATCCTATGGAAACTTGCTGAGTCAGAATTTCCCAGTGGTGGTAAATGAAACCAGACATCCACATTGTTTAATGCTTCTAGAAGTTCTCTTACAGAAAGTTTGATTATTTCATTTTTCAGCCTAAAATCGATTTTTTTTTTACACTCTCTTCTTGGTGGAAGGGTACCAGCAGCACTCTGAGAGGCAAAATAGTCCCTACAGAAACATCATTTACCATTGGTTAGAGTTAGGGTTAGGGTTCCATATGTATTCATATCTATATAAACACTCATAAAACACATGTGGGTTCAGTGGTTTTACATAGTAAATTATATAGCTGTATTTGTGTTGTAGACATGACAACCGCTGCTTTCTGTCACTACCACCATGTAGAGACTCATATTTCTATAATCAGCCATTTCCCAGCAGACCACTCTGAATAACTCTGTTTGCATCTCAAGGATTGATCTTTCTGTCTTTCAGAATTTGAGTGAAATCAGATAGATAGATAGATAGATAGATAGATAGATAGATAGATAGATACTTTATTGATCCTGAAGGAAATTTAGCAGCCAGTAGTGGTTACACAAAAACAGCACATTAAAACATAAAACAAATACAAATAAAAATAAATAAATAAATAAATAAAATAAACTGCTTCTCCTTCTTAGTAGCGTATGGCTTTGTCGTTTATGTAGAACAGCAGTGTAAAAATAATACATTTGTTTAACCTCTATTTTACAGATTGTTTGGGATGAAAAGAAGCAGAGATGGGTGAATCTGGATGAGCCAGAGGAGGAGGTGAGTGCACTCAGTGTATGTGGATGTGTTGTTTTGAATGCACACATGTATTTGAGGATAATTTGTTCCTTTGATTATTTATCTTTTTTAACTTTTTCTCTTTTTCAGCATAAGCCACCGCCCCCTCCTCCCTCAATGTTTCCTAAAGCTCCAATGGGTGGTCCGGGAGCAGGGCCTGGAATGGGTGGACCGCCAGGTGGACCGCCAAGTGCACCAGGGGGAGGGCCGCCTGTTAATATGTTCTCAAGGAAAGCAGGTGAGTTACCTGTTTTTAATGTATTATTTATCAGAAATACTTTACATGTACAACTTCAGATTTTAATATCTGAAGCACAGAAATAACCTGCATGTGCCCTTTTTTCTAGACAGGTTGAACTCTGTGTGTCTGGTATGAATTGCTCAGTAACTATTAAGAAACTAATGTGTATGAAGGTTTGTAATACCTCTGTCCGTGCGGTGATACATTCAGAGACACAGCCCTTTAATAGCTGCTGCCAGAGTAGTGGGTAAAATGGCAGCAGCATGTGCAGTTGGAGCAATCACCATTTTTCCCAATGTATAAAAGAAGCTCCATGCTGTCTTTTGGTTGGATGCGCTGTGAATGAGTGCACGCACGTGTAGCATGTTGGCCGTTTTTGGTTGATAAAACTAAATATCGACTTTTCATATCGCTATGAAGACACCATTAAAAGAGGATCTGGTAGCATCTGGTTTTTCCTCCTATTAGTTGGGACTGGCCCGTCCCCTAAAGCTCAGGGGGTTTGACCCTCAAACCGCTGCAGCAAAAGAGGTGGTCCTGTGTGCAGTTCCCTGATGTCTCATGACGAACTCTGACCCTGAGATTGGATCAAATGGCAAATTACACCTAATAATTGAAATATCTAAGTGGATAATGAATGATATACTGTGTAACCCCCTTCACACGTTCAGAACATCATTATGACATTATTGATTTGTTTAGACAGAGTAACATTTTAGAGGTGATTTATATGATTGCTTCTCAAAATATGACATTGAGAATTGTGGTATTACAAGCGGATGTATCTGCTTTCTTGAGTAGACTTTAAAGGGTTATGAGAATGAGGAGTGAAAATCTGGCTTTGACTGTTTCCTTCGAGTTTTAAAGGCAAAGCTTATAGCACTGGATACCAGTTAACGACTTCTGGCATTATTGAGCTGGAACACGCATGGTAGATTGTGGTCCAAACTAGACTCTGTAGGAAGGTGGATCTCCGGGATCAGGTTAGGTAATCACTGGCATGTAGCAAAGCACCTTATTAGATCCGAACCTGGATTGTAACTCACTCATCAGTCATGTTTAGGAGGCGGAAGATTGTCCACAAGTTGCTGCTTTATATCGTTAGCAGTTTGTGTTTAACCTGTGAGGTTACTCTAACATTCATATGGTGATGGTTGAAGAAATTATTGTCCCTTCTGAGATCTGAAATTTACATAAAACTGCATTTAACCTGTGTATCTCTATTAACTGTCCCTGTATTGTTAAATTATTGTTAAATTGTTTCCATTTGTAAATAAAATGTTAGGAAATAAACATCCACAAGTTTCCGCTGGGTAAATCTTGTGTGTCTGTGTTTGTATACGTTTCAGGCACAAAGGCTCGTTACGTGGACGTGTTGAATATGGGTCGTGAGGGTTCCAAACCTGCTTCTGCAGTTCCTCCTCCTGCAGACCTGTTCGCCCCCCTCGCACCCATGGCCATGCCTGCCAACCTCTTCGTTCCCACTGCAGGTAGGAGTGTGGGTGTGTGGGTGTGTGTTTAAAGCTGTGTTTCTAAGCGTGAGTGGGCGTGTATAGTTGTATTGGGTATAATTGTTAAGCCATTAAGGCATTTTTAGATTTTAGAAATTTGTCTCTTTGCTGAGAGATCACACTGTATGTTTATAGACAAACCTGCGATTTATATGCTTACACTGTACACACTCCACAGACAGTTTCTAAAAGTTCACAACAACATGTTGTATATCCGAGTCCCAAACAAATGCACTGGCTAAATCACAAATGACTCCATTCTCTCTGCATAGAGCACCATGTAGGAATTAAAACAGTGCACCATATATTTAATAACTAGCCATTTTGGATTCAGCCATGTGTGCACGATTCCATACTGGATGAATATTGCACTGTGTGGGTGCAGAAGGCTGATTTGAGACTCGGGCACTGATAAACTGTGCTACAACGGTTCTGCTAACTTGACATGCCTCTCACACTGCACAGCTAATGCCGGCGATGAAGCTGAAATTTGACCCGATCGTCAAATTGATTTGGCTTTGCCCAAATTGGCCTTCTCCAGCTGCATTTGGAGATGATGACTCGTGCGTGGAAAAGGCAGACTAAAAAGCAAAATAATCCCTTATTACAAAATTCCAGTTGCTGGGACACCACTGATCTGCTGTTGGCTTCTTAGTTATTGGCATGCCATCACCAGAAACAGCAGTGATTGGTCAAGGAGTGCGAAAGTTTGCACATATTGAACAGAAAGCGAATAAAATACTGTTGCATTTTCATCAGCTTCACGTTCGGCATGGAAGGCATTAGATTTACATATGCAGGAATTCATTTATTGTTGATGTGAAGAATTCCCACAAACAAACTGTGCTCAGTGTAAACTCACCTTAATACTGTGTTGTGTGTCTTTAGCTCCAGATGATCAGCAGCCAATGGAAGGAAGTGTTCCCGACAGCAATGGAGCCAACACAGAACACACTCAGCCCAATGCTACAGTTCCACAGGTACTGGTGGTGATGATTGTAGGGCTGTGACAATCATGTAAATTTAGCTGGCAATTAATTCTCATAAAATTCAATTGTTCATCACAATTATTTACCTTTTTTTTGCCGCCACATTTGGTGATAAGCCTTCCCGCTCACTAGTTATGATTACATGGTACCTCACACTGGTGGTTTTACTAATCGTGATTAGGTGGTTACATAATAACTGCACCAGGTCATGGTGATTGTGTGTGTGTGTGTCTGTGTGTGTCTGTGTGTGTCTGTGTGTGTCTGTGTGTGTGTGGGTGTTCATTCATTCATTCTTTCTTCTTCTCTTCAGATGTTTAATCCAACACTTTTGCCCCCCGGTCCAGAGGGCACTCAGTCAGGAGAGGTACGGTCGCCATTTACTGTTCGACCACCTACTGACTTTAAAGCAAGTTCATCTGCTCTGTCCTCTTTCTAATGAGCACACATGCACACAGAGACATGTACTGCAGAACTGCGTTCAGCTGGGCTTGCAAATGTCATATTAGATTTTCATATACCGTATTTATCTAAGAATATTTCATTTGAGTATTAATCTATACTGTGAGCCTCACACTGTTATAAACCATATATGATTATGTGGAGCTTAGAGTTTTCAGGAAAGGGTGACTGGGGAAAATCCAGTTGCCTCATACGGGAATTTGTTTATGCTTATTGTCATTCCTGATCTATTGCTCCCAAGTAGTTCAACCATCTAAGCCTTGTCCGTAGGCTGAGAATTTGCTCCTCCACAGTGAAACAGCCATTGTTACTGAGAGGCCAAGAATGTATAGTAGCCCTCTGTCTGTCCGGATGGGTAGAATGATCCCATGGTCCTGACAGCAGAATTGAGTTAGAACTGTCCTCCCTGTTCCCTTTATTTCTTTAGTTATACTTTTTGTACTTTTGCACTGATGTTTTTTGTGAGTTTAAACCTGTGACTACAGGTGGGATCTGCGCGCTTGCAGGGACTTTCCTTTCTGCTTCAATTTCTCTAGATTCTGTGCATCTAGCAAAATCTTCAGACCTGAAGGGAAGTTGTTCCTGGTCATGAAACTTGGCATGGCTAGTGATTATAAATCGTTTGTGTCATGATCCCACATCAACTCATGCAACTCAGTGATAAAACGTGTTTGCAGTAATCAGAACAGAAGAGGGAGGGAAACAGTGTTTTCAGTCACTGTTAGATTGGTGTTAGATTGTTTTCTCAGACAGGTTTTGACCATTTTTGATGAATGAACTTCAAACAAGAACTACAAGAGCTCTGAACAAATATGACTTTTCCTCCAGAAACACAGCAATACATTACTATAACCTCTCAAAAGCATGCGCACACACAGACACACAGAGTACATAGAAGTCCACTGTCTGAAGCCAGGAGTGTATTTCAAACAAGGAAAAAAGTTAAATAAAACTGAAACTCTGTGATCTCTCCTTAAGGTGTTTATTTTGTTTTGAATGTATGGACAAGACATACCTCCTTTCATGAATCATATAGTTATGGGCTGTTATTTGAAAAACTGACAGCTCAATCACTAGCCAGAAAATCACAGAGCGTTAATAAGATAATGCACATGCTCAACACACGCGATTATTAACAGTTATTTGCCATGTAGCCCGTGTAGGTACTCAAATAACAAAATTAGCTGCCTGTTGTTAAGTAGGACTTGGAAGCAGCTGAACAGGCTGAAACTCCCAAATGGTTTTGGCCAAAAGGATGTTTTTTTTTTTTTTTTCCTTCCTCCCCGGTTTTGTTTGAAGTGTTCCGCCATCTTAACTCTTAGTCAGCATAATCTGCAGGTTATGTTCTTGAAGCCTTTGATGCCGCTTTGAAATGCATGAGTGTGTGTGCGTGTGTGTGTGTGTGTAAAAGAGTGACGGTGCATGTAACACACTCTGATTAGAAGTTGATTGTTTGCAGGGGGATGATTCTGATATAATAGGTTTGTCTTGATTGACAGCTTGAAACAATCTGCATGGGATTAATTTTGATTTGTGGTGTTTTTTGTCGTCGATCTGCTGTTCTAGCTCTCACGTTCTAGCTCAATGAGTTCTTTATCGAGAGAAGTCAGTCAGCATTTAAACCAGGTACCTTCAGCCTCTCTCTCTCTCTCTCTCTCTCTCTCTCTCCGTTTCAGTCTCTGTTTTTAACATGCCCTCTGCACCTAAGTGTCCACTCGCAGCAGGACAGAGAGGAGCGGATTACTCAAGCTGAACGCACTCACCTAGGTTATCGCCTCGCTAGGTTATCCTCACTGAGCTAATGAGTTTGCCATGCATTATTGTATATAGCCTACCAACAGTTATTGTGTGGGTTCTTCATCTTAGCATAGTAAAACAGGTCAGAAATGTTCCCAGTGGTGGTGAATAAAACCAGACATCCATCTATAAAACTCCCTCACAGGAAGTTAGCATGTTAAGTAGTTATGAATATGGTGCCTGAAGCCTTTTCAAGAAAGTTTTTGTCTTAAAAAATAGTATAGTAAATATAATGGCTGTATTTGTGTTGTAGACATGATGACTCCTGGTTCCCATCACCACCACTGTAAACTCTCTACAATCAGCCATTTCAGACAAACCACAGAGTCCCTCACTCCTCCCAGGGCATATCTAATGAACTCCATTTGTGCTGATAAAGTGATTTAACAGGCCCTGCAGGTGCCGGCAGGGATTTCCAGAGGGGTCGAGGGCTTGTTAAAACTGGTATTGAAATGGGCGGGGTCTCACACAAACATAAGTGTTCTGCATTGCAAGCTTCTCACAACTCCAGCACAACTCCTCAAACTGCTCTCTGATTGGCTGAAAGCTGAACCAGTGGAAAGTAAGCAGTACTGAAGACGTGCATATCCTGCTTCGCCCTTTCATCACGCATGCTCGCACTAACCGCTCCTCCTCTGCATGCTAATCATCACCATCGTGGTTGGTAGTGATATGCATAGTAGATCTGGATAGCAAAAAACCTCCGTCAGATCTTTGATTCCTTGGCAAGTGCTGAATTGAATACAGTAACGCTTAGGGTTTCTTAACGTAAAGCTCACTATGACGTTTCTCAGCATTTGCAGCGTTGCCATATACAGTACTGTGCAAAAGTCAGAGACCACCTTTCATTTTATCTGATCTGCAGTCCAAATAGCCATTAGGTACAAGCTGTACGTTTACAATGAAACATAAACCCCAAAAACTACACCGTAACCTAAATATCATAAAATTCTGCTTTTCGTTTTTCCAAGTAATCCCAGACACATTCAGTGATGTTGAGGACACTGGGGTGGCCAGCCCCTTGTTCTGAGAACACCCCTGACCTCTCTGTTTGATGTGTCTCCTTTTCTTAGTGAGGACTTCTTGACAGATACACATCCTTTCAGACCCATAGTGTTGAGGTTTTGTCTCAAGGTGGAAGGGTGGATGGATCACCTGTGGATGTTTTCACATTTGAAGCCAGAGTGGAGCTTAATTTTCTCCCCTCTCTCTCAAAGATAAACGCTTTAAGTCATGTTTATCTGATGGGGGCAGTTTTGATGGTCTTCCAGGTCTTCCAGGTGATTGTTAGGAGTCTCATTGTCTTACGCAAGCCTTAGAAATAACTCCTGACAATGAATAACTTGTACTTAATGGCCATTTTAACTGAAAGTTAAATGAATGAAGGGTGATCTCTCCTCTTTGCACAGTACTGTATGTATGTACTTTTACATTTAAGAATAAGATCCACATATTTACATACACCTTTTTTGTTGTTAAATGTCCAAATTGTATTTGTTTTGTTTTGTTAAACCCATGGTAATTAATTCTGTGTATAAGCTATAAATATAATAGTGTGTTTAAAGAGGAAATAGTGTGAAGAAAGATCAGAGGAATGATGTTGGAGAACAATCAAAGATGCTGGAATCACATTTGTTTGTACACAGGAGAGTTAATGCTGTATCCTGAGCGCCCCTTTATAGCTGTCTAGATGTACTATACATATTGTAGTGGCACCATGTGTATCAGTGGCTGGAGGCCATTCATTGTCACTATAGTAACAGCGCTCATGTTCTTATAGGTTCCCACACAGATGCCGGCCCAGGGAGCTCCACCCACAGGGGGCGTGACTTTTTATAATCCCTCGCAGTTTGCACAGGTAAGGTTGTTTTAACTGTTCAGCAGCCCTAATATCTATATAAATAAGACTGAAGTGTAAATGTGTTACATGAGCATGTACAACCCCAGTTCCAAAAAAGATGGGCTGCTGTGTAAAATAGAAATATGTAAATTAAAACAATGCAGTGATGTGCAAATCTTCTTCATATACCCATATTGTATTTACAATAGAACAAAGAACACACAAAAGATGTTGAAAGTAAAACATTTTCCTCTTTCATGAAAATTATTAACTCAGTTAGAACTTCATGGCTGCAGTGCACAAATGAAAGGCTGGAAAAGTAAGTGGTAATAATAAAAAACAGCCAGGGGAGCAATTTGCAACTAAGTTACATGACTGGATATTAAAAGAGAATTTCAGCAATTTGTGAAAAACTGGAACTAAAATTCAGAAAAATGTTCCTCAATGTAAAATGTTGCCAAGTCTTTGGATATCCCACCATCTATGCATATACCATCAAATGATGCTGGAGAATCTGGAAAAATCCCTGTGTGCAAAGGACAAGACTGATGGCCAGTATTGAATGCTAATGATCTTCGGGTCCTCAGGTGGCACTGCATTAAAAACAGGCATGATTCTGTACTGGGAGTCACTGCATGGGCTCAGGAACTCTTCCAGAAATCACTGTCTGTGAACACAGTTCACCGTGCAGTCCACAAACGCAAGTTAAAGCTGTATCATGCGATAAAGAAGTCATATGTCAACACGATCCAGAAACGGCGCCGCCTTCTCTGGGCCAAAGCTCATTTAAAATGGACTGAGACTAAATGGAAAACTGTTCTGTGGTCAGATGAATCAAAATCTGAAATTCTTTTTGGAAACCACGAGTGCCGTGTGTTGTGGACTCAAGAGGAGAAGAACCATCCAGCTTGTTATTAGCACACAGTTGGGGTTGCAGTTGGAATGGGGCTGCAGTAGTGTCTATGGTGTTGGCAGCTTACACATCCTGGAAAAGCAATATCAATCCTGAACAGTTTATAGAGGTTTTAGAACAACTGGCCTGCCTGCAGTACAGACCATCCACCAATAGAAAACACTGGGGGGATCATGAAACGAAATATCCAGAGGACTATTGAGCAGCTAGAATTCTACCTCAGACAAGAGTGGGACAACATTCCTCTCCCAAAGCTCCAGCAACTGGTCTCCTCACTTCCCAGACGTTTACAGACTGTTGTTAAAGAAGAGGGGATGCTACACAATGGTAGACATGACCCTGTCCCAACGTTTTTGAGATGTGTTGCTGCCATCAAGTTCTAATCGAGTTAATACTGGTCACTGAATGGTAAAATGTCTCACTTTCAACATCTGATATGTGTTCTGTGTTCTATGTGAATAGAATATGGCTCTATGAAATTTGCAAGTCATTAAATTCTGTTTTTATTTACATTTATTTACATTTTACACAGCGTCCCAACTCTTTTGGAACTGGGGTTGTAAACTGCATGATTGGAAGCTGGCCAGCATTGCTCTTCCAGCCGAGAGACGGATGATGGTGTTTTATAAAAAGTCTCAGTCCTGACGTGCGATACGTAACACTCTTAACTCTGTTTTCTGCCAGTCTGTTCCTCCGGCTCGATCTCGTCCTGGGCGACTGGGCCAGCGAGAGTACCCCACTCTGAAATAGTGAAACAGACTGCTGTGGTCCTACGTCACGTCAGGATGAATTTCAATCCAGACTCAGAAGTGCTGGTCCGCCGCCTGGCCTCCCAGTGGTCACCACTATCATCTTGGTCACTGTCATTATCCCCAGTTTATTCCATATGTTTTTCTGTTATGGAGTGTATGATGGTCTTTACAGGCAAGTCATCGCCTCGAGATGCATTGGCCCCGTCTCTCTTCCTTTTCCCTACTCTTCTTCTGTCTTCTTCCTTCCCCGACTCTTTCGTTTGCCCCGCGTCTCGACTGGAATGCTCTTCCCTCGGAACAGTGTGACATTTAAGTGCAATAATATTGTTTAGATTTGTTATGTTTGCCTAATAGAAACTGCATTTCAAGCCTGTGTGTTTGTGAGAGCGAGTGCGTGCGTGCGTGCGTGTGCATGTGACAGAGAGAGAAAGGCGGGAGTGCCAGTGGGAGGCAGCCAGCACGGGCGAGGTGTGGTCATCTGGCCCGTTGTTGTCGCAGTATCAGTAAGGCGAGGGTTGTTTTAGGTATTTATTACAGCTTCCTGTTGGAATGAGAAGCCTTTATGAAGCTTTTTTTTAATCACCCCCAGAGTCTGTATATCAGAATGAATATTTATGAGCCTGTAGTCCGTGTGCGCTAAACCCCAGTCCCTGCTCTTCTTCACCTCAGATTCATGCAATCCATTTTTCACTGGTAAAAACATTTTTATAGATTTGTATGATTTATATTCAATCCCCTCCGAATCATTAATGTATCACTGCTTTCTCTGGTCAGTTCTCCTGATTGTTGTTCTCGCAGAACATTTGTCTTTTTTTCTGATTTTCATGATTTTATTTCTTTGCTGTCAATTTCATTTTTTCACATAATCCCCCTCTTCATTGCCGGTCTCATTCCATGGCAAAAGTGAGTTGTTTTGTAATTCCAAAGGATTACTCTCTCTTTGAAGGAAGCCTGGATTTATCCATTGTGTTTAGAATTGACTGTAAAATTCTTGACAAGAAAAGAAAATAAGTGATGAAAATAAAGATATTTTTGAGCTCTTTAGCACTTTGCAGATCCGTCACATGTTAATGCTATTGCTTTTATTCCTCGAAAACATGCGGAAGGGTGGAATGGTTTGGGTTGAATGAGCATTTAAAAAAAAATACTCCTCTTAAAGTAAGCTGGACAGGATGGTATTAGATATACATGGTTTGTAACAGTGTAAACACATTAACCATGCAAATGGGATATAGTCAACCATTTTCTAAACTCACCTCAAAAATATTAAATTTACAACATAATTCTGGCACAAAATAAACAAGGACATCATTGACAGATTATATACTGAGCAACATGGTTTTAAATATGGAAATGCACTGACAGAAAGGAGCTCCAACAAGCCTATTTTAACCTCATAAAGGTTTTCCATAAAAGCTGATGTGCTAATTCGGATGGATTAGAGAAGGAATCATATGACTAGGGGAGCAGGTTTGGGAGACACTGTCCATTGCAATTATGCCTATTTCCCCAAACGGTCTTCAACTGCTCCCCAGCTGTGTTCAACTCAAGGCGCCCTCCTGTGGACAAAAAGGGGAAAGTCAGTCTCAATAGCCGATTAAACAGTTAAGTCCTTTTAAAGTGGACTAACTGAACTCGAACTAGATGTTACTTCATACATCACAGACACCTGCTTTTCCTCTGAAATGAAAGGTATCAGTAGGACACTGATGTCTATTCAAATGATCATCAGCACAGAACACTGAAGGAGAACAATTTCCATTAGTTAGAACCAAGCTCTGTCCAGCAGGTCCAAACTAAGTGACCGCTGTACCCTGATGGGTGGGCTCACTTCACGCTTCTTTCGTTTGGACATGTTACGGTTTTATGCACATGTAAGCCAAAGGGAAGGACAAAATGGCCATAATATAAAGGAGCGAACAGTGAGATATTAGACTTTGAAATGTGGTGGAGTTAAAGTTAAAAGACCCCCAGAATGGAAATACTTCAGTTCAGATACAGTAAAAACTACTTCAGTACAGTAACAATTACATTCACTTACTCACTGCCCTTCACTGCTTGGGATAAACTGTTATGATGTTGATGGTCTGGTCATTCAGAGTCGTGTGGTGTGATATGCTTTATTGTAGTGACGTCTTTATAGTGGTGGTGATGGGAACCCCCATGTCCACAACACGGATACAGTCATTTTATTTACCATCCGGAACCACCAGTGAGTTTTTATTTGGGATGTTGATGTTGTTAATTAGTGGAAAATCTGAAATAATCAGGCAGCGTATTTATAATCATTTTATGTAATAACTTTCTTTGAGGGAGTTTTTAGAAGTGGACATCTGGTTGCCATCAACACCACTGTGAACAATTCCGACTCGGTAAATTTCCCTGAATGACTTTATTTACAACCTAACCATTTAATTATGCAGGAAAAACTGAAATCTGTGGAGACAAACATGCTCTAACCCACAGAGAGAGCGAAGACAATGGTAATTATATGAATTACAGTGTTGTTGGTACATATAACATGAGCAGTTTAAAAGGGGCACAGAGCTACTTTTGAACATACAGTACATGTCAACTAGTGCAAGTGTGCTTGTATACCAGAGCATTCTTTGCCCGTTGCACTGCGATCTCCAGCATTTCCCGGTCAGACAGGATCTTCTGCAGGGTCCCAGAGTCCATTTCCAACAGCATCCCTGCATGCACACATCACACATTATACTCTCCAACTTCAATCATGCTCTGACTACATGTTAAAGAACAATGAACGACTAAACCATGAAAGAACGCACAAAGAACAAATGATACGTGAACATACGTCTTATACAAACACCTGTAGGACAGGCTCACCTGTGATATCAGCACAGTGGGCGGGTTCTATTTCTTGCACGAGTCCAAAAAGCGCCTCTCCGATCACGTCTGCTTCGTCTTTGTCCGAGCTGTCACTCGCGTCTGTTTCCTGCTGGCTCCGCCCACAACTAGATGTAATGATAAGCCAGCATAATTAAACTATAAATGTAAAACATTTATTGAAAACTGAAAATTCGGGTTGGCGATATGAATATGGAATAAGAGAGTTTGGTGTCGTAGTTAAACACTGCTGACGTTTACATGCTATCTGCCACAAGTCCATCAATCTAAACTAAGCTGCAAGAGGGAATATCAGGCATTCAGTTGAGGTTTTCTGCCTCGTCCTTTCCACACAAAAATTCCTCTGGATTCCCGGTCTGGATTTTTAGGGATAATCTGCTCTTTAAACAGGGAGTAACTCAAATGGTTACCTCAGGGGGTGGCTTGGGAACACCCACACCTGTATAAGTTGTAAGGTGTTATCTTCTGAGTAAGGCCGAACACTGGCCAGCATGTTTGAACGAGGCATGACAATGGGTGCCCGACGGATGGGAGATTCCATTTCTGAAGTTGTGCAGGAATTTAACATTCCTTAATCCACAGTGTCACATGTGTACTGGGAATATGTCATAGAAAGCATTACCACCCACAGTGGACAGCGCAGTGGCCGCATACAGGTGCTTAATAACAGTTCATGCAAACGGACAAGCAGCTGGCCGAAATCACATACACATTCAGTACAGGTGGTCCCATATGCATACCCCGCAGGTCAGTGCAGCAAAGCTTTCATGGGATCTGGGAGCAGAAGACCCACCAGAGTGCCTCTGTTAACACCACAACACCACAACACCAGACACAATGCCGAGGTTGCTAACCGAGCCCTAGAGGACTGGTCTCATGTGGCGTGGTCCGATGACTCACAGTACCAGTTGTTTTGGGCTGACGGGTTCGTGTGTGGCGCAGACCCCATGAGCCATAAACCCTACATGTCAACAAGGCACTGTCCAGGCTGCTGGTAGTTCCATACTGGTGTGGGGTGTGCTCTCATGACATGTGTTGATGCCACTGGTCCGCCTAAACACAGCATTGACCAGTGCCTGCTGTATTACACAGCTTGATGACCATTTGCAGCCCTTCATGGACTTTATGTACTCCCCACAGAGATGGGATATTCCAGCAGGATAATGGACCATGTCTCGGGCCCAAGTTGTCCTGAATTGGTTTCTAGGAGCCTTTTGGCGAGTTTCGACAAAGAGCTAGGACTTCATGTCCGCCTGACATGAGCCCATTCAAAGCATTCCACTCTCATGCCTCATTCGAACTCTGATCATTTACATCACCTTGCCGTGAGTATGCTGGCCAGGGTTCAACCTCACTCAGAAGATAACACCTTACAACTTACACAGGTGTGGGGGCGTTCCCCGGCTGTCCCCTGAGGTAACGCCACTTCATAATCCATTTACATACTGCTTTCCTATGACTTCTGGTATACAGCTCTGGAAATAAATAAGAGCCCACTCCAGTTTCTTCTCAAATCAGCATCTCCACATGTACAGCAGGTTCTTAGTGAGGAACAGAAGGTTGGGTTCTAGCTTTACTGGCAGATACAGTGAGCGTCTGGTTCATAAGAACAAGGTCAAGCAGCAAACACACAGGACAACACAGCTACAGACTGGCAGAGGGCCAAAACCACTCTCTACTGACCGTGATGAGCGCCACCTCATTCCAATGTAACTTAACCAGCGTAAGACGACCTCAAGTGACCTACAGAAAGACTGGCGAGCGGTGGCTGGGGTGAAATGCACAGTGAGCATGGTTCAAAAAACAGGCTTCTGAAGGGTCATTAGTGATTTTCTAAATAAACAGATCTAAATACAATATTTGATCTGGAATTTGGGAGACGTGTTTCCAGGAGTGTATAGAATAAAACAGAACTGCTCATTTTGAGGTGGTCTCTTAAATTTTTCCAGAGCTGTATGTCGGTGTATAAATGGCCCATTAGATTCATTTAAGATTTAATTTAGAGTTATTTTTGTGACCGTGTGATCCTTTATGGTGTAGAGAAGACTAAATATGCTGATCTATACTGTGTAATGTGAACTACATCTTTCCCACCCACATATTTTGTTTGATCACTTTCGCTCACACGCAGACTCACTCTTTTAAAGTTTTTAGGGCCGTTTTGACTTTCTCCTCCAGCAGGGTGGGGTCCGACAGCAGTTGAAGCACCACCTCCTTTTTCTGCTCCAATAGCATGCCTGCAGAGAACAAAAGATTTTAAAGAGCCCCATTTAGACCTTTCTGCAGTATGTTTATAAGATGGAGGAATGAACAGTCAAAAACGTAGAGACGGATGGATGGACAAGAGACCTGTTATTTTCTGAGTGTGTCCTGTGTTGTAGAGGTCAATGAGATTGTACAGCTGTTCACCCAGAGAGTCGGAAGATACGGAGTCTCCATCATCAGCCTTTGATGGCTGTTTGCTAAAAAATAAAAATATATGGGGAAATAAATCCATCTTAATATTAATGTAATCTGTTGTTTTAAATGCACCATATGGTTAAAAATATGCAGGGTTTACACTACATGTTGGAAAACTGCTGTACGGATTTAACTGCATTCAGCCACAAGAGCAATGGTGAGGTCAGGCACTGATGTTGGATGATCATTTCTGAACCACTACAAATCATCCCAAAGGTACTGCATGGAACTTCATCACTCCAGAGAAGGAGTTTCATTGCTCTACAGCCCAGAGCTGGGGGTTGACACCCCTCTACCCCACACTTGGCTGTATGCATCTATTACCTGCCTTCAGGCTGCAAGGCCGCAATCGCTCTGTCCAGTGCCTTGGTAAGGAGAGCTTCATCCTGCAGCATCTGACCGATCACAGCTTCTGGTAACTCTAGCAGCATTCCTGCCACCAAACACAACATAGAACAGTCAGTCAATCAGAAATCACTATACTGGATCACACACTGTCCAAGCTAGCTCTGCTAATGCTAACATGTGCCCTTACACTACTAGTTTATGTTGGAGTGGAAGAGTCTAATGGCTTAAGGGGTATTAAGAACACTGCTTTCCAGCGGTTGGGGTTTAAATACAAGTCAAGTAGTTTTACTGTCAATACTTCAATATGTACAAGACATACAGAGGACAGAAACTGCGTTACTCTCCGTCCCAAGGTGTAGCAAATAAACATTTAACTATAAATAGATTACAACTAAAACAAGAACAAGAGTATATTGAATGTAATAAACAATAAATATAAAATATACTGACGCAAAACATACAATAGAATAAAATAAGGGCCCTGAGACAGACATAAATGAGACATAAATGAGACAATAAGACACTAAATGAACTACCGTGTGTCTCCAATCAAAAAATCCAAGATGTGTTTATCCAAATCCACTATGAGAATCAATACAGCATCACAAAACATAATATTGTGATATACAAGTGTGTTGATTTTTCTTACAGCCCTACCATCCAAACACACCTGACTCAAAATTTCATTACCATTCAGTAGCAGACCGGCTTTAATTCCCCACCCGGCAAAACACAGAATACTAGACCAAGAGGAGTCCTTGGTCGAGGTTACATTAATTACAACTGTAATCTATAACTGTGTTTTCTCCCTAATGCCTCAGGGCTTTTATTTGTATATTCAGTTATTGGCATAATTGTAAGTGCCAGCCACTAATAAATGCTGACTTCAATTTGGAAAGTAGCAAATAAATCGGACAACAACTGTATTCAGACAGTGTCCCCCCAAAAAACTCAAGATCTACACACAGTACCCATCCCTTAAACATACTCATGAGAACATCTGGCTGCTGATTCACAAAATATTAGTATATTAAACAACACAAAATGTCCATATGAACAACAGAACTTCTCTGTATCAGAAAGCCAAGCAACAGATGTCACACACAAGACGCGAGTCTAATTTAGCTTCATCAAAAAGCCTCACCTGTTAATTTTGGAGCCATATCTGCATGTTTAGGATAGATCAGATTATACAGCTTCTCCCCGAGTGACTCCAGATCCTCTTCATCATCCATCACTAAGATGTGGGTGCTCTGTCACTCTGAGCTCATTGTAAAACAAGCAGCCTCATACTACTTCCTACTGAGCATGGGCTGATTTACTGCTAAAAAGGTTTTACAGTTGCATAGTGTATACTTATGTTAAAAACAATAGTAGCTAACAGTTAAGCACATAAACAGTTCTCAGCTTTCAGTACCAGTTGCTGCCAACTCTGTTTCAGTAGGAATGTTAGCAAGAGTAGTTATACACGGAGTTGACAATATCTATACCTACATATTCACAGTATGGTTTTCTGAGGATACCGAGTTTATCGCCAGTATTTATATACACTGCATAACTGATTACAAAGATAGTATAATTAGTTATTTAGATGTAGTGAAGTGTTGAATAGACGTAACTGCATTGCCGTAATTACTGCTCATACTTTCATTTAGTGTTCATTTTAAACGTGGCACTAATTTGTTCGTTTAAACTTATTTTAAAAATACGGTATCATACCTTAAACCGAAAAAACACACCGAAGTATCGCGATATTACATGCCATCTCGTTCACCTCTCGGTGTAAATACGGAAATTTTAGAACCAGCTTAAAACAATGTTTTTTTTTCTATATAATGCAGTTTTAAAAAACTGAACTGAAATTAATTCATTTTTAATAAAGGACTAATGCAAATCTACGTACAAACTTCTCCCAGTAACGCTACAAATACTGAATGAAAATTAGCTACATCTAACCACCGCAAAAACACTAACTTTACACTGTAACACAACAGGCCGAAATAGATTACAACATCCGCTTCCCATATGAGTAGAAAATTCAATCATACTATAATAAATAATAACAATAAATCAGTATAAACACCGTCAAGCTAACTGCTAACGCTTTTAGTTGTTGTTGTGAACGGGCGACGCTCATTGATGACACGCGCGTTTCTCTGACGTAGACAAACCCTGTCGCAGACTACTGACATCTCCATATCCTTCCGCAACCAACCTGCACAAATATAGTTCGTTCTTTTAAATATTTTTTTGGCTTCTAGCGGCGTTCTTGCACAACCAGCATGCAAAACAACCACGAAATATAATTTTATCACACTTTCTAGAGTCTTAAGCACACGACGTTTGTTCGTTTTCACTTTTCCTTCACGCGCAGTGATCTATAAAGTCGTCCTCTGACGCGCTACTCCTTCCTTTCTCTCTCTCTTCCTCCGCTGAGAAGGTAACGTGGTCGGTCCTGTGTTGCAGTTAATACGCTTCAAAAAAGGCGACTTTCGGGCTGAACTTGGTCACAAATTGTGTGAATGTTCACCTTGGCAGTTGTAGGCTTTGTCCCAACCGAGAGAACAAAGTTATGTCTTCGGTTTATTGACGTATTTCGCACCGAAATGTCTCCGCGGTGTGCGCGAGGCCTCGGTTCTGTGCCTCAGTAGCGGTTAGCCACATGCTAGCTGGTTATGTGTTTACCCTATATAGATACATACACCCCAGACTTTAGGTTCTAAGCCGCGCCCGGATAAATAAAGACAATATGCGAGTTTTGCTGATGGCATGACTGAACTAGCTGGAGTAATTTTTGTTGTTTTGACGGGATTCTATGACTGGCTGTGTAGCATCAAAGTTACACGTTTAAGTATCGTTCTTCGAGGGTTCTTTAGGAAAGGCAGCGGTTCTGTGTAGAGAAATGTCAGGCTTACATGGTTCTTGGCATCGTGAAATTCTTCTTCAGATTGGTGGAGAATGTGCTGTATGTAGTTTTGTATAGCCCACGTATATAAGTGGTTCTGGTATTATGAGTTTGACATCTTAACAGAAGGACCATTTTGGTGAATTACAGAACCATTTCCACATTCTCCATCAATCTGGAGACCCATTTCCCTGTGAAAAGAATTATGCAAGCATAAGTGGTCCAAAATGGAACCGTTACCTTTACTAAAGAACCCTTAACCCGTCATCTTTAGGAGTGTAGATGCATGTAACGTGCTGTGGTTGATGCACCACACGTCCAAAGGTAGATGTGCCCTGACATGTTGGCACAAAGTAACACTACATTTTTATATACTGTCCAAAACTATATGCAGTTATACAATATCTATAATGCAATTACTTTTATTCAACATGTTGTTAAATCTAAGTATTTAATACTTGGTGAGAAACGAATATGAAGCAGTATATTATTTTATTATAAATATTGTCATACTGCCTGGCCTGATTAGACAGTGCCCCTCTTTTGATGCATGTCATTGACGTGTGTGTGCGTAGTATCGTATATGTGTTGCTGAATGCAGTTTAATCCTCACATCACTGTCCTCCCAGAGGACTAGAGCCTGTTGCTGCTGCAAAGCTCCATATTAATACCCCTTATTTCAGAAGTGAAGTTAAATGAGTAGAGTTCTGGACATGTAGTGCCTGGGATGTTTAAGTTTTGCTTGGAAGTGCATGATTTGCCACTGTATGACCGATTTATAAATCAGGAAGTGAGTTTTAATGGTGAAACGGTGACATTGCAAGACCAGGCTTTGTCCCTAAAACTGGTCAAGTGTAAGAGAGTAGTGATGTGTTCAGTGTAGCACTGCAGATCTTTAGTATGACCCCTAATTGAACTGTTGTTCTGCATCTGCTCCAGGAACGCCATCATGTCGTCTCACCTGCAGTGGATGGTAATTAGGAACAACTCCAGTTACCTCATCAAGAGGAACGGACAGACCTACAGCAAAGTAAGTGTCTTATTAAGCATTTTGATGGTCATTTTAGTCAAGCACTGTGATGGTCATTTTAGCTAGACCAAGGGTGCCCAAGCCCAGGCCTACATTTATTTTTTGGACATGGCATCACCAGGACTGAGATTGTGAATCCTTATACTAGACTAAAGCAGGCTTGCTCTTCTTGGTATCCTTAAACTAATCTTGGAAGTGTTCAGAACATTGTCTGCTGTTATGGTTGTTTTGGATACCCAGTAAATACTTTGTATAACTTGTTTAGGAGTCTAAAACTATCTTCTACTTGACTGTAAAGCCTTTGTCTCCTGGTTTTAAATATTCAAAAATGCATTGTAGTACCCAAGATGCATCGCAGAGTAAGCATTTGCTAATGTTAAATTCAATATATGTTCATAATATTAACATGCTCTGCTTGTAGTTAAATACCCTAAAAAATTGTGAGCTACTCAGAACTGTGAGGGTGTGCCAGATTGCAGAATGATGGGCAGTAGCATCACCATTGAAATATAAACAACCTGCTGTCCGGAGCTGTTGTGCCCACAAGCTAACTAAACCTGGTGACCAGCATATGTATGGTTCCGCTGTACGTCTGTGAGCCATCAGACTCAGGTTTTGATTTAAGTATTCTCAACAAGTAAATAAGATTTCTCTCTACTCAACCAATCTCTGAATGGTTAGTGAAGTGCAAAACCTGAACAAACTGTCTTAAGTTAATGATGCTGGTAATGATCTAGAGAAGTGGTTCTCCATCCTAGTCCTTGTGTAACACTGCGCGGCATATTGCATTGTTCTTCCTGCTCAAATGCATCCGTTACAGCTCAAGCAGGGTCTGGTAATTAGGCCTTTTAAACTGTGTGTGTTGCTGGTAAATTAAGCTATTTTTTAACTTAATTACATTTGTGTATTTCAGGAGCCAAACAACCTGAAGGCCAGGAACGCATTCCGTTTCAATGGTCTTGTTCACCGCAAGACGATCGGTGTTGAGCAGGCTGCTGATGGCAAGGGTGTGGTCGTCATCCTGAAGAAGCGTGCAGGTAACCATACACTGTCCTGTAACTGGTATTTGTGTGGTGTTTCAGAATATAATCTAGGGTTAACTCTACAATGGGGACTGTACTCAAGAAGGTTCTCAGAGTGGGAGTGCTGTTCTGTGATCGGTTCTTCTCAGTTATTGTTATGGTAGATAAGGTATACCTAATGCACTCTAACTGTAAAAACATTCATATTTTTTTTTTGCAAAATACACTGTTGGAACTGGCATTTATTTATTTATTTATTTTTTAAAAACCCACTGGCCTGGTCAAATGTGGAAATGTATACCATCTCAGCTCCTGTAGGCTTCCTGTCTTTTCAGTCAGGCAGCAGTTCTGTGTTCCTTGTTTAAATCGAGTCCAAAAACTGCTGCCATCATTGTAGCGCTTTCCTTATGATAAAGAAAAGAGGAAATGGCTGCAATTGAAATTACTTTTCTTAAACAAATCGGGGACTTCATGTCCCACATTTTCATGTTTTGGTTGCTAGCAGTTTTTATGTGCTGCCCAGTTAAAGTGGAGATACATGGTCTTGCTTCCATCTTTATCAGAACTTTATTTTGCCTTCTTATTCGGGTCACTAAAGATAGCAGGTACTTTTTATTGAAAGCCTCTGACATCCTTTAAATATAGATTTCTAAGCCGTTAATCCTGGGAAAGAATAAACTTGTGGTCTCTACCTGTCGGAATATATGTGACATGATGTTCCTTACAGAAACTTGCTGTCTGTATCTTGGGTTTTTATTTTTATTTATTTTATTGTTTTTGTCAGTGTCAATAGTGTCATCAAAGCTATAATATAATTAATGTTGGAGAGGGTTTCACTTGCCCATGTTGGCTGTTGCTGGTGTCATTATAGTTGGTAAATTCCAACAAAATCTAATTAGCTCCATTTTTGTGTCTGACCAAACTCTTTGTGGTTTTATCATGTTTGAATTTGTGAAACTGTGGAAATTCAGCCGCTCAGTTGATTTTGTTGAAGGTTCAGGAAAGTTTTTCCAGACAGGAAAAGCAATAGGACAGTTCATTGTATTTGTGATCATTTTTGGACACAAAACCCTTAAAACTTAAAACGCACTTCCCACCTGCTTGTTTCATTGCAAAGAGAGGATAATTGGTCCTATGTAACTGAATGTAAGGCAGGTCAGAATGTGGAATGGCTTTAAATTCAGCTCATGTCAGTAGGAGTATGGGTGGCATGTTCTTGAAACATCCTGAATTATTGCATGTCACTGTATTTAGTGCTAATGTAGCCTTCCTGAATGCATTTTGCATGTCTTAAGCTAAATCAGTGTCTATCGAAGATATCGGTCTTTAAAAAAATGAATAAATAAAATGACTGTCAAACTGTTTCAGGTCAGCGCAAACCTGCAAAGTCTTATGAGAAGATCACAATCAACAAGAACTCGCGCACCACGCTCAACCGCCTGAGGAACATCATTTGCAAAAACAAGTACAGGAAGGACCTCCGCATGGTGAGTAGCTACTGTGGTGCATGTTCCCTGCTGATCCATAGATGCGCAACTGCAAGTGAAGATTTAATGCATTTTGAATGACAGGCTTGATCAGACCTTGGTCACCCCCTTTTACACACCTTTCTCTCCCTCTCAGGCTGCTCTGAGGCGCGCCAGTGCTATTCTGAGAAGTCAGAAGCCCGTGGTGGTGAAGAAGAAGCGCTCCAGACCCACCAAGAGTGCATAAAAACCCACCTCACACAACACAGTTGAATTAATAAAGTGTTTTGGTCAAATATCCCAGATGTGCAGTCATTGGAGTCCACTGGTAGACCTTTATTCACTTTTCACTGTCAGTGGAAGCTTTACAAGAGTCAGCTCACTTGCTACTGTGCCTTTAGGATGTAAATGACTTCTGTTTGGCTGTGCTGTGCATCTTTTGGGGGGCTTAAAACCCATTTCCTTGTGATGAATTTGCAGAAATGCATGTTTCAGTGGCTTATTGATTTTATGAAATGGCAGTCCTTAAAAATTGATAGAATTTAATAATATTCTGTAAATAGTTTTGCAGAATATTGTTAATATCCAACAAAAGCAAGTATTCCACCAGGATGTGTAGTTCCTTTGGAGAATGGTGGTGTTGCCAGCAGTCATTGCTGTTGAATGAGGATCACACAATCTCTATATTGTGGTCATTTCATGAACTTTTAAAATGATAATGCATCTGGTTTGTTCTATTAATTTGATACTTTAGTATGCACAAGCAGCTGCAATTTATTTTAAACAAACATTTAAACTGCCAACTAGTGTATGTGGTAGTGTTCCTAGTTCTGAAGCAGATTATGTTGAACAAAAATTATTTGAACCTGTTATTCATTATTCAACAAAATTAGAAACTAAATTTAAATTTTGCACCCCAATAATCCTGTTGATCCATGTTTAACATGTAAATGATTTGGCCAGAAGCAGCCCAACAGGCCTCTTCATCTCCAAGTGGTGTCCAACCTGGAGTCTGACTAGCGTGGTCCCTGCTCATGGATCCAGCTGATCAGCTGAACGGGTGCTTTCTTCCGAAGCCATATAATTTCACCTTTCACCACCAGGGTGGTAGTGTGGGTGGTACATTAATTGGTGTTGTATACATTTCACAACAATGCTTTTTCAAAATGGGTTGTAGTTCTGCACAGTGGTGGTGATGGGAACCAGGAGTCACNTCCAACCTGGAGTCTGACTAGCGTGGTCCCTGCTCATGGATCCAGCTGATCAGCTGAACAGGTGCTTTCTCCCGAAGCCATGTAATTTCAGCTTTCACCACCAGGGTGGTAGTGTGGGTGGTACATTAATTGGTGTATACATTTCACAACAATGCTTTTTCAAAATGGGTTGTAGTTCTGCACAGTGGTGGTGATGGGAACCAGGAGTCACCATGTCTACAACACAAATACAGCCATTTTATTTACTATCAGAAACCACCAGTGAACCTATACATGTCTTCTCATCTGTAGTTGATAAGTAGTGATAAAGCTGACAACAAAAGAGTTTTCTGTGGCAGCTTGGCAAGTTTAAAACTGTTTCACTAGGGATGGGCAATCCCACTGACTTTCCTATTGATTCGATACCTATACCGATACTTTGACAAAGTGGTAAATGTAAACCATAACGTTAAAAAAATCAATTCAGTGTTTAATAATGATGTGTTCACTTATAGTAGTAATTTATGTCAACTGAAAGTTCAGTAGCTAAACCTGCATTCATCAACTTAACACTTACTGTTTGAATAGTTACAGAGGAAGAAGACGGCAGGAAAAGTACTTCCTGTTCTATGCCGTCATTTACAGCAGCCTTTTGAGATATAGAATACATACGAGTCCTACTAAATAAATAAACGTTACTGATATTTTTGTGTCAGAATCGATTTTCAAAAGTATCGATATTTATTTAGGTAGTATCAATCCTCCCATCCCTAGTTTCACACCAAACCACTTGGCATAAGCTGAGTAACGTGGTTTCTGTGGGAGAGACGTCCCACTCTGGCAT
>CM067487.1:4734650-4804650 GCA_034552555.1 Semaprochilodus insignis | reverse complement strand
AAATTTAGACTGATATGATCAATATTTATTACCTACACATACAGAAGTAGTGTCTTTTAGTACGGCGTCGGGCCGCCATGTTTGCTAACATAGCAGGCCAGACGTCTCGGCATGGAGATGTAGAGGATCCTAATGGTGTCCTGTGATAATCCATCCCATGCAGCTGGAATATTCTCACACAGTTCCTGCAGATGTTACGGTAGGGGTGGAGGTGGAGATGACCTGCTGCCATTCTGAGTGCCTCCATGACAGTCTGGCGACGTTGACGTGGCGTTAAGGGCAGTCGTTGTAACGGTCTGTGTGCATGTAGTCCTGTGTCATGCACCATTGGCAGATGGTTGCATGACACAGGGCTACATGCACTAACAGAGTGACTCATGGAGGGCATCACTGCTTGCTGAATGTCTGTAATCATGGTTGTTGGGCCACTCAGTGCATGTTGGACAATTCATCGGTTCTCTCTCTCTGTGGTTCGTCTAGGTCTCCCAGATCCTTCATCTCGCTGCTGCGTGCCATCATCTATTCACTGCCACCAACAGTGTGCTAAGGTAGTATCTGCTTGATCGTAAAAGATGTCGATAAGACCATCATGCTTCTCAAAGCCCTACGATGTGACCCTTCTTGAACTCTTCCAACTGCTGGAATTGCTTTCAGTCTCTTCTCTGAGGTACAGTATGCTTCACTCACAAAGGTTGCTACCAACACAACAGCACGAGTCAGTACACAACAGGACAACCTTACATAGTCAGCAAGGTACAGTGGAAAAACCCATCCTTGCTTATGTCATATGTGCGGTCAAGTGTGAAACATGAATCACTGGTGTGTCTCATGATGTCAAACCTACCCACCAAGTTTTATTCCTGTTGGTTGCTTCCTTCTGGGTGCAGCTATTCTTTGATGATGAGTGTAGATGAGAGTAAAATAGAGAGAATCTGTTTTTTGTTTTGTTTTTTTTTCTGGGAGGGTGTAATTTAGCCCCAGTGTCCAAGTATTAAAATATATTTTAGGCAAAAAATCAGCCAGAATAGTCATAACCATTTGTAACAACTTTCCGTGAGGAAGCTTTTAGAGGTGGACGTCTGGTTCCATCACCACCACTGTGAACGGTTCTGTAGGTTTCTCTAGAATGGAGCATTTCACACCGAACTGCTGTGAATGACTTTGTTCACATCTTAATGATGAAACGGCACATGTCTTGAATATGCACATGTCATTTCCCTGTGCTCACAGAGGAGATGGCTGATCTTGCCTTGCCTTTGGCAGCTCCCTCAGCAGACGTTCTAAATCTGTACCTCCATTCACTCACGCAGCCCTCAGTCATGCAGAATGATCGGATCGATTCTCTCTCCCTGTCTGTTTCTCGCTATAAGTCTGTGTGGAGGGTGCTGATGAGTCCGGCTCTGTGACCGTCAGGACAGTGAGCGAGTATGTATGTGGGTGTGATGGAACTTTAGGGTAAACGTTCAGTCAGAGCAGGACTGGAGGTGAGAACTGAGGGACTGAGACGTTCTCCAGGTGTCTGTGTCCTGCTTGGGTGGAATGTGTCCGTCGGGGGTCCTGCGCTGTTTGTGTGTGTTTGGGCTCATGGTTGCGTGTTGTCATGCGTTTGAGCTGCAGGACACGATCCACGCCCTGATCGAGGAGAACATCCACCTGCACGACCAGCTGGAGAACCTCACTGCAGCTCTAAGAGAACTCCGCCAACTCCTGTTCCACCACAGCAACGGTAACACCTGCCTCTCTCTCTCTCTCTCTCTCTCTCTCTGTTAATATTCTAAATTATATTAAAGGAGAAGTTTCAATGATCCTGCTTCATTAGGTGGATACGAGGTAAACAATGTTCATTGTGATTTGGTGTGGAAAGAGTCGGAATTGTTCACAGTGGTGGTGACAGGTACCAGACAGCTCCCTTGCATATAGTTATTGTTGGTTACAAATAGTCGGCAATAGTTTTGGGAAGGTGTTTAGGTCTTCTAGGTCCGTTCATGGCAGAGGAGACAAAATAGTCCCTAAAGAACGTATTATTTCAGACTGTATCCTGTTTTCCCATCATCAACATTCCATATAACACATATAACACGTGTTCAGATTCACTGGTGGGTTTGGATTGTAAATAAAATGGCTGTATCTGTGGAGAGACCCCTGGTTCCCATCACCACCACTGTACAGAAATCAGTCTCTACAATCAACCACTTCACACCAAACCCACTCTGAATGACTGGGTTTACTTATGCAGTGAGATCAGTTGAATTCCCCCTGCACTGCTGTGTGTACAGCGCTGATGAAGAGTATGCTGAGATAATGAACTGATTAATCATCATCGTGCATTTACAAGTTTGTGTTTGTATGTTTAATAAACATTCTGCTTCTCAGATCATGAACATGAACATGAACACGACGCTGATCTGCAGCATCTATGGGAAGAGTGGTCACAGCACAGTGAGTCAGACTCTCGTTTTCTCTCTATGCTGTCACAATACACCTCATATTAATGCTCCTGTTTCAGTGTGACCGTATAGTGAAAGTTAGAGCGGGCTTTTGCATTACTGGATCAGGTTCTTTGGCTCTTGGATCTCACACACAGAACTTTGCCGAACTCAAAGTGGTCTCTGTATATCACACTGCTGTGGTGTGTCGTCAGAGGCCTTTCAGACAGCAGAACATAAGAAAATCCAGCCTAATAATAATAGTACTATGGCCAGCTTTTGCCTCTGTCCTTGCTTTTTGCCTTGTGTATTGTCTGGCCAGTTCAAGTAATACATAGCTGGCCATCTGCTTGCCGGTACTGATTCCCTTGAAAACCAGTTCTCTGTGATTTCATGGAGAAAGAGGTCAGATATGGTCGTCACCTCCCTATTTTTGACACGAACAAACCCAGTAAGTACTACAGCATTTGTTTGACCTACGTTTTTCTGTCTACCCAGTGTTTCCCCCTAATGTAGTTGTAGCCTAGCTGGGCCTCCCTCTATTACGATGCTCCCTCCATCTATTACGATGCTACCAAGCTGAAAGGGCAAAGGCTAGCACAGTCACACCACGTCTTTTCAAACGTCTCCAAAACACATCGCCACTGGAGGCCAATGCACTTGAAGGACAGCGCCAATATTGCTTTCATGAGCTAAAAGTACTAGCACCACTCTGAGTAACAGGGGAGGGTTAGGACCACCCTACCCACCAGACAGAGCAAGAACAATTGTGATCTTTTGGACTCCTGATCATATATATGACTGAAGCTGAACTCCCAATCTGTTGACTGGGGCCAAGGCTTAGACGACTGTGCGGCTCAGGAGCCCTTACTTGTCTTATTGAGCTTGATAAGTCACCTTGGCCCCGTTTTGTCTTGCCTCTTCTTTTTAGATCTGTCAGCAACTAAAGTCTTTTAAAGCCCCGTGCCAGTACTGTATTGAGTGATTGTGTAACTATGGATATGGCAGAAGTGGTACACACACACACAGATCGACAACCCCACGTGTTTGTCCCATGACCCTCGGAAGGCCTCAGGGTTGTTACATTGACAGGCATCCCATAGCGGGGTCAGCAGTAGAGCCTTACCACTGAAGCATATTACACCGTCACCTTGAACCACACTTGATGTTACACTGTAGGCTCTGACTGTGTGCTCGTTAGTAATTAAAATGTATTGGTCTGATGTTAAACAAATCTGGAATGTGAAGGTGAATTGTAGTCCCCCACCACTAGCTGGGGCGTCCGAGGTCCATCTGTGTGAGTTTCCTCCAAGTGCTCTGGTTCCCTTCCATTGTCCAAAGACATGCAGTCAGGTGAACTGGAGATATTAACTGCCCCTAGGTGTGAGTGTGTGTGTTTGCCCTGAGATGGACTGATGGTCTGTCCAGGGTGTTTCTTGCCTTCCACCCAGTGGACGCTGGAATGGTCCAATTCCCTTGGGGCCCAGAAGGATTAAGTGAACCTAGTTACTGGACCTGATACAGTTTAGTATAGCATCATACAGATGTCATGATGTGTGTGTGTCTGTGTTTTGCAGGTATCAACCCTGAGACTCACCTGCTGTTGGAGCACGTTCTCTGTGGACATGACCTTCATGGCTCTGCGTCTGATCACACTGACCACACCTCCACATTCCTCACATGCATCTTCGTCCTTGTAACACATCTACTACTGTGAAGAAAGACGTACATCTCTTTCCAGGCATTAACGTAAGGTTAGCTTTAAGCAGCGGGGGTGTTTCTGAGCCCATTCGAATTTCTCCACTAATTATGTCTGGAGTTATGAAAATATTCAATTGTGAAATTTACAGGTATCAAGACAGCGCTGCTATGTTGGCACTGTTGTATGAAGAACGTCGTATCACTGAACTGGTAGTGTTTTTGAAACATGGTAAAGGTAAAATAAAAATTTGTTTTCTTCTCTAGGTTCAGTTACACACACACACACACACACATATATATAGCAATTAGCATTAAACACCTCAGTGTATCTACACTCTTTATCCATGATAGCAGTTCCACTGTAGTCCATCTGTTTCTCTGTATAGTTTATTACCATGTTCTTCAGTGGTCTGGACCCCCACAGAACCAGCACAGAGCAGGTATTATGTGGGTGGTGGATCTTTCTCAGCACTGCATGTGGTGGTGGTGTGTTAGTATGTGTTGTGCTGGTGTGAGTGGATCAGACACAGCAGTGCTGCTGGACACCTCAGTGTCACTGCTGGACTGAGAATCGTCCACCAACCAGAACTATCCAGCAAACAGAGTCCTGTGGGCTGCGTCCTGTGGGCTGCGTCCTGTAGGCAGGGTCCTGTGGGCTGCGTCCTGTAGGCAGGGTCCTGTGGGCAGCATCCTGTGGGCAGTGTCCTGTGGGCAGCATCCTGATGAAGGGCTAGAGGATGACCAACACTGCACTGTGCAGCAGCAGATGAGCTATCGTCTCTGACTGTACATCTACAAGGTGGACCAGCAAAGTAGGAGTGTCTAATAGAGTGGACAGTGAGTGGACACAGTGTTTAAACACTCCAGCAGCACTGCTGTGTCTGATCCACTCACACCAGCACAACACACACTAACACACCACCACCACGGCAGTGCTGAGAATGATCCACCACCCACATAATACCTGCTCTGTGGTGGTCCTGTGGGGGTCCTGACCATTGAAGAACAGGGTAATACAGTATACAGAGAAACAGATGGACTACAGTCTGGAACTGTAGAACTACAGAGTCCTCCTGTATGGTCAGTAGAGCTGATAACATAGACAGTGAGTCCACTTATGGTTTTAATGTTATGGCTGATGAGTGTAATAGCATTGAAAAGTGTCTTTTGGTGGATGTGATGAGATGAAGTATATAAGGTTGGACCTTTTATTTCCAGTTTTTTTTAACAATAAATTACATGACTTTTCTGTGAATAATGTATCAATTTAATAATAAAACCGGTTTCCTGTGTGACAGGCTGCCATGCTCTGCTTAATGGACCCTTTTATGGATGGAGGAAAACTCGGCAACTAATTACCAAAACTGATGTGAATACCTGTTCACCATGCCCCATAAAAGTATACCATATTTTCATATAAGCAAAACTCAGATAAATAATTTTTTCATTAATGTTTTTATATTAAATGAATGTAGTTAATGTGTCTAAAATGTAGAAACATTTTAGAGCTTGGCAAAACTTTCAGGTTCAAATGTTTCACTTAGTAATATTTTAGATGGAACTGTCTATACATGCATATGTACATTATATGGCCAGAGGTATGTGGACATATGCACATTACACCTATATGAGTTTGTTGGACAACCCATTCCAGCCTCCAGTCGTCTGGGAAGTGTGTCTGGGAGTTCGTGCTCGTTCAGTCAATTCAGTTCAGTTCAGCGGTTGTGAGGTTAGCGCTGATGTTGGGAGAGAAGGCCAGGGCTTTGCTTCATCACATAGGTGTTCAGTGGGGTTAAGGTCAGGACTCTGTGCAGGCCACTAGAGTTCCTCCACAGCAAACTCATCAAACCATGTGATTATGGAGCTGGCTTTGTGCACAGGGACACAGTCACTGATTCCACATAGCTGGAGGCGTATCACCATGTGAAATGTCTGTGTGCTGCTGCAGCATCACCATCTTCTTTAACTGGAACTAAGGAGCCTGAAAAGCACCCCACAACATTATCCCTCCTCCACTGTACTTTACTGTTGGCACTGTGCATTCCCGTGGGTAGCATTCTCCTGGCAGCCACCCAGCCCAGATTCATCCATCAGACTACCTGACAGTGAAGCATGAACTGTCACTCCAGACAACACATTTCCACTGCTCCGGAGTCCAGTGGCGCAGTTCTTTGCCTCACTCATAAGCTGACTACTGACATTGAGCATAGTGATGTTAGGCTTCTATGCTGCTGCTCGGCCATGGAACCCTATTGCATTCTGGTGCTGCTGTTGCTTCCGGAGGCAGTTTGGAACTCTGGAATTAGTGAAGCAGCAGAAGATAGGTCACTTTTAGCCATTTCAGCACTTCACATTCCCGCTCTCTGAGTTTGTGCGTTCTACTGCTCTGTGAGTTAGACGCTTCCATTTTACAACAATAGCACTTAGAGTTGACCAGGGGAGATCTAGCAGGGCAGAAACATGTCATCCTCTGACAGAGTCACGGAGTCACGGAGCTCTTCAGTATGGCCCATTTTGCTGCCACTGGTTGTTTATGGAGACCGCATGGCTATGTTCCTGATTTTATCCACCTGTTACAATGGGTGTGGCTAAAACACATGGACTCAAGAAGTAGGAGGGCTGTCCACATCATGTTGGACATGTAGCGTATACATGTAAGACACATCCCTAGATAAACATACTATTTCCACTGACGATATGTTTTGCAAACACGACATTAATGAACTCAAGACGTTTAAATGAGAAATACATATATTAGCAGATTTTTGTGGGACATATACGGCAACAAACGTTGACAGTGCTTTTTTTTTTTTTCCTGGAACTACTCAAGTTTAGAGGTGTTGATATTGTGGGATTAAGTAAACGGTCGATCCATCTTGAAAGGTAAAGGCCAGCTGGCGTATGGTGTATAAAACATTAAGACCGACAAATGTGAGAATGTTTTCATGACAACAGTTTCTAATGCTACCTTGACCATTTCTTATAGTGTCATACAGTAATTCATATGCAGTTTCCCTCCAGACACACAGCATGTGCTATTAGCAATGTGGTCAACAAAGATTGATGTTAAAATGTTTTTGCTCCATTAATTCAGCACTGGTGATTCATTTCCTGTGGAGAGGACTCCAACTGGCGATAACCGATAATGAAATTTAATCTCCACCAGTGGAATGGAGCGCCAGTGTTAACTTTTTGTTTTGGTGCTATTTTTGTCTTTTGTTTTGTTTTGTTGCTGACAGTGGGTATGCTTTTCATGCTTCATCTGCTTATGTGGCAGACTCAGAGCTACAGGTCAAAGCCAAACGGTCACCCCGCCTGTTTGGGTGCAAAATGATATCAGGAGACAGAATGAGCCTGGGCTAGCTGATTAGCATGCTAACTTTAGTAGCTCGTATCTCAGCAACATGATATGATTCTGCTGATAATCTAGTTAATTTTGATGTTACACGTTGCTTATTTAAATTTTCATAAGCTGTATATGTAGAGAGACAGAGAGAGAACATCACAGAGACATGGTACAAGTTACAGATGTAGTTCATGTAAGTGAAATGCTGTACTGTAAAGTTTTCATGGCTTTCAAATGTTTAAATGAATCCTTCAAATAAAACGGATTTAGTGTAAATGTAATTTAATAGCTTCTTTATAACATACAATAATGTGTTAAGGTTCATTTGTGTTGTATTCAAAATCACTTTCATGTCCTCCATAGTGCACTGTTCCTCAAAAGTCAGCACCCCACAGTATACTTTCCTAAAACACTGCCTGAAACATCATTTGATCGACCGCATGGACAAACGGGCAGACTTCAGCATGTAAGAACATCTTTATTATGGTATGTAAGCATTTATTCCAGTTCCGAATTCACATATTTAACCAAGCATGGAAAACGGCAATGAGAGAAGCACGGCAAATTAGACTGAAAGTGATGTTAAATAAAGATAATGAACAGTCTGAATAAGCTGGGAGAAGCGTTTACACGTATTTACATAAATGAATCAGAATGATCACAGACAGACTGATGGATGACGTCATAAAGGGAGTGAGGTAATTGAAATTCAATAATGCCTGAAAATGATTGTAAAGAAAAAAAAAAAAAAAGAAATCACATAACCTGTTGGAAATGTTAATACAGTTTAAGGCAGTTCCATACAAAATGGTTTTGATTATCAGAGGCAAAAATAAATCTAGAACAAAATGAAATATAGAAAAAAACAACAGTAAAACACTGCAATATACTGTTCTCTGGAGTCCCAAATTTACACATAAAAAATCTATCAACTCCAAGACCAGTTGGGACGCTGCTGCTGCATTAAGTTCCGGAGACGTATTCTGGTCAGACAGAAACAGTTCCCAACCACGTTTACAATATTTAAATAAGATTAAATTAGCTGAAATGGGACCCGCTGTATACATCGCATCGAAGCTTAAAGAAGTATAATACATATGTACGTAAAGACAGAGGAAACTGTAGCCTTCCTAACAGAACCGTGTTGCACAGAGAAGAACTGAAACACTCCTGCGCATCAACCTTTGAGGCCTAACCATCTGCGGAAGAAAGCCGAACGTACAAAAGGACGTTATGAAGGGACATACTGAAAGGTGGTCTGCAACAGTACATCGAGTATGCTGAAGTTGTCCATGCAGAACATTAGGCCCCGACTGAGACACTGTTCAAAAGAGTACCAATTGCGGTAGCTAGCACTGAACACCTGTTGTTGCAACATGTCTCTATGAATTTCCGGCTAAATCGATGCTCAGGTCCAGCACACAGTACACAGAGTAGTCTTGCCTATGGCATTTGCAATGTCCGCAGCCATCTAAGCGACAGAGCCTCCTCTACAAGCTGAAACCTGGCTGCGAAATGAAGCATACACGAGGATACCAGATTGCCCAGACGAATTCTGTGTCAATATGGACCCCGGAAAATAATTTAAATTCAGGACCTTCGCGTCCCGTTCGCGTCACACTGTTCTTAGCATCTGGATTAACGCACCACCGTGCTGTTGATCCACAGTGTTGTATACTGACCACGTAGACCCAATATAGCTGTCCATATGAAATGACTCCAACGTCGTCAGAAAGGCAGATTGCTCTTGTCTGATTCTAGCAGACAACGCAACACACATGGGTCACACCAAAGCAACTACAAGGGTAATCAGGACACTGACGCTGCAGAAAGACTTTGCAATAATTACGGATTGCAACACGTTTAGGTGTAGTGCTTTGCTCTGCAGGTGTCACGGCTGTAGGCTGACGAACGACGCTTTGATTTTTAAGCACTACTGAAGCACCGAGATCCATTTACAAAATGTAGCACCGTTCATGCCGCTGGGCATTTATGTCAAGGCTGAACATCTTGAATACTGCCAGGGCTGCAATTCAAATAGTACCTTGTCACAAAGGAGAGGTAGACACACCCCTCAGAGGAAGACACACCCACAGGACTGGCACACCGCACAGTAAAGGCATGCCCACCTTTCTCGTAACACATGTCCAGTCTGAGTATCAGACACTTGTTTGTTAAATACTCCTCCTCCTGTTTGCCTGAGAAAAGCCACTAGACCGCCGTGGAGGCGTGTCCAATGCACACAGGACGTGGCGTAGGTGATGTCAAGAGAACTATCTTCACGGATCTGTGACACACACACACACACACACACACACATTTGCACACACAAACTACACTAAGAATCATCTCCCTGACTGGTCACATTAAACTGCACACACACACTTGCATACCAATACTTCCCTGTCTGATACTGTGTTAAACCATGCACACTTGATTGACAGTACCCCTGAAAAGCCTTCCATAAAGATCCACACAATATGTAATCAATATCTAATCAATTTCCTTCTGTTTCCTATTGCACTTTCAGCATTACTGAAACTGTTACTGTATAAAAGCTCAGAAATAAAGAATAAGTACATATATATATATATATATATATAAATATCATTTTTCCCAATTATCTTAATTCCTCTTTAAAATAGATCATAGCTCCTCGATACAAGCATTACAATAACTTAGTATAATATTCAACAGAGAGTGAGAGAGACAGACAGTTTCCCCCTGGCCCTGGATGTCCTCTAATGATGACTGGACAGAGTTGCTTTCATTGGACATCCATGGCTGGAAGGGCAGTACTTCCCCTCCACAGTCTTTAGTGCTAAATCCCCCAAAAGCCCCGCCCACTCCACTTCACCCCGTGTCTGCAGTCCAATCAGTGGCTGAATACTGAAGTGTGAGGGCTGTGGGCTGCTTCATCTGGACATGGTGTGTGAGGCAGCGTGGGGTGTACGACGGTGTTGTTACCAACAAGCGCACACACGTTCACTTGCATGTACACGCTCTAGAGAAAACACACAGGTCCAACCTCCAGATGGTAGCGTGACGAGAGTGTGGTTTCAGGCAGATTGGCGATGTGTTTGACAGGGAGCAGCGAGCCGTCCGTCACTTTGAACAGGAAGACTGCGTGCTGCCAGTGTCCATTCCTTTGCTGCACACAGAAACCAATAAGTGAGGTCATTATTTGAGGTGGTCAAGGTGCAGTGCAAGTCCAGTTAATCCAAATGTGAGAGTCGATTATGGACTGCCAGACTGCAGCTTGTAGCCTCTGCGGCAATATTTGCATCACAGGCTTAAATCTGTTTTTTCCCCGAACTGTAACTAGCGTTGGGTATTGTTTGAATTTTAGCAAGTTCAATTCTGCTTCTGCTTCTGGATTCCGGTTCTAATTCATTCTGAGTCTCCATCAGTAAGGTGAAAAAAGATGCCAAATGTTTAGATATAAAGAATCTATATTTATTTTTTAATCTTTCAGTTGTGTGGTTCATGAATTGTAGCTTTTTTACTGCCATCTATTTCAGCATTACAAATAGTGACAGCCACTATCCACAACGGAGTAACACTTTAAGTGTTGACTAACATGAAGTAATACACTAACAATGGTTAACAGTGGTGGACAGTAACTAAGTAAATGTAACTGTTACTGCATAAGTAGTTTTATCATGTATCTGTACTGAAGTATTTCCTTTCTGGACGACTTTTTACTGTAACCCCACGGCATTTCCAATATGTCTATGACTCCATGACATTTCTAATATGTCTATGACTCCATGACATGTCTAATATCTCACTGTTTATTTCACTGCATTATGGAAATTTGTCATTCCTTTCGATTTATGTGCGGCTAAAATCGGATACAATACAGCAAAGGAAAACTGATTTGTGAACCTGTGTTTAAAGGTTCTACATTCTTATTAAACTTAAACTTGTAACTAGGTTGCAAATAAATCTTAAACCGAAACATTTACTTGTTTGCAAAAAGTTATTTTATAGTTCTAGCTAATGGAACCTGTTCTCCTTCAGTGTTCTCTACTGAATAGACATCAGTATCAGACTAATTAATGATCTTCTATTAAAGACTGGTGGACTGAGAGACACTAGAGTCTCTTCACCTACACTGAGCTGATTAAGAGTCTTGTTCCAGAAATGATAATAGGACATTAGAGCTATAATAAATCATGCTCCTGTTACTCTCCATACTTTTGGAGGAGTATTTTACCTTGGGTATCTCTACGTTAACTCAACTACATGTTTTTTGTACTTCGCCCACCACTTCCTGTTTACTTAAGGTTTGTTAAGCATTGTTACTAAGCAAGTGTAGCTAGTGTTACTTCATTACGTGAAATTCTAACTTCTTCAGCTTTCACTGCTCCTCTCTGTGCTTCAGCTTTCACTGCTCCTGTCTGTGCTTCAATTTCACTGCTCCTGTCTGTGCTTCAGCTTTCACTGCTCCTGTCCGTGCTTCAATTTCACTGCTCCTGTCTGTGCTTCAATTTCACTGCTCCTGTTGTCTTATTTTTCCCCTCACTGACTTAACGTGTGGTCCAATAATCTTGAGAAAGCACAAAGCACAAAAGGGAAGAAACTGTAGAAACAACACACAAATACTGCATGAGTAAACTACTAATGTCACGCTATCACTAGCTTTTTAACTTTGCCTACCTGAATAATGGCGATTTGAGAACTGAGAAAGGATGTAGCCTTTTTACTACAAATGCCTCACTGCTCTGTGACACTCTTCAGTTTCATACCTGGTTAGCTTTCCCCTCATTGCTAAGAAGAAAGGTGTATGATAGGCTGAGTGTACTGGGTATGCTAGCTGTCTGTGGAGCTGGCTCAAAATTACATTTTTGTAACATGGACCCTGTTCTTGGAATTATGGAACCTGTTCTGAGCTAGTACCAGATTTTGATACCCAACCCTAACACTCAGAGTAAAAGTCAAATGTGACTGACACACTGTCCTTCATGTGTTTTCTCGTTTAAAATGCTAGTTTGTGAGAGAAGCTGAATAAAAATGTTATTTTTGTTTAACATAAATAAAGCAATATATATATTTTTTGGCATTATTAATGGGAATAAGTAGTTAAATTATATACATTAGGCAGGAACAGTCATTTTTACATCAGCCCTAAAAGGGTTAAGCGACTTTCATATGTACTCCTATATCAGATGGATCTTGATGATGGAGACCACAATGAGAATGGTCAGATCGGAATTCATGCACACATCACTGTCATCTCCTGCTGCCCTATGTGGACAAGTGGATGACATGTGGACGCTGATGTCACACACATCGGAAGTTGGTTTATGCTATTCACATAGTGTCAGATGCAGGCCTCTTACCACTACTAATGTGAAATGTTAAGGTGGAAAGATGGATTTGACAAGGAAAATCATAACTGAAAATGAACGTAGTCTATAGAGATGCCATAGTATTCTCACCCAGCAGGTGTCTTTCAGTACATCTGGCACCAACGTCTCTCCGTTCCATGCCGTAAACCTCACCGCATTCTCTGAAGGGGGCAGACTTTGGGCAGAGCTCCAGATGGAGACGTTAAGGCAGTGGATAGTGATGCGTTGCTCTGCTCCTGAGCTCAGCAAATGCAGGAAGCTCATTTGGATACGTCCAACACTGAACTCCATCTAAAAATGAATCAAGCATGAGACAACATAACCTTTTAACAACAACCAAACAACTGCACTCACAATACCCGCACATACAGGAGACGCTCTCTGAGAAACATAACGAGTGGAGTTTTAAAGAAAGGACTCTGGAGTGGTGCAGATCTAGAATCAGGCCAGGGTGCCAGCATGTAGTATTTCCTAAGAAGGCAGCATGTAAGGAACAAGTATAATAGATTCAACATTTAGATCTGATTCAACATTATTAAATTACATTACATTGTCATTACATTATGTTATTACATTGTTATTACAGCCATTGGGGTAAATTACGCTAACACAGCTCAGCTGTTTCACGATCAGCAGGTCAGCAAGCACATTAGGCTAATGTAATTCCACAATTATGTAGAGTATCAGAGAACAGTGCCTGTTTTACAGTCACCATGTGAACCTTTCTTTCTTTCTTTTTTTCTATTCTTTCTTTCTTCCTTCCTTTCTTTCTTTTTTCTTCTTTCTTTCTTTTTTCTATTCTTTCTTTTTTCCTTTCTTTCTTTCTTTCTTTCTTTCTTTCTTTCTTTCTTTTTTTGATTCTTTCATTCTTTTAGACTGGCCTTCTAGGCACATACATTTTAGGCACTGTGATAGGTTAAGCTCGCACCTTGGACGTCGTGATTGGTCTAAGGCAGGTAAGGCCACCTCCTGTGAAGTTGCAGGTCACTTTAATAGAGTCAGAAGAGCAACCCATGTTTGGGTCAATCCAGTAAGTGCCTAAAGAAAGGAGACAGTAAGTTACTGTTAGCAGATACACGTGATCACAGACACATACAGATTTAACTAAAGCTCCTATCAGTCTTTTCCAAAGCATAAGATGCTCCTCATGGAAACACACACGATTTACGGTTTTACTGTCACTACTCACTACCTGATAGCGCTACCCACTGAGTAAGGACAGTAATAAGTATTTGTGTGTAATGAATGCTAATTACAGATGCTGTAGTTTCATGTTCTAGCAGCATTTTTGTGTGGTACTACAGACCTGATTCTTTTTTAATCTGACTCAAAATCGTAATAGAATATTGCTTACATTAAATCACAATGGTCATCATAATAAGGGTCATAAATGGAGCACAGCAAAGCATAAACTTAGATTAAAGTCTTTCAATGCTGTGATTATGTAATGACACAGACATAAACCCAGTATTAAACGTAGTGGCAGAATAAGACAGTTTTTGTCTTTTTAAAGACAGCACTATGTTTGAAAAGACATTTTGGACCTTCTTCTTTTAAACATTCACAAATGCGCGTGCGCGCATACACACACACACCATCGTTGAGTTTGTTTTGGCAGGTGCGCAGGTCCCGGCAGAGGCGGGCTGGGTGGTCTTGTGTGCCCAGAGGATTCTTCAGGCTGTGCACCAGCAAACTCAGGTAGTGCAGTGTCTGCAAAATCTCTGGAGCCCGGTCCAGCACAGGCAAATCCAACACAGATACACCCTGAGACAGAGAGACGAGAAGAAAAACAAACTGACGTATCTGCTTACTTTATAATGATAATACCTTCACACCTAGTGAAGTACATTCCTGAGGTAGAGCTTTTTCAGATAAGAATACAGCCTAATTGTCACGCTTTCGGGTTTCCCCTCTGCCTCCGAGCTCCTGAACTCCATCTCCCAGAGTTCACTATCTGATGACGTCATAGCCACATGTCCGGAATTCACCAATCACACTCCATCCTCACCCTCATTTCCCCTCAGACACATACACACCTCGTGAAGTATTGCCAAACCTAGTTTGCACTCCGAGCGTTTCTCTCCTGGTTTCTCTGGTAGTTATCTCTGGTTTTGACTTCGCCTTTGTTTATCGACTTTGTCTCTTTTGGATTCTCCATTTTGGTTCTGTACTCTGTTTGATTTGACTCTCTGGTTTTTGACTTCCTTTGTGTTTACTCATTTACTCTCTTGGACTTCCCTTTGGTTTTGTTTTGTCTCTCTGGTTCTGGACCCCTGCCTGTCTCCCTGTTTATGCCTCAGCCTCGCCCTTTGGTAATGTTTGCCTGGTTCATGCTGTGGACTCTGAATGTCAGTCTGTCTAATAAAAACCATTTGACTCATCGAACTGCGGTTCTTGATTCTAATTAAATTAGGTCCTATGTAGATCGATGCTCGATGTACTAAGACTATGTTTGAGGACTGAAAACACCAAAGTATACTCACTGGCCACTTCTTTAGGTACACCTCGAAGTATCTACACTCATTTTATCAGCTCCACTTACCATATAGGTGCACTTTGTAGTTTTACAGACTGTAGTCCATCTCTTTCTCTGTATACTTAGTTAATCCCCTTTCACCCTGTTCTTAAATGGCCAGGACCCCTAGAGGACCACCACAGAGAAGGTATTAGTACTGCAGTGACACTGTCGTGGTGGTGGTGTGTTAGTGTGTGTTGTGCTGGTGTGAGTGGATCAGAAACAGCAGTGCTGCTGGAGTGTCTAAACACCTCAGTGTCACTGCTGGAATGAAAATAGTCCACCAACTAAAACTACCTAGCCAGCACGTTCCTTTGCACAGCATCCTGTGACCACTGATGAATAACTGGAGAACCAACACTGCACTGTGCAGCAGCAGATGAGCTATCATCTCTGACTGTACATCTACAAGGTGGAGCAGCAAGGTAGGAGTGTCTAATAGAGTGGACAGTGAGTGGACACAGTGTTTAAACACTCCAGCAGCACTGCTGTGTCTGATCCACTCACACCAGCACCACACACACTAACACACCACCACCACGTCAGTGTCACTGCAGTGCTGAGAATGATCCACCACCCACATAATACCTGCTCTGTGGTGGTCCTGACCTGAACAGGGTAATAGAGAGATACAGAGAAATAGATGGACTACAGTCTGTAATTGTAGAACTACAAAGTGCTCCTATATGGTAACTGGAACTGATAAAATCGACAATGCATGGAGATGGATAAGTATTTGCAAAATACAAATAAAAAAAATAGTTCACAATGTAAAACATTTAATATCTTTGTACCATTTTTTTGTACAGGTCACATGGGATTTACAAATCCATGCTTTGTTTTTATTTTTGTCCCAACATTTCTGTGACAGAGATTTGTACATATGTGATGTTATGGTTGCATGGCTGTGTTTGTGTGTGTAACAGTAGCATACACATACCTCCGTTTTGAGTGTAGCGTGTGAGCCGGCAAACAAAGGCAAATGTACACCGCTGTCATCTCGCTGCTTCAGAGTGAACAAACAGTTACACAAATCAGTTAGATACACACAATCAATCAACTGTTCTGCAAGGCAAACATCCGGTATGTATATTTGGATAGACAGGCAGATATAAAAATGAATAAAAAACGAAAATACTTACAAAAGATTCCGGGATACTAGGTGGCCCCTGCATTAAAAAAGATACGTGTTGAATTAGATCTTAGGGTTTCACAGTGTGTTTTTATGTGTGTAGAAATGAAATGGCACTCACCGGTGGTCCAGGAGGGCCACGTGGTCCAGGAGCGCCCTAGAAAAGACACAGAAATGATCAGGGAAATGAACCATGAGGGGGGTGATTAACTAAGTACTGCTTATCATTTAGCTATGTGGTAACTGAAGCAGGAAGGGTATGTAAGTGTCCACAGATACTCACCCTCGGGCCCTGAGCACCCTATATGACAAAAAGCACAAAATACAGCAATTTAGACAGCAACTTTTAAAAACACACTGCATTCAAAAATTCCAAACAAGATGCACAGCAGGCAAAAGTGGACCAAATCCGGTCCAAATACATTTTGGATAATAGGACCAGCTGTTCACTTCCGAATCAATTCTGTGATGGCAAAGATGAAACAATCCTCCAGGGGTGGACCCGCATCTATCGGCAGTCATGATTGTCTACCTCTGGATTAGCATGCTATGCTCTATTAGCATTGCTCTTTTGCACATACAGATCAGTTTAGCAGCATGATCTGTTTAGGCCAATGTTGGATAGAAGATACTGTGAACAACCTAACAAGGAAATCTGGTGAAATGTGGTGAGAAAATCAGATTTAAGCCCATTTTACCTGCTGTGTGTGTGTACGTTCACATCTTACCGTTTCACCTCTGCTACCAGCATCTCCTCTAGGACCCTGCAGAAAAATCAAAAGCAGAGGAAGAAGTATTAAGGTTCTCTAATTGTGAACTGATCTACTTTCAGGTACATCCACTGACACAAGCATTAAACTGTGCAAACACAACATGATAGTCCCTTTAGAAAAACAGGAACATAGAAGAGAATCAGGCTCTCTGGAGTAGCAGCACATCAGCCATGCCCAATGCCAAGTGTCCTTCCAATACCTTAGGAATGCTAAATGCAATACAATCCTCACAGCAATGTTCCAACATCTAGTGTAAAGCATTTACTGAAGGGCAAAGACTGTTAATGCAGCAAACTCCCTATTAATACCTTTCATTTTAGAAAGCTAAGAAAGTTTTCTTCTTTTCCTTTAAAGTTGCCATTTCAGAGATAAGAAGCGTTGTTCCGACGTTGGTGATAAACTGTTAATATAATATAATATAATATAATATAATATAATATAATACTTTTATCATTTTAAATAGATTGGTATTGCACAAGTTTACATATATCACTTTTTGTCATTATTCTTGTACTATGTAAATTATTATTGTAAACTCAGATGTAGAACAGACCACTTACAGCGTTGCCAATGGGTCCGATTATACCGACCGCACCAGGAACTCCACCTTTCCCCTACAGAAACAGAGATACAATACACTGCTGTTTACATGTTGTGCTCCTGATGAACACATACAAATCCAGTTTTACTGAGTCATTTAATTTAAACCTGTTTATGTCTTTATTGTCTAACATCCAGAAACCTTCCGAATTACTACAAGTTTCTAAATAACCAAATGATTGCTTACCAACAGGACCACTTTAAGGAGTTAACAGATAATGCAATGTCTTACGTCCTTTACACATTCTCTGTCTACTATCTTCTAAGTATACAGATAGTCAATCAATCAATCAATCAATCAACCAATAAATAAATAAATAAATAGACAACGCTTGGCCAAGATTTCCTTTCAGTATGGTACTTAGTGTTGAAAGAGAGTGCGCTGTCAGTCTCACCATGGTGCCAGGAGGTCCTTTAGGCCCGCGAATGCCTTTCAGGCCAAAGTCTCCAGAAGGCCCCTGAACAAACAATAACACTTTTAATTAAACATACACAGAAGCACGTACATGCACACATTGGATAACTGTGTTCTGGAGCTAAGAAAACAAGGAGGTATTAACTCCACAGACTAATCTGAGTCCGTGTGCTGATGGCTGACTGCCCATAGCTCTGTGCCTGTGTGTGTATTTGCTTGTGTAAGCATTGGGATCATTTAAGAGTCAGAATTACTTAATATGTTGGTTGAATATTCATATCCTCTTTCCCGGTGAGCATTTTTACATTCCATGCACAATTCCAAAAAAAGTATTCTTTTTTTGTTTGTAGGATTTGTGAAGAAACAAATCTAATTTTTTGTATATTAGTTATTTGCATGTGATCTAAAATTGAGTTGAGGTCAATTTTATTTTGTTGTCCTTGACCTTGACTGCTTTGTACTGCTCATGCTTTAAAGCTTTATCATTTTATTTTAGACCAAAATGGTTCTAATGGAGTCTAATATTGCCTAATATTCTTTGTTTTGGGTTACTTTTACTTTTTCTTGATTTATTATTAAAGTAAGTAACAATACTATGGCTACTCCAGCCACCTCTTACTAGGTGTAACATTTGGCCCTGATAAATCGATCGTTGTAAATACGCACATAAATTAAGGGCAGACACACAAACACACCTATGTGTTCGCTGAGATGAGCCTGTCAATCAGGAATGCATACGTGCATGTATGTAGTATCTGCAGCCCAACACTTAAGCTTCTTATTTAAACAGCTGTGTTTGACCTTGAGACCCCACAGAGTGATACGCAAGAGTCAACAAATCATACCACTGCTAATCTCTCTTACTCTGTCTCTCTGGATTTAGGAGGAAACCTCACCTTTGGTCCAAACATTCCAAGTGTCCCTGGAAACCCAGGTTCTCCAACATCTCCCTGAAAAGGTCAACATCAGATTATTCAATTACTGCAACAAATGTCAGAGTTTAGAAACACCACAGAAAGATATTACTCTAAATATAGGAGAGAGTAGTAATTATGGACAAAGCACTATTAGGATTTGGTCAAAAATGAAAAATATGGAAAAAAAATCTGCTTAATTTGGATGATTATACTGCATAGAGCAATTAATCCAGGGAATTAAACCAGTTGTGTTGGCTTCTAATACAGCACCTACACCACAGCTTGGTACCCGAACATACAATTAAAGAACAAGATTACATTTTAAGAGATTTGCTCCGAAGGATCTACATAGTATTTGATGATATAAACAGTAGTTGCTATACAATGGGCTCCCTGCTTGGTCAACTAAACTTCTGAAAGTATCCCAAAACAAAACATCTGCAGTACCAACTACTGAAGAGTGGGAAGGCCTTAGATTCACGGATTTCACTTTTGCTATATGCTCTATCCACAAGGGCTGTTTAGTGGTAAACAAACAGATCCATGAACTTTAATTCCCAAGGGATTTGACCTTTGGCAAAAAAACATACTCAGCTCACAGCTCAGTCATATGCAGTATGGTACAGTACAGGCTTAATAATGATATGAGTTTAATGCATGTTATCAGTAGGCATGGAGAGGTATAACGGTATCTGTATGTATAGTACTCACTGGCTGTCCTTTGGGTCCCCGGTCCCCCTGAGCTCCTGGAAGGCCCGTTACTCCTTTAAAGCCTCTCTTCCCTGAAGGACCAGGATGACCTGGGAGACCTCGCTCACCCTGCCATTGAGTGATTGACTGGTTACTCCTACAGAGATGACCTAACTTGTACTTCAGAGGACGTGTCTGATAATCAGTCTGAGAGTTTACAGTTTTCTCACCTTTGGACCAAACGAACCCTGATCTCCTGGCAGACCTGGGACACCCACTTTACCCCGGGCTCCAGGTTTACCGGTAAGACCAATCTCACCATCCTCTCCTTGTTCACCCTGTAGAGAGAAAGCGATAGAGAGAAAAAGGAAGGAGGTTACATTCAGCATAGAAGACAGCTTCATCATACATCAAAGAAATGCTTTAACTCAAGACAGCAAGACGTCTACAGGTGGATCCATAGTGTCTGTAGTGTAATGAACATTAACCCTTTAAAACAGCTGCTACTCAATCACTGCGTTACAGACTAATTCAGTACTTAGTGAATAAAAATGAAAAGTAACTGGACCTAAGACACGACCCTAACTAACACTGCACTAATGGAAACATCAGCAGAAAAAGGCCCACCTGTATTCCTTTACTTCCATCTTTCCCCGGAATACCGTCTCCCCCAGGAACGCCTTCCTGTCCTTCCCGTCCAACCACACCCCTTGGACCGGGCAACCCAACAGGGCCCTGATGGGGTTGAGGGAGAGAGAGAGAGAGAGAGGATGGGAAAGACCTTCTACTTTGTGTGAATTGTTTTATGAACAAAATATCTGAAAAACAAACCATCAAGACTTTAGGTTACAGTAATAAATGTTAAGATGGTTTTGCGTCCTCCTACCAAATACATGTTACAAAAAATTCAACACTTCTTCGAACAGTTACAATCTGTTTCTATATTAACTTAAGCGGAGGGGGCTGAAGAAGGCAGAGCAGACAAAGCTATAGCTCTTACCAGGGATCCTCTACTTCCACGTTCTCCTTGTTTACCCTGTTTACCCTTCCGACCCTTTAGGGGAAAAAGAAAGAAGGAGAAGTAAAAGCAGAGAGGGAGAAAGAGAGACAGAAGTGTTAAATTACCATCTATAAACACCTAGAAACATCTAGAAAAATACCTTCGTCTCACACACACGCACACACACGCACACACACGCTCACACACGTGCACACACACACACACGCGCACACACACACACACACCACTTACACACACACACACGCACACACACACACACACTTACACACATGCAAACACACACAGACACTGTTCAGCGTGAAACGGTGCTGATTTTTCCCATATGTTATTTACAGTTATTGATTCCATAGTGTTTACTATTCCACTATTCCATAGTGGCACGCAGCCACATACACAACCACATACTCAGACACACACCAACAGCAGCACAACCCCCTACCTGCTCGCCTTTCGATCCTTTGGGGCCTTGCTGTCCTCGGGGACCGGGATGGCCCTAAAATACAACAAAATGTTACTGCACCTCAGTATGTGTGAATGTGTTATATATATGTTATATATAGACAGTTATGTGTAGTTACAGCGGGTGAAATAAGTATTGAACACGTCACTACTTTTCTAAGTCAATATATTTCTAAAGGTGCTATTGACCTGAAATTCTCACCAGGTGTCGATAACAACCCATTCAATCCACACATGCAAAGAAATCAAACCATAGATGTCCAATGAAATTTATTTAATACTTCGTACAAAAGCCTTCGTTGGTGATGACGGCTTCCAGGCGCCTCCTGTATGGAGAAACTAGTCGCATCCATTGCTCAGGTGTGATTTTGGCCCATTCTTCCACACAAACGCTGTTCAAATTCTGAAGGTTCCGTGGGCTCCTTCTAGGAACTCTGAGCTTTAGTTCCTGCCATAGATTTCCAGTTGGATTCAGGTCGGGTGATTGGCTGGACCATTCTAGCAGCTTTATTTTCTTTCTCTGAAACCGACTGTGAGGTTCCTTGGCTGTGTGTTTGGGATCATTGTCTTGCTGAAAGGTCCACCCTCGTTTCATCTTCATCATCCTGGTAGCATCCTGGTAGCAGATTTTTATGAAGAAGGTCTTGGTACATTCATCCTTCCTTCAATGATATGAAGCATGCCAGTGCTGTATGCTGGAAAACAGCCCCACACCATGATGTTCCCGCCTCCAAACTTCACTGCTGGTATGGTGTTTATGGGGTGATATGCAGTGCCTTTTGACCTCCAAACATGGTGTGTATTACGGCATCCAAAGAGTTCAGTTTTGGTCCATCTGACCAGGCTATACTCTCCCAGTACTTCACAGGCTTGTCTAAATGTTGTCGAGCAAACTGTCGAGCGTGTGTACAGGCCATGGCGGTCGAGTCATTACATATTGTTTTCTTAGAAACAGTCGTACCTGCTGATTCCAGGTCTTTCTGTAGCTCTCCACAGATGGTCTCTGGCTCTTGGACAACTCTTCTGATAATTCTTTTCACTTCTCTGTCTGATATCTTATGGGGAGCACCTGGTCGTGGCCAGTTTATGGTGAAATGATGTTCTTTCCACTTCCAGATTATGGCCCAATCAGTGCTCACTGGAACCTTCAGTAGTTTAGAATTTCTTCTGTAACCAGTGCCATCAGTATGTTTTGCGAAGGTCTTGAGAGAGCTCACTGGTTTTACCCATCATGAGATGTTTCTTGTGGGGCTCTTTGGTAATGAGACACCTTTTTATAGGCCATCAGTTGAACCAGCTGATATGAATTTGCACTAAGTGGCAGGATTGCTTTCTAATTACTGATAGATTTCAGCTGGTGTCCTGACTCTCCATGGCTTTTTGCACCTCTCTTTCTTCATATGTTCAATATTTTTCCCTGTGTCGTTTCTCATTATTATACATAACTTAATTTATGGACATCTATGGTTTGCATGTGTGGATTGGAAGGGTTGTTACCGACATCTGGTGAGAATTTCATGTCAATTGCACCTTTAGAAATATATTTACTTTGAAAATTGGTGACGTGTTCAATACTTGTTTCACCCGCTGTATGTGATGGTGAGATTCTGATGACATGATAGTAGTGTAATGCTACAGGCTAATAATACGGTTTCATAACTGGTTTTTTTTGGTGATTTGTTATGACGCTCTATGATTACATATTTATTTATTATATACTTCTACAGAGCAATGTCTGACTACGTAGCGATAATTATGTCACTCACAGGTAATCCAGGTGCGCCAGGTTTGCCTCTAAGTCCGTCCACCCCTTGCTGACCCTGGACATAAAGAAAAATCACCAGTGAACAACAATAAACCACAAATAGCCAAGAACTAATCTACTAAACTAGTAACCCTGTTTAAGCTGATTATTACACATTACATACAAATTCAGAAATGTATTTGTAGGTCTGGCTTGAACAACATTTTGATTTGGATTTGAATATTTGTTTGTTCTTCAGTTCTTAAAATCACCCATAAAACAATACCATTTACGTTTCATAACAAACCATATTTTAAGTATGTCTGCAGTTCAAAATATATTCAATAGGTGACAACGAAGGCATTAACAGAAAGGCTGAAGCCCTGCTGCTCGCACAGCAAATATTACTATGGCAGAATTGTAGCCCTCAGATACAGCTTTTATCAGTCACCTGCATCAGTGGGAAAGTGCTTATGAGTAATGTGTCCAGATGCCAAACTATCATTCTACCACACTTATAGTTTTAGTCAGTTTCAGGTAGAACATGGTCTGTGGCCTAAGGGAACGCTGGCTAGCGCTGATTCCAGCATGATTCCAGCAGCACTGGTTTTAGCATTGCCCTCATCCAAGCCACTAACTACTGTAATTATTAGAGACTAAATCATACTGAAATCAACCGCATGCAGCGTATCGCTGCATTTACATATTTGAGATCAAACCTGTCATCCTCCCACAGTATACCAGCCTCTTAGGCGGTGAGTATGGTGGTGATAAATGCTGTTCTATCATCCTAAACTAAAATTATTACTTGGAATATGCTCATAATAGAGGAGCTTGTTCATTACAACGCCTGTTCATTATCCTTCATTAAAGCTATGTCTCTACTAAACACTGTGCCTGTGCCAATTCTACTATATCATATACCAGTGGTGTGCAGTCAGGCCTCTCTAACCCTTCAGAGAAAGGGTTAAAAACATGGTATTTGGAAAAAATTATGAAATAAATTATTTAACAAAGTAAATATAAAATATTAACTTGGCATTTTCTTTGTTACTATATCTCTCTGAGAGTGGTGATAACCAATCAAACTGCTCCTTAGAAAGGCTTCAGGGGTTGTTCCTGTGTATGTGCCTATGTGCCCTATCTGGTGATATTTGGAAGGGTTGTGTAAGTCTATTGGCAAAATGGCAGGAAATCTGGCCAATCAAATTTATGATTTTTGCTGGGGGGCTGGCCCATCTCATCTGCTTCGTGTTAAGTTATAGGCGTTTAGTAGCACCAGAGTCGATAATTCACTGGATGAGCAAAGAAGAAGGGATGTTGAGACACGCAATGCTAAAGTAAAAAAGAACAGAGAAATTCTCAGGAGCCTTACGGACCGTTTGGTATTTTTGGGGAAACAGGAGGTAGTGTTTCAGGGTCATGGCGAAAGTGAAAGCTCCAGCAACAGGGGTAATTACTATGACCTGCTATGAACGTGATGCTGACTTGAGGAATAACCAAGCTATGGTTGGAAGTTCTGATGAGCGGTCACCATGTCAGAGTGGGTTAATGAGAGGATATTTCGCTTTCACAACCTCTAACATGACAAAGTGCTGCTACGATCGCAGAGCTGCTTTTACCTTTAAGAAAAAATGGACTGCAAAGGGAAATTAGTGGCGCAGTGATTTAACAGGCAGCAGTCAAGGTTGGGGTGGGCGGGAGTATGTGTTGGGTCATGAGGTTTAAGGGGTGCAGAAGGGGTACCCCTTGTCGGCACTAAACGCCACTACATATAATCTCTCCTGTTCACATGTCAGTTTCACTGTTTGACCCTACTTGAAAGGTCAAACGGCAGTGTGTTAACTCACAGGGTATCCTGGGTCTCCTGGCTCCCCTCGGTCTCCTCTGTCTCCAACTCTACCCTAAACACAGACAAATACACATAATATCTCATTTAGAAACATAATCACTATTATAACTTTAGACTCCAAAGGTTTTAAATAAACAGAGCTTTAGTGATTGGCATGGCAGTCAATTGTCAACTGTGAACTGGAAAACGTGACTGTTAGTTCTTAGAGCTCACATTTCCTAAATTCAGACAGCAGAAACTGGGATACATATCAAAACATTGGGGACACTGCACTGGTCTCTTGTTCTTGTAGAGTTAGTATGAGTCAGAAAACCAGTAATTATGGACAAACTATTAGTGAAATACTACTAGTGAAAGAACTGTGAAACCATATTTCAGTTCTACACTTTCGTAAAACTGTATTATTACAATGTAATATTATAATACTATAATTCAAACGTTTAATAATATAACACATTAATAGTATTGGAGAGCTTATTTACAGACCTGAAATTGTGAAAATATGTTCATAGAAATAATATAGACATAGAGAGAGAGACAGAGAGAGAGAGAGAGAGAGAGAGAGAGCTCAGTAAAGACTAAAAGAAAAAAAAGAAAAAAAAATAGAGAGAAAGAGTGAGTGATTAACTTACTCTGAGTCCAGGGGGACCAGCAGGGCCCTCAATTTTCCCATCTTCCCCGTGTTCACCCTAAACAACAACAACAAAACACAAACAACACAGTATTCAAACGTTAGCGGTGAATGGATAACCAGTTTCACAGTAAACCATAGCAAAATTCCTGTATTACCACTTAATATTATAATTAGCATTAAAACCATGGTGGATTACTGTGCATCAATGAACTAAGGTCAACTAAGGTAAATACTTTACAGTATCAAATTAACAACAGTCGCTCTGAAAGGGGGCGACTACGATCCATCCTCGTGATCACACACACCTCGCTACATAAAACACGCAGTAGGACGTTTCGCCAGTTTAAATCACCTTATTAAAAATGCTAACTGCAGCTAAGAAGCTGGAGTCTTCTTCTTTTACAAACTCCATTCCACCTTAAATAGGGCAGCAGCTACATTTTGGTGCCTCATACAAGAAGCTGCAAAGTGTTGTTGTTGGAAAATGTCACCGGCATTAAAGGAATTTAAACCAAAGGGTCCTCAAAAGAAACTCTGCGGAGACAAGGCCATAGTCTGTAATTCTGCCTTAATGAAAAACCCACATAAAACAGCGCCCTGCCTCAGGCTAGCACTGCTACTAGCTGGACAGGCTCCAACTGTTTACCTAAGCTTGCAGTCGCGTATATCAAAAGTCCCCGTAACAAAAGGCTACATATCTGCTACTGAGCAGAATGACTAAACTAAAGTGTGCATCATTACTCCACAGAGTAATTATGATATTTTAATATCCTAAATCAGCCAATCAGGAGGAAGTATAACATTAAGCTGAACCTGTACATCACATTTTTTTAGACTCTGGCCTGCTTTGTGCCGCTTGGAGCCCAAACTCATGGTGCATACGATGTTGTGTGCGGTGTCTGTGTACACAGAATGAGCAGTGTTCCATGGTGCGTCAGATGAAAACAGCCCAGCGTGTCTGTAGGCTGAGCTATGATAAACCTTTAAGTGGGTCAGAGTCAGAGAGCCATTTAGTGTGTAAACTTCAGGGTGGCTAATTTGGAGGTCACATACTGTTTAGTAGAGAAAAGGTCAAAAGGTCTGGGGTTAATAATGGATTTGTGTGTTCAGAAGGTCATAAGGAGACGTAATTTTACCTTTTCACCTTTTGGTCCTGGAGGCCCTATAGGACCTGACGGCCCCTGGTGACCCTGCGGGGAGACAAAGGAGGAGGGAGTGAGAGACTTCTTTGTGTCTGACACACCTCTATGATCCAGAAGTGGCTGAAAAATGTAGTTAACGAATGCGGGGGTGGTATGTGAGTGCATGTGTGTGGAGGAGATCAGACAGTATGGCAGGTCACACACAGAGTATGTTTAAGAAGCTTTTGTCCTCCTCACCTCATACCCTGCTATGCCTGTGTCCCCCTGTTGACCCATCCGTCCAGGAGCACCCTGAGTAAGCGAGAGAGAGAAAGTGAGAACGAGACAGACAGACAGATCCATGTTTAGTGCTTCACTTTTCAATGGGACAAGCAGGGACAAGATCCTACTGAGCAATGTATGCACTGTCCACAAATGGATTTTTATTATTACATGATATCGGCAAAAATCAATTCCATCGACTGAGAAATTTAGCAGCTAATGTCAGGATCACGCTACACAATATTTTTGTGTTTCACGATGTTCACTATGTCAGATTCGTCAATCATAGTGCCATAAATCTGTGCCGTGTCTTGGTCAGGAGACTGGAAACCCTACTCATTTGATGCCAAGCAATCATCGTTTATGTTGCACAAGCTCATAGGTTGTTGGGGAAAAGTTACTGCCAATAATGGCTGCCCCAGAGCTATGTGTGATGCTGGCGGCTTGGTATTCCAAAAAGAAAGAGAGGGGGGAAAAAAACAATGGTGAGCTGTATTTTGTAGCAGCTGTGTTTGGGGCTTAGACACTAGCATTCTTGTATCGCTGCTTTATGTGTGATGGTAAAAGAAGCGGATGTTGTTGTGATGTATGTGATCTGGGATTCATTGTTAAGTCTGACAGCTTTTTCTTAGCCATGCTTACATATGTGCACCAGAGAGCACGCTGTCATCCCAGTGGTCAACATCAAGAAACACGTCAAAGGACATGTCAAACGAGGTGGGAAAAAACACAAAAATAATGATATGCTAAAGTTTTTGTTGGGCTGTGACGGGGCATCCCAGACGCCACATCAGTGCTCTTCAATTATGTTACACTACACGGCCCGTTCCTCATTCCCCATGTGCAAATTCGGGCTCACCAAGGGAAATTTGTAGGTTACGACATAATCATGTCAAACTCGGGATGAAGTGGTGTAGTCTAATCCTGATATACGTTACAGTGCTGTAGGGTATGCTACTAATTAGTTAACTAATAAAACTAAAACAATCATGTTTTATCCCTAAAAGGCTCAATTACATGGCAAATTATTCCACTACCTCATGTCCTGCGTCGGTGCTGCACTGTCCTGTCTGTTTACTGTCTCGAATGTCTGTTTAATTCAGCGTATTTATTGTATTGTTTCTAGTTTAAATTTTTGTTTACACACACTTACGTCTGCACGTTTGCACTTTGTACTCTGTTGTTCCATGTTGCACCTTGTTGTTCCTGGAGGAACATAATTTCGCTCCACTGTGTACTTGCTCATGGATGGAATGACAATAAAAGCCTCTTGACTTTGACTTGACTTTGAAATAACACATCCTGACTGTGTGACCTTTTACCAGCACGTATGATTTGAAATCAATACCACAGTCTGAATTGAGGTATTCTAACAAAACGTCAGAAGTTCTGTGGTGTGTGTTGAATGGGAATTTGCATACATTCTGTAGAACTTGTACATCTCATCAGCAGCACCTGTGAAAGAACCATCTATAACGAAACACTGAACAAGCACGTCTTTTTAACCAGACTCTCATATTCGTTCACTCTCCTTACCACAGGTCCGACAGTTCCTCTAGACCCTTTGGGCCCGATGGTTCCGACTGGTCCAATTTTCCCCACTGTTCCAGGCTCACCTAGGTGTCCCATGTTTCCCTTTGCCCCCTGTGGGACACAGTGAGTGCCGGATGTCAGCATTATTACTGGCACAGATGAGAGCAGGCTAGGTTGCATGAAGCTGCAAACTGCATTTGCCAACTTGCACTTACAGTATAAACTGCCCAAGACTGACAGTAATACTCTACTACAGTACTGCTAGCGGTTAGGTTAGGGGTGTCCGATGTTATCTGCAAAGGTCCGGAGTGGTCTCAGGTACTCATTCCAACAAAGCAGGAGCAGACCTGATCAACAGTACTGACAAGAAAAATGAGGCGTGTTCCAGCTTACTCAGAATGAAAGCCTGCAGCCACACCGGCTCTTTGCGGATCAAATTGGATACTTCTGTTTAAGATCCCATTCACACGCTTTCACGTGGTCCACCATGTAAGTGTTCAATTACACGTACAGCGGTGTTGATGAAGCCGACTGATGAAGGACTAGAGGTACGTCTATAGAATTTATGCATCAACAAACAAGCTACTGTCTTCATCAGCAAGACTGAGCTGGTGGAAATTTGCGATTTCCAATAAAGTGGACGAGGAGTGTGTGTATGGGAGTTTGAGTCTCTTTAGAGATCACCAATGTCCAGTTTATGCATTCGGTCCATGACATCTTAAATTCTGTAACAGCTAATTGAACTTGGCAAGTACTGGCATTTTTTAAAGGCTTAGTGTGTCACTGACCTTAAGGCCATGCTTTCCTCTCTCTCCCATTTTCCCTGGCTTCCCTTCAGGACCCTGAGCAAGGAGGAAATGAAACACACACACACACACACACACACACACACACACACACACACACCGATATTAGTCCAAGTACAATGTGAACAAACAGTTTGTAGGTGTTCTTATATCAGCAAGTGTGCAAGTGTGAGCAAGTGTGTGTGTCTACACATCCACTTACTCTGACGCCAGTAAGTCCGGGGTCGCCTGGTGGTCCCTCTTTGCCCTTAATCCCAGGGTCACCCCTCATGCCGGGCTCACCCTCCAGTCCCATGTCGCCTTTCTCCCCCTGATCAACACACACATATAACACAGTTCTTAAGCTTTATTCAATACTCAGTCTCCAAAGTGTTAATAAGACAGTGCAGAGAGCAGCTCACGATCTATCGTCCGACAACAGAGATGAAAAAATGTCCTATCATTATCTGTCTTACACAGACCAGCACTAGTATGGTTTCATGAGTGCCATTTCCTGAGGTCACTTGGACTCTGATGTTACATGGCTTGAAGAACAAAACATAGATCATAAGGACCATATGGGGGGATTAAACACAACTAACAACGGGAGAATATAAGAATATAAGAAATAAGAGAAATGAGACACCACAGAGTGCCTGAGGGAGGAACACGCTGTGGTTCTGTTTATCTGCATATCAAGGATTCCCTGGGTAATGTTTGAGTAGGTGCTGTTCATTTCACCTTGGTGTGCAAGTTACAGATGAGCAGAACTCATTCCGGTGTTCAGTCAAAATCGTTTTAAAGTCAGGTCATTGTAAAACTATAAGGCAACTGATGCCACGACGTTTTTGAACTATTTTGACTTGACTCATTTAGCCAAAAGTTCTGCAAACTCTCATTTTAGCTACTGCATTTCCATTAGGTCGACACTGCAGTTTAGGTGGAATGTAGTAAAAAATGTCCCAGATTTCCAACAGCAGGTTACTCCCCTACTTAGAAGCAAGTTACAACCTTACAAATAAGTGTAGATATCTGCAGAACTGTTCTGCTTGTTTCAATAAGCTACAAGTGATAAATAATTCATATACAATTCATATAAAAAAAACTAAAAACCAAAAAACCTGATCATTTTATTAAAGAAATGACAGTGTGTATAGTACTATTATAGACACATGCTGTTTTAGCTCTTGTGTGTATGAGATTGCAGTCATATAGAGAGCAGACACAGGAATATCAAACTTTTTCCACCTTTTCAAATATTTACACCGTTTAATTGCCAAAAACATCTCCGCTCTACCAGAAGAGGGCAGACTGTCATTTGGTCTCGTGATCAAGGTGTGATAATCTCTAGTGTGGAATTGGGTTATCAATTCCTGCCTTCTGGACAAGGGAAAGGATTCACGTATTTTGGGATGAATGCCAAAAACAACAAGGGCACAAGCAATTTCATCCATTATGCATCATTAGAGAATACCATATAAACTTATGAACTGATAATCTGCCTGTACTGAGACGATCCACGGTTATTAGTACAAAACTTGAATTTCTCATGTTTATAACATGTTTCTGACTAATTCCATGTCAACTAACCTGCTGCATCTGCAGAGCAGAAAGACGAGCTGCAGCTATTCGAAGGTTTAAAACCCTGAGACTAATATACTCACAGAACCGCTTTGTAATAGTTTCGAGCGCAAATTTAGCCTAATTTACCAAATTAATTAGCTTATTTAGTCACCCTACAAATGTCGGTGCGTACAAACAAACTATGTTGTGTTGTTGTCCGACAGATATTGTCCTCGAAAAGAAGCAAAATGAACTTTTACAGATCTTGATTTTTCCCTTTAGCAACAGGGAAAAATGAAACGCTATCTACTTTTAGCACCCTCAAACTTCAGCCAGGACTGCCACTACTAGAAAGTGTGTGAATACATACCTTAGTGCCATCAGGACCAGCAGGACCAGCCTCCCCTTCCAAACCGGGCTCTCCCTACACATATGCACAAAGTTCATTAAAAAAACCACACACACTTCAGCAGTACAAAACTCATGTGTGAACAAATGAAGCTTATACACACCCTGGGTCCAGCAAGGCCTGGAGCTCCAGCATTCCCTTCTGCTCCCAGGGCGCCCTACAAATCAGACAAATCACGACCCTGAATAAATACACCCTGCTCTGTCCTGTTCTATGACACTGAGATATTTCCTTCAGACACTACTGTAAGCCCGCTGCGGCAGCAGAACTGGCATTACAATCAGTAAACTATGACTACAGCCTCTATAATGGCAGCACTGGCTTGCACAGACTAGCATTAGCCTACTTTTAGGAGCTCTATTTAAACACAAATATAGTTTTACCAGTCTTCTTCAAAGCTGGATTCGCCCTGTCATTACAACACATAGTCTGGGCTGTATAATAACAACAAAACAACTTAAGTATAATTGGCAGAATAGAAATTACATAAGGCCATGTGTAATAAGGTCAGGGCTTCAGCAGATTAGTACCGGGACCCTCAAATAGGGGACACGCTAGTTAGAGAAAGCAACGGCTCCACACAACCCTACAATCGTTCACACTAGGAAACACTACTAAATGAGCAGGCCTGCCCGCCAGGCCGACTATAGGTGTTGCCTGGCTTGGAGCAGATGCAGACATTACGTTGTAACTGGTAGGCTTACATTTGCCTCCCGGATTTTATGTGCCATGTGCCATTTTTTTTTTTTTTTTGCAGAAATCAAATTCCCGATTTCCAAATGGAAAGATGCACTGAGCATTGACATAGTATGTTGATTTTTGGTGCTTAAAGACACAAAGACGTCTTTACGATCTTTTACCCTGCATACTTACCATTTTTTGCATATGTGCTCTCACAGTACATAAAATCTACATTGTATTCTCTCCACTCACTCTGTACGTATGTATATTATATTTATATTAACATCTGTATTTTTCTACCACTCCACTGTCCATAATTGTACATACTGTAACCCTTGGATCACTTGCCATGGTTACTTTCCTGCACTTCATATGGAAATAATACTGTATTTTACACTTCTGGTTAGACACTAACGGCAATTTCATTGGCTCTGTATCTGTACTCTGCATAATGACAATAAAGTTGAATCTAATCTAATCTAATCTAATCTAATCTAATCTAATCTAATCTTAAACTGAAATACTAAGTTTTTGCAAAACATGGTGGTATCCTGTGAAAGGAAGCCCTAAAAATGTGACACTCTGCTAAGCCAAAGCCTTTATAGATGCCAGTAGATTCAGACAGTAGTGCCTGACCTGTGGCAGTGTGTACTACAAGTATAATTTAATATTCAGGGCATCACCATAATTGTACTGGTTATTGTATTGGCTTTTCTCAGATGCTGCGAAACAACTCAACCCTCCTACCTTCTCCCCTGGTTCACCTGGCACTCCAGAGTCTCCCACTTTTCCTGGAGGGCCCTATGAAAGAGACACGCATTTCTAGTCATATCAGCAACTATAAGCTCTAAGTAATTCTAAGTAACTCTAAGCTTTTATAACTGGTTATGAATTATGTTTTTCTGGTTGTGTCACTGTCAGTGTTACTGTTAGACGTATTTTCCTTTTTAGTACGGGCTTGGCGCTGTAATCAGCTCATCAACGTTTTTTATTTAAATGGCTGATGATTAGAATTATTCTAGTCTTATTCTAGACAGATGATAAACAAATGAAAATAAGAAAAGTGTGTTTGGGGGCCAGAAGTTTGGGCATGTATATGTACACATCAGTGTGTATGTGGGTTTTCATTATTATTACGTGTAGTGTATGTGTTCATGTGTAATGAGATTTAATGAGGCAGATCATTTCGAACTGCAAGTGAACTGCACTACATCTGAGCTGCAATGCGTCATTCAGGATGAAGGAATGCTTAGACCTGAAAAAGAAGCTGTGTGTGTGTGTGTCTGTGTTGTAGAAACGTACCTTTGGGCCTATGTTTCCAAGGGGCCCTAACGCTCCTGGTATTCCTGGGGGCCCCTGATTTAAGGCACAGACAGCGAAAGCATCAGTAAACCACACAAACATATCATTTCTCTGTTCCTATTGCCAACTCTTATTGTATACTACCCTCGATAAGGCCTGGCCGAAACACTGGAATCCATTTGAAACGGTTAATCAAATACCTTCACTCAGTAATTAAAAGGTGAAGCTAGTACCTCCTTAAACCTGTAGACTCCATGGCTACACTGAGCTATAATGCGTATGTACAGTAAGCGTATCATCTATGACTAAGTTAATTAGTGACCAGTGAAAAGAGGGATAATAAAAGGGAGATACACAGAACTACATAAAAAGACCTGAGGGGGAAGAGAGAGAACCTAAGGGATGGTTCTAACTCTACATTACTGCCTCCTGGATTAACCAGACTGTATCTAATAGATGTTCCAAGCTCCTTTTCCTGTTAGCTCTGTCTATCTCTCTTCAACCGGGATCCACCTGAGGAGGATGGGTTCCCCCCTTGAGCCCCCTGGGCACCTCTCGAGGTTTCTTCCTTTTACTCTAAGGGAGTTTTCCCTTGACACTGTTGCCTCTGGCTTGCTCATGGTGGGGCTTGGACCCGGATATCCTTTCCTTACGTCTGTACATGGACTCAGTGTTTTCTTTTCCTTTCTATAAACTGCTTTTCTGTAAAGCTGCTTTGACACAACAGTAGTTGTAAAAAGCCCTATACATTAAATATTGATTGACTGATTGATTGAGGAATGAAGGAGTGTGATGTGTGGGCCCACATTTCAGACCCATAGCATTTAAAGGCTCGAGATGCAGAGAGGAGCTTTGGTTGACTCACTGGTTCTCCCGCAATTCCTTTGGCTCCTGGAGCCCCTGAAGGCCCCTGTATCCCCTGTGGAGACAATAACATATATTAAAAACCAATAACATCTTGTTTAATACGTGCATATTTATAAAAGCAGATTTATAATGCTTGTTTTATCCTCTAACGGAACAGTAAATCATGACCACAACACATATTCATTGTTCACTCTAAACTCCTAGCTGGTACTCATACCCCCATACCACTTTACCTACCTTATGGCTCCATTACATAGGTGTAAATTATATATGTTTGCCAGATTAATATCTGCCACACACAATGTGTCAGCTACCCTCTACCCCATTCAGCACTGGTGGACCATTCAGCATCTGACCGCAGGACTGCTACTGTCCAATGGTGGACTATTCTCAGCACTCTGGTACACTTGTACTGCTGGTGCAAGTGAACCAGACACAGAGATGTTGTTGGGGTTTTTACACATCAGAGAGACTCTTAGGCTGAGAGTGGACGACCACACAGAAATACCCAGCCAAGGGCCGCTCTGTGTTCAGAAACTGATCACTGATGAAGGGCAAGATGATGGCTAACACAAACTGTGCATCAACATATAAGCCGTACAGTATACAATGCGTCAGTATCAAACAGCCTGATATTTACATATGACCATAATCAACACATTTAAGAGAGTGTGTATGAACTGAACATACCGGGAATCCTTTTGGCCCCACCTCGCCAGGCTCCCCAATCTTACCCTGCACAGAAAGACGTCAACCTAGATAAGGATCCCCAACACACTACGTCAAAGTCATCAGGTTTGTGTAGAGCAGCTGCAGTTTAACGGCCATGTTACTGACTTCTTCCCAAAATACAAATGATTTAGTTGAATCGAAAATGTCTTAATATAAAGCAAGGGCTTTTTATGAACTAATAGCTTTATTTAAAAAAAGGCATTTGATTTTCTTTTCTTTTTTTGACAATTTTTCAGAAGGGACTATTTACACCGGCCAACCAGTTCATTAAGCACATCTCCTTGTTTTTACAGTCTTTATCCATTTTGGACAAAGTGTGTAGAAACAAGGAGGCATCATATCCTTCATGGTTTAATATTTTATAGGACTTGGGAGTACTTAACTAACCAGTGCAAAAACTCTCAGTATTACACGCTAACATGTTCCTTTTTGACATTATTGTTTACACAATGCCTCGCCCCAAAAAAGCTCACCACCTGGATTTAACTAAGCAAATAGGTAAGAGCCTCCCCTTGGATAATTACTGCATGGGTGATTATGTTTCAGCTGGCAACAAGTTATTTAACCCTAACTGATACAGTGAGTAGCTTCTCATTTGTTAAACAACCATGTGGACAGATGCATCATGTGGTCGTGGAAACGATGTTCATCTGTTTCAGAAGGGTCAAATTACTGACATGAATCAAGCAGAGAAAACATCTAAGGAGATCTAAGCTGAAACTACTGAAATCGGGTTAAGAACCGTCCAACGCGTTATTAAAAAGTGGAAGGACGGTGGGGGAACATCATCTTCCAAAAAGGAATGTGGTCGGGAAAAACTCTTGAATGATGGTGATCGGCGATCACTTAAACGTTTGGTGAAATCAGATGGTAGAGAAACAGCAGTAGAACTCAGGGACATGTTTAATAGTGAAAGTAAGAGCATCTCCACATGCACAGTGCGAAGGGAACTCGAGGGATTGGGACTAAACAGCTGTGTAGCCTTAAGAAAACCACTTGTCAGTGAGGCTAGCCGGCAAAAACGGCTTCAATCTGCTAGGGAGATTGGATAAAGATTGGACTCTGGAGCAATGGAAGAAGGTCATGTGGTCTGATGAGTCCAGATTTACCCTGTTCCAGAGTGATGGGGGATCAGGGTAAGAAGAGAGGCGACTGAAGTGATGCGCCCATCATGCCTACCGTACAAGCCTGTGGGGGCAGCGCTATGATCTGGGGTTGCTGCAGTTGGTCAGGTCCAGGTTCAGCAACGTTATGTGCCCAAAGAATGAGGTCAGCTGACCACCTGAACATACTGAACCACCTGGTTATTCCATCTATGGATTTTTTCTTCCCTGATGGCACGGCCATATTCCAAGATGACAATGCCAGGATTCATCGGGCTCAGATTGTGAAAGAGTGGTTCAGGGAGCAGGAGACGTCACTTTTACACATGGATTGGCCACCACAGAGTCCAGACCTGAACCCCATTGAGAATCTTTGGGATGTGCTGGAGAAGACCTGGTCCAAAGAGTGGTCCAAATCTCCCATCATCAATACAAGATCTTGGGGAAAAATGTATTTAACTCTGGACAGAAATAAATGTTGCGACGTTGCAGAAGCTTGTGGAAACGATGCCACAGCGAATGTGTGCCGTGATCAAAGCTAAAGGCGCGCCAACAAAATGATTACAGTGTGTGATCTTTTTTTTGACCAGGCAGTGTATTTGGCAAATAAAAATAAAAATAAAAATAAACTGTTTCACTACTTTTCAGCACCGACTGGGATCTGACTGGTGGGGTTTACCTGGTCTCCAGGGAAACCGATTTTTCCAGGAGGACCATCAAGACCCTATTGGAGAATGCAAAGCACATGTAAATTAATAATGGGAAAATGTTTGCAGATATTTTGCTTCTCACTTATTTGTGTGCTGTTGAATCATGACCCCTACCTTTTTCCCCTCAGTGCCAGCCTCACCAACTGGGCCATCTAGCCCCCGTGGGCCCTGAAAAACATACACCCAGACACAAAGAAGCAATTATTTCTAAACTTGCACTGTGACAATCACATACAAGAACGCAAATCATTCAAACCTAAAGCAGGCGTGCACATGCATGACAATCTTAACATTCATTAAGGGGGCACTTATATATGCAAACAAGCTACGTATCAGTCAGGAACACAAACAAATACAGACAGTTATACGATAAAAAAAAAGCAAAATGAGCAAAGAGATAAACAAAAAGATCTCTGGGGACGTTTTGGTGTGTATACAGCACGGGAAAACAGGCATTCAGACACTTTTGTTTTTGTTATCCTTTCAGAGGTTATGGCCACTTACAATTTTAGAATAAACACATATATGTTTACAAAATGAAAGAAATTATAGGGAAAATAATGATAGGGAAAACGAACACATATGCACAGTGAAGATTAAGAGCCAAACAGAAAATAACAGGCATGGAACACAGCAGTGTAGTCATCACTGCTCCTTCACGTCATGCAAAACTTCCCTACTAACAAAAAAGCTAAGAAATGCTTCTCTAAAACTTTGCACCTGAGGGGTTAGACAAATAGAAACTCTTATGGAACAATGTACTCTGGATATTTAGAGAAAGAAAGGATGTGCATATGATGCCTAGAACACCCATAAAACTGAATCTGGGGAGAAGAGGTTCAGTAAGAGAATAACCTCAAATATAGAGAGAGAATTACTCAAGATTGGTATCAATAAAGAGAGGTGAGGCTGCTTGCATGGCCTTATCTCCTGCCTTCAGTCTCATTTTAGCATCCATCAGAGGATCTCTCTGACCTGTAACATGACAGAAACTACTTCTTCTCAATGCTGCTAACTGCTTACAATGGCTTTGCAATAAAATACTTTTATTAATTAGTGTTGTCTTAATATGTTACCACTATTAAAATCACTTTTTAAAAAAACTTTAGTTTTTCTTATGAAAACACACTTTTTGGATCATATTTTGATCATAAGCACAAAGTCAAAAGACATCATGTGTGTACATTTGAAGTGGATATATGAACTGGACATATGCTAGTTATACCTAATACCTTCAAACTGAATGCTAATTTACCCTCATTGTACATGTCTGTGAATTGCTTATATGAGAAAATGCTAGATAATTATGGTTCTTGTTTATAATTCCAAAAACTTGAGAGAGCCTCTGTCTCTCAGTGCTGCAGCGGGCCACCGCTAGGATGACATATGAGAGCATGACAGGGAGGGCATGAGCTCTACAAATCAGTAACACATTATCTACTTCTGGAAGAACTCTGTGTGTGTGTGTGTGTGTGTTTGTGTGTGTGCGTGTGTTTGTGTGTGTGTTTGTGTGTGTGTGTGTGTATGTGTGTGTGTGTGTGTGTGTGTGTGTTTGTGTTTGTGTGTGCATGTATGTTTGTACGTGTGTGCGCGTGTGTGTGTTTATGTGTGTGTATGTGTGTGTTTGTGTGTGTGTGTATGTGTGTTAGTGTATGTGTGCGTTTGTGTGTTTGTGTGTGTGTTTGTGTGTGTATATGTGTGTGTTTGTGTGTGTGTGTGTGTGTGTTTGTGTTTGTGTGTGCATGTATGTTTGTGCGTGTGTGCGTGTGTGTGTGTTTATCTGTGTGTGTGTATGTGTGTGTGTTTGTGTGTTAGTGTATGTGTGTGTTTGTGTGTGTGTGTTTGTGTCTGTGTGTGTGCGTTTATGTGTCTGTGTGTGTGTGTGTGTTTATGTGTGCATGTGTGTTTGTGTGTGTGTGTTTGTGTCTGTGTGTGTGCGTTTATGTGTCTGTGTGTGTGTATGTGTGTGTGTTTATGTGTGCGTGTGTGTGTGTGTTTGTGTGTGTACTGATAATCACACCAAATCACTGCATATGCCCAGCCAAAAAATATCAAGCTCATCGATAAGTACACCAATATCAACAAAATACTCTTCTCTGCCAGCTGGCTAATCCTGCTATCATACACATACTCACACATAGCTCACACGGTCACACAGAAGTAGAAGCTCACACATACATAAACAGGAGGCCTAAACATAGAGGTTACAATACCTGTACAATAATATATATAGTGCCTGTTCAATTCAATGGTACATATATAGTGTCTTAATATCATTTCCTGAATCTACACAACTCCATCACTTTAGCAAAGGCTATGCTATGACCCAACTCCATGTATCAATCCCTTTATCAGTTCAAATTGGATCAGTGCCCTATGAACTGAAACAGAGCCAGCAGGACTGAACTTGTGCCATATGTAATTAACTGAAACACATGGACTAAATCTGTTGCTATATAAATGGAACCTGGAAAGTTTGAATTGAGCGTGTACCATATGAACTGAATGTCTGTTGCATTAACTCAACCTGTGCCTTCTGAACTGAATCTCGGCTACATAAACCCAGTCGGTACCCTGCAAACAATCCAAGTCATGTGACCCGCCTGATTCACTGAATCAGAGACGTTCACTCAAACCTGTGATCAAAGCCACTACAGCCACACAGGTTCAGCCTTATTTAAGAAGGGATTTCAAACAGATTTCAAGATTCACAGCACAACAGTTCGTGGTTCTTCTGGGCAATAATATGCAAATATTGAAACTAAAACTAAAGAAACAAATAGTAAAATTGAACAGCGATTCACTGATTCATGTAAAACACGACTCATGACTGATTCACAGAGGCTTTGAGGGTCTAGTCAGATTTTCCACGGAAACACACTCTCTCTGTTCTCATTTTATCAGGCCCTCACCAACGCGCAACCCCCCCCACCACCACACACCCCATTTTGAGCTCTCGCTTGCTCTCTCCCTGGGTGTGCATTTCATGTTGATCCTGCATTTTTATGAAGTTGAGGGCTGCTGTGCAGATGAGAATCATTCTCAAGGGGACACCCTGTGTGTGTGTGAGTGGCTTATTACAGACCGTGCTTTTCTAATCTTCTACAGCGGCAGCCTCCCAGCTTCTAAAACTACAAACCTCGGTTCCAGAAACATTGGGACAATATGTAGGCTGTCGATTTCTTGTCCTGAGTACCAAAACAGGGATTTCCTTGTCGTATTTTGTGCTTCATAATTCACTAGTTATTTTCAAAAGTCCCTGAAAAAGACACCATCTAGAAGGCAGTATGTGTTGCTTCAAAATGTGCATGTGTATCTTTCAGTGTTAATGGTTCATTCACAGCTATGCAAAGTTACTCATGACATGGCGATGCCATGACGGACCCTGCCTTTTGAACTTTATGCAATCAGGCCAGCCCTCTTCTTCTTTGGCCCAGAGAAGACAACGTCTCTTATTTCCATAAACAATCCATAAACAATGGTTGACTCGTCAGACCACAATACATAATTCCACTTTGCATTGGCCCCTTTCTGATGAGCTAGAGTAAAGAGAAGCTGGCGTCATTTCTGGATGCTGTTGACAATAAGGCTTGCACTGTATCAGTGTTCTCTCTCGTTCAAACACCGGTTCATCCCGCAAGCCAGACAGCCCTTTTTCCCAACACTGACTATCTCTGTGTGACGAGTGATGTGCCAGTGACTGATACAGCTTACATGCTGCGGAACCGTTCAGCGGACCCACATGGTGGAAATTCTCACCGTTCTACAGATATTACACAGCCCGTCAGTCACGTGTCATTCTGCTGTGAGAATGATAAAGAAGACGGTTAAGAGCATGTGGGTTTGTTTACCCTCGGCTGTTTTGTAACCAGTGATAGGCTGTCGCTTCATGCCTAAACCTCCTATACAGCTCGATTGTTTCTCAGACATAAGACTTCAAGAACAAGCACATAGTGGGAAAGCTGGAACGGAACCGGAGTGGAGTGATTACAGAAGTGCTTGGAGTGTGGAGTGGAAACGTCTGCCGCTCCACTCCAGCCACATGCTCTGGAATATAGTACAGACTTAATCTGCATTTCTGGATGCAGCGAAGAACAGTGTTCATTGACAGTGCTTTGTCAATCTATTCCCACATGGAGAAATGCCTTAAAGTCACGCATTGGTGAATGCTGTTCTTAAACTGATGGATTACTCGTTGAGGTATTTTTTGGGCAAAGTGGCAAGGCTCAATCCGTCCCAGACCATAAAATACAAGGCCCTTCATAATTCCTTTTATACCCAGGCAAGGACGATAAGGCCAAACGTTACACATCTTGTCTTTTGAATGATTACAGATCAAAGTGGATTTACAAATCACTGCTTTCTGTGTGGATTTGCATTCACAGACAATTTCTGGAACTGAGGTTCGTACTCAACACACCATACACAGGTGAACACAGCCTGTACATGCATAAACAGAAAATGAATAATATATGAAGCAATATAATACACACACACACACGCACACACTCATGCACACACACTTGTGTGCACACACACAAACACAGACACACACACACACACACACTCATGCACAGACACACACACACTCATGCACACACACACTCACGCAAACACACAGACACACACTCATGCACAGAGTCTGGGGTTAATCTTACCCGTCTCCCTTTAGGTCCTCGAGCGCCAATGGGGCCACGTGAACCAACGGGGCCCTAGACAACAGAGCAGTACGTTTTTAGCCGACACACAGATACACATACACACAATAACTACAGTTAATGAACTGACTGGAAAACAAACTTCTGCTCTGACCCTGCTCACGTGCACTTTGGTCTACTGAGGTGTTGCAACGATGCCTGACAGCTGGCTAATACAATCACAGCTGGAGATGGCAACAATTTCAACCTCTATTTATTCAAAGACTGCAGGTGGACACACAGTTTAGCAGAGGTTCAGCTAGCATTCGAGTGTAAGCCCCAGCTCTGCAACTGAGTATTCATAGGGCTTATTCTCTCTATGGCCTACAGACTATGGCTATGTTTAGTATTAGTGAGTAATACAAAGTTGGCTAGGGTTAGAAAGGAAGGTTGTCTCAACTCTTAGAAACACTATATGGGCAAAAGTTTGTGCACACCCAAGGATCACCTCCATATGTGCTTGTTGAACATCTTCCAAAATCACATGCATTGAAATAGAGCTGGTTCCTTCTTTTGGTACTATGTAAACTCATTTGGAGAGACTGTCCACTTGGGTCAGGCATTTGCTTCTGTTCAACCCAAGAGCAGCAGTGAGGTTTGACACTGATGCTGGACAAGAAGGCCTGGTTTGCAGTTGACATTACAATTCATCTCTAAAGCTCTGCGCACAGAGCACCGTTGTGCTAAAAGAGAAAGAGGGCCTTCCCCCCCGAAACTAAGGGGCCCAGACGAAAGCATAATAAATAGCCACCAGACCATCATTCCTTTACCAAGCTTAAGTAGTGTTCAGAACCAGAACGCCCTTATTAAGAAATTTGCCTTTGTAAGTGCACACATGTAAGACTGGACAGTCCAGCAACATATATTTAACTAGGAGAAAAATAAAAATAAAAAATAAAATAGAAAATTAAGTCAGAACTCTGCAGGAAGCTCCTCAAACCAATTCTGGTAAAGAAGGGCACGCTGAATTATCCTGCTGGAATATGCCATCATTGTGGGGACACATGAAGTTCATGAATGGCTGCAAAAGGTCACCAAACGGGGCACTGGTCAATGACGTGTTCAGGCGGGCCAGTGGACCCAGTCGATACCGATGAGAACACAACTCACACCAGTATGGAACCACTAGCAGCCTGCTCAGCGCCTTTTTGGGGGTCCATGGCTTCATGTAGTCTACCATCACCCTACCATCACCATTTGTACTGCAGCTCCTTGGACCACGCCACATGACGCCAACCCTCCAGGGTCCAGCTAGCAACCTCACAAGCCCATAATATTATAGAATAATAAACATTTGCAAGGTTTAACATCAGTACAGTTGTGCAAATATGCATTATGTTACTGTACATATGGGTCCACAAAAGGGTTACTGTAAAACAGTAAGGGGGCTTGTTGGTTCAGTTTAAGTTAGCAGTAAAAGTGTGAGGGTCCACTGTGGTTAATGAGGAAAAACGCTGTTAGCACGACTTCTTTTCCGGGCTTTCATAGACCCGAGTCTTCTACCAGAGGGACATGTCTGGAAGAGGTGATGGATGAATGAGAGGGGTCAGCTGTAAGGGGTCAGCTTCATCACCATACTGTTGCAAAGTCCTGAAGCGCTGGTAGACTACTTTTAACGATTCGCTCTGTTGTCCTGATTATGTGCTGGAGTTTAGCTAATTCTAGTGAGGCGGAAGAACCAAATCACATGGTTATGGATGATGTGAGGATGGACCTGATGATCGATATATAGAAATGGGTTGATTCAGAATCATGCGTCAAATTGTCAAATGATGTGTGATCAGTGTGATCAAACCAGAGAACATGTTCCTACAACTCCTGAGTCCAATGGTGGTGTGCTTTACACTATTCCAGTGGACGCTTGTATTGCAGGTGGTGATCTTACACTTTTGTGTAGCTGCTCGGTAATTGCAAGAGCTGTCTACACAATTTTGGCCATGCTACTTTTGGCCATACAGTGTTCCTTGAAGAGACTACTTAGTAGGATATATCTTGTTCTGGCCAATGTTAAAGCACTATCATATACCTACAGTTCAAAGAAAAATAGATCTCCATTTTTTTCAATTTTTTATTTCCACATAATTTAAACATAACAATTTTTCAACAATTTATACTGCTTGTAAATAATGTGTAAACTGTATATTATTTGTAGTTTGTTTATTGCTTGTATATTGTGTATATTGTTAGGAGTGTATATTGTAATTGTCTGTATTTATTGTGTATATTGTGGACTGTCAGTACTGGACAGACACAAACTGCCGAAACCAAATTCCTTGTGTGTGTCAACATACTTGGCCATTTGGCCTGATTCTGATCCTGATTCTGACATAGCAGCTGTCATTCAGAGTGTGTAAAAGGTCATGATGACTGGACCAATAGAAATGCTTCAAATAAAACCCTTTTTACATTAATAGGCTATACAGTAAAAGTTAAGAAGGTTTTGCCTTCTCCTGTAACGTTACTTTTCTGGAAATACCTGATTTTTCTTTGAACAACATGTACAATATATGTACACCAGTATTGTAATCGCTTAATCGTTGAATTCAGGTGTTTGATTCAGTCCCTTTGCCACAGCTTTATAAGATCAAGCACCTAGCCATGCAGTCTGCCTTTAGAAACATCTGTGACAGAATGAGTCACTTTGAAGACCTCGGTTTATGAAATTTCTTCCCTCCTAGATATTCCATGACTAACTATGAGTGGTACTATTGACAAGTGTGTGCGTTTAGGAACCACAACTCAGACCATGTAAAGTTACAGAGCAGATTCGTACAGTGCTGAAGTGTAGTGCGTAAAAGTCGCCTACGCTCTGCTAACTCAATAACAGCAGAGCTCCAAACCTCCACTGGTATTAACACCAGCACGAAACAGTGTGCTCTGGGAGCTTCATGGCGTGGGTTTCCATGGCTGAGCAGCCGCCTGCAAGCCTTACATCACCCAGCACGATGCCAAGCATGGAGTGGTGTAAAGTGTGCTCTGTGGAATGATGAATCACGCTTCTCTATCTCTCAGTCTGATGGACGAGTCCGGGTTTGCTGATGTTACTTGCCTGACTGCGCTGTGCCAACCGCAAAGTTTGGTAGAGGAGGAATAATGATATGGGGTTGTTCATCAGGGGTTGACCTAAACTCTTAATACTTCAACATACCAAAGCATTTTGGACAACTGTCTGCTTCCAACTTTGGGGGAAGAGAATGCCGAAAGCCCTTCTCTGTTCCAGCATGACTTTACCCCTGTGCACAAAGCACGGTTCATAGAGGCATGGTTGGGTAAGCTTGTTGTGGACTTTGTTGGCGCTCAGAGAGCCCTGACCTTAACCCCATTCAATACCCCTGGGATTAACTCCTACAACAGAGGATGCAAGCCAGGCCCCCTCGCCCAACATCAGTGTCTGACCTCATGAATGGGCAAAAAAATTCCCACACATATACTTCAAAACCGAGTGGAAAGCTTTCCCAGAAGAATGGAAGCTGTTTTAGCTGCAGAAGCTGGACCAACTTCATATTAATGCCTATAAGGGCATTTGAAGACTAGCATGCTAGCTTGCTCTGCTGTCGCAGGTTATTGTTTCATGAGGCTAGTTAGCCAACTATTGTGACAGCTACCTAGTACTAAGCTGAAACATCAGATTCTTAGCTGGGTAATTTTAGCATCCAGGGGTAGGGACGACTGCTGCTTGGTGTCTAAATGTTGATAAGGTTCTGTTATGACTTACCGAAGGCCCTGGTGGGCCAGGTGGTCCGGTCTCCCCAGGAGTTCCTGGATGTCCCTGAGATAAAAACGTAAACAGTTATTTAAATGCAAGTAATTATAACCATCATGAAATAATTTCAAATCATTTACAAATACTTTCATATTTGTAAAATACATGTGAGCAAGGTAATTTCCCTCTCCCACACACCCCCAAACACATACCCACACACAGACTTCATAAGTACACCTCCAGTTTATCAGCACCACTTAGACAAAGACAGACACTGGTTTTTAAGCACTGTGTCCATTTACTGTCCTCTCTATTAGACACTCGTACCTCGCTGGTCCACCTTGTAGATGGAAGGTCAGAGACAATAGCTCATCTATTGGTAAACTCAAGGCTGCTGTCTCGATGCCAGCATTTATGACTGCCTACTGAACTGAGCCTGGGTCCATACTGAGGATATAGGCTTGGAGACAGTTCAGTTGGACTTGGGCACAGCATCAATCTAGCGTGATGGTTAACTGTGCCCAAGAACAAGAGAACTAGAACAAGTAAATGCTGTGACCATCGCATTAAACAAGGGGATCACTGTTCAACAGTGCCAGAAAGTAACTGCTGCACCATTTCAGGAGGAATATAAAAATTCAAACATAAAAGTTGGCAAACAGGAAGTAAACTTCAGCCTTGTATGAGATCAGAGCATCAGAGCTTACATATGATATATATGATACAGCTCTCACATACATAGCTCAGCAAGTCTTCCTTCAAATTCAGTTTATATAAGGCCCCATCCATGCAATGAACAGCACGTGTAGGTACACAGACAGACACTGTGATATCGCACGGGGCCAGCACGTCGGGTAGGTGCTTCGACTGCATTATATTTTGGCGAATGCACAGGGTGATTTATTGCATGGGCTAAAGCCCAGAGGCCCCAAGTAATTCAGGGCCCCTGATTAGCCATTTTGTTTGTTTTGTTTTGCCCCCTCCATGGCCGGGGCCTGCCCAGACTTACCACAGGCTGATCCAATAGAATAGAGAAAAAATAGTCCAGTTAGGCATATTGGTTAAGATTGTGAAAATTGATTCTGGATTGGTTTTCTGTGAGTACTGTCACTGTATTATGCCCGATCCAATCATATGCAACTCCTGCACTGCAATCTCCCAATTACGGCACTGCAGCCACTGCAGCCTGTGGGTCGTTATCTGTGCGCCACTGTTTGGATTTGCACTTAATGTAGAGGCTAATAAATGAAACAGTAGATTCTGTCTTGTGGAATCTGTTGTTTTCTGACCATCCAAAGACATAAAACACGGTTGTTGTCAAATGGCAAATAGCAAACACTACTTCATTACATTACAGGTAGGACCTGAACAGATATTGTCCGTGCCCAACGTGGCCGTGATAAGTGTCTGGCTTTCAGTTATCAGGCTCAGGTTTTTTAAACTGACCATCGAGGAACAGGGTAAAGGGGGCTAACAGAGTATGCAGAGAAATAGACACGCTATAGTCTGTAATTGCAGAACTACAAAATGCACCTATATGGTAAGTGGAGCTGATAAAATGGAGAAAGAGATACAAGAAGGTGAAATTAATTAACTGTATACAGCTCTGGAAAAATTTAAGAGACCACCTGAAAATGATCAGTGTCTCTAGTTGTACAATTTCTGGGTTTGTGTTTGACCAAAATGAGCAGTTCTGTTTTATTCTATACACTACTGGAAACACGTCTCCCAAATTCCAGATCAAATATTGTATTTTAGATCTGTTTATTTAGAAAATCACTAATGACCCTCCAGAAGCCTGTTTTTAGAACCATGCTCGCTGTCCATTTCACCCCAGCCACCGCTCGCCAGTCTCTCTGTAGGTCACTTGAGGTCATCTTACGGTGGTTAAGTGACACTGGAATGAGGTGGCGCTCATCACGGTCAGTAGAGAGTGGTTTTGGCCCTCTGCCAGTCTGTAGCTGTGTTGTCCTGTGTGTTTGCTGCTTGACCTTGTTCTTATGAACCAGACGCTCACTGTATCTGCCAGTAAAGCTAGAACCGAACCTTCTGTTCCTCACTAAGAACCTGCTGTACATGTGGAGATGCTGATTTAAGAAGAAACTGGAGTGGGCTCTAATTTATTTCCAGAGCTGTATATGCATATACTGGTGTTTGGCTTCAGGTCTTTCATAGTCTCTCACTTTTGTTCACGTAGCTCATAGATCATTGTTACAGTGGAGGTTTTTAAAAGTGATCTAGACCTTTCCACTTTGGTATAGCTTTTGGTATTTTGCTGCACACTCATTTATCCCTTTGTTTCCTGTAAGCTCTGTAATCCACTGTATTCTGCTGAAGGTATCGCTTAGACAGTCATTTGAAAGCAGAATCTAAACAATGGCTACAACTGTGTGTTCTTTCTAGCCACATAGAGTGTGTGAAGAGCTGGGACTCAACCTGGTCCAAAGGGTCACACTAAGAAAACATGTTCCAGCATTTAATATTTAAAAAAAAAAGATGTTTGCATATCGTCGCTGTCCAAAGAAAAATAGGTATCTCCAAAATGGCAACTTTACAGGAGAGGCCAAAAACCTCATTTCATTTGAATGGAAGTCAATGGAACCAGGCGTCTTTCCAAGCAGTTTTGGACCATTTCTGTTGGTCCATTCTTCATGAAATTTCCACACAGTGTAAATAGCAGCTCATGTGATCAAACGAGGCATAAAAGTAAAAATCAACAAAAATGGAGATACATGTTTTTCTTTGGACAGCGACGATATGTTGTATTCGTGTGATCTTACTTCAGATCCTTTCTCTCCTGGAGGTCCTGGCAAGCCCATTTCCCCTCTATCACCCTGGAACACACACACACGGATAGACACAATCACAATTTGGCTTAAACAGTGACACAAACTGACTGCCACAAGCTGTAATGATGCTATGCAGTGGCATTATACATCAATTCATACTAGGACACCATTTACTAGCATATATTCATAAAGTATGTTACAGCTGGTGTGACACCTGTCGGCCCAGGTCAGCATGCTTGTGTGTCCCTTACCTTTTCCCCTGCCAATCCAGCCTCCCCCACTGGACCCACAAAGCCAACTAGACCCTACATACACAAACACAAACACGGAAGTTCATCAGCACCATCAAATCAAAGGCATGTTAATCTGTCTTCGTGGGGCGTATGAAACACTCACTCTCTCTCCCATAGGACCAGCCTTCCCAATGACTCCTTGCTCACCCTGAAAGAAATGTATTACACAGTGCATGTTGTAGGAGTTTCATTAATTATTTTAATTATTTATTTAATTGTACAACATAATTATCATATGTGAATTTTTATCACTCCTCACAACACAGACAACCCGACAAACTATTTGGAGTTAATACTGGATTAAGACTTAACATTGTGTGACTCCATGACTATTACATACTCATCATCAAAAAGAAAAACGTCTCACCCAGAAGGAATTAATAGACAGGAATGAAACTTGGTGTGTAGGTCTGACACCATGAGAATGATTCAAGTTTCACGCTCAGCCGCACATGTGTCGTAAGCAAGGATAGGCCCTAACGCTGTACCTGACTGACTATATAAGGCCGTCCTGTTGGGTGTGCTTTCCATTCTGACTCGTGCTGTTGTGTTGGTAGCATATCAACATATTGCGCGCCATAACGTGCGAACAACAATAGCACGCTGTTGCCAGCAGTGGACAGAAGAAGGCACGCACCAGCGACATAAAGGATCTGGGAGGCCTACATGAACCACGGAGAGAGAGAACCGACGTATTGTTCGACATGCACTGAGTAACCTAACAACTGCAGACATCCTGCTAACTAAACAACTGAGTAACAATTGCAGACATCCGGCGAGCAGTGATGCCCTCCATGAGTCATCCCGTTAGTGCCAGCACCATTGGCAGACGGCTGCACGACACAGGACTACATGCATGCAGACCGTTACGACGACTGAACTTAACACCATGTCAACGTCGCCAAAGACTGCAATGGTGTCATGCCAGACTGTCATGGAGTGACTCAGAATGGCAGCAGGTCATCTTCGGTGACGAGTCCTGCTTTTGTCTTGGTGGAGACGACTAATGAATCCGTGTGTGGAGGCCCCGTGGTCAGCACCAAGATGAACGGTTTGTTGTCACACGTCACTCGTCCAGAAGGTCTGGTGTTACTCTACCTCCAGCCCTACCGCACCATCTGCAGGAACTGTGTGAGGATATTCAAGCTCCATGGGATGGATTATCACAGGACACCATTAGGAACCTCTACAACTCCATGTCGAGAAGTCTGGCATATTGCTTTAGCAAACATGGCGGCCCGACGCCATACCGAGAGACACTACTTCTGTATGTGTAGCTCAATAAATATTGATCATATCAGTCTAAATTTATTTATTGTTCCTGGTAACCTTTATCTTCCTTCCCAATAGCACTGCAACCCCACACCTCCTTCTGGTCTTAAGATCAGATATGTTTTGGTGAATAGAGTGTTCCTGCATTTTAACGTTCCTTTGGTTTCATCGTGTTTACGTGTGCATGTTTGAGATCTAACCTTAACTCCATCATCCCCGACTTTTCCTGGAAATCCATTTTTGCCTGCAATACCCTAAGAAAACACAAAAGGAAACAGAAAGAAGAGAGAAAAGGAGAAATGAGGATAGGAGAGATATCTTAGTACATTTGAAAAACAGCAATCACAACTGAAAGTTCTGATCAGGGTTTAAACCATTGGTTTTTGTTACATTGTGTACATTTGATCCAGTTAGTTTTGCTGTCACATTGCAGTTTCAGCGAGCATTGAGGATAGGCTGAGGGGCTGGTGTCTGACGTTGGTGTGTGGTGATTTTGGTGGCGCACCGCTTTTTCTGATGCCATTGTGCACCAGGGTAGCGCAAGACTCCACACGCAGACAGCAGGCAAACCTGAAGCGCTTCCTTCGCTTAAGTATTATCTGTGAAATGATATGATAGAGTTCCTCTCTCTCTGATAGAGTCTCTTTCGCTCTTCCTCTGAGCTATTCAACAATTTTATGTTTTTTTTTAAGTAGACTTTTGACTTTTTCAGACCAAATTACAGTGGAATGTCTCCTCCTCTCCACCCGCGACTAATTTCACTTCTCTTCTGTTCTTCTTCGTCTGTTGTTCATCAGGTGACGATAGCCTGCTTCCGTTTTATTGGTCTGTAAGTCTGAACCATCTAAAAGGTGTTTTCACACTGCACACAAATCGAACAACGGTTCAGTTTGAACACCTCTATTGGTAGGACCAATTTTTTGGTCTCCGGACTGTGGTCCAAGGCACTAAGCTGAAAAGTCTAAAGGTCTGAGCCAAACAAGGTAGGTGTGAGAGCACCCCGGGTCTCCATTGTCCAGTCTAACACTGGCTCAGTCAGCTTTTTATTTTATGATGTTTTTGGAAGCTCAACCTGGAGCTATGGCATAAAAACAGATGGACTTCCCTGGCTTGGTTCAACAAGCATCCAAAACTCACCAGAACAAATAGCCACTGGAATGTACTGATGTGCATGATTCTGTCCTTTGACTATGCCAGCCCCTGACTGTGCGTCTGTGTGTAACGTTGAGTACAAAAGCAGACGAACTGTAGTCCCAGACAACACACTGGAGAATACCACCTCCAACGGATCGCATTACAAAGCATACAGCAGAGAAACAGAAAAAAGAGAGAGAGGAAGAGAGAAAGTAGCAAATGAGGAAAACAGATACCTGAACGAGCAAAAGAAGGAAAGAGCAGAGAATGATGGCAGGCATCCAGAGGACCAGTGTAAGAGCCAACCAAAGACATGCAGTTTCCAAATGAAAAATAAGAACAACAGTGCAAACGAATCCAAACCGGTTTGGAACGGAGGCAAAGAAGGAGAGAGATGAACCATGTTATGTAAGGCGTGTTTGTACTTTACTGTGTTCCCTGTAGGGCCCAAATCTAACATGTATTGTGGTGTGTTATCACATGAGTGCAGTCAGAGTGAGACTTAAGCTTTGAATTTTAACTTGCTGTAGTTCATGTAAACCCACTTACATTAATTTACTCATTAATTTAGCTCATTATCGTGAGCTTTATGGCTGTTCAAACCGTCTTTGAAAGGTCAAATCATAAAGTTCATCTCCTCTGCGGACCAGTTTCAGCTCCCCCCATGTTATAAACGTCCATTCAGACGCAAATGCACACGCAGAGGACGTACTTAAACTTTCTGATTGGGAATGTAATGGGATACATGATTATTATTCTTCTATTTAATCGACAGGATTCACCCGTTCAGGATTCACCACCTTGTTCAGTCTGATCAAAATCGTATCCAGAATGGCGTCAATCGGAATAGCCTAGCTCATTCATTAGTTTATGAACTGCTGTTGTGTGCTTAAATGAAGTGACTGTTGCAGACAAGGTTTAGGTCACGGATGTAGGTTGTAGACTGCCGTGAGTAGCAAATTGTTCACACGTGTATATCTCTGCTTTACGCTGTAGTGCTGTTAAATGCTAAGTAGAGGAGGTTACTATGGTGTGTGTGAAATAGCAGCAAGTGTTAATGAACATTTTGTTGTTCACTGATCATTTTACTGCCACAGACTGGCGCACGTGCCCTCCTGCCTGTGAGATCAAAGTGCAGAAAGTGATTTGAGCTGTACTGTAGAGTAACCCAGGCCTATAATATAGCTCAGAAGCACCTTCAGCAGGATTTAGTTACTCACTGCTGTTGTACAAGGTATGTTTAAGTTAGACAATTTTAAAAATAACATCAGTATCTTTCTCCAAAATGCTTGTAGTTGTTTATTATTGCTATAGGTGATATACACAGAAACATGGTTTAGCTCTAACCACCTAATCCAGATGCGTCATTTACTGCTCCTCATCAGAAGGACCTACATATCACTACCAGCTGTTATACAATAGAGCCAGCTGTATTAAACTAGTGCTGCAACTAAACCCAGGATAGAAGCTAAGAGGAGTAGGACTGCATACAGGAGGGCTAGAACTGTGTCAGCCATTTTGAAATCTCAGTTTCTCACCATGCCATCCTGTGGTCTGATGGAGGTACTGCATGTTTTGAATGAACAGAATGTAATGTTGGTTCGTATAACGCAGAATGAAACACAAGTCATGTCGGTGAAAGTAAGGAGAAGTGTTCAGAGTTAAAACACACACAAAATATAATCAGGCTGACGGTCATTTGCATATAAATACTACCTGCCTATCGGAGCTCACCTCAAGTCCTGTTGGTCCGGGTGGTCCAACAGGCCCCTCCTCTCCCTGGTAACAGAAATCAACATAACAATTAACAACATTTGTTATGGACTGCATAACGTGTCCTCTCACTCCATTTGTTTATAACTTCACAAACAAACCTCTAATCCTGCAGCTCCGCGAGGTCCTGGTAACCCTCTCGCTCCTTGTTTGCCCTATGTGGAGAGAACACACACAGACAAACCTTACCACCACAACTTAGGGTACAACAGGCCTACAGCAAGTCTGGCTAATATGCACATCCAACATAAATGCCATATGATCTGATCTACTACCTGTGACTTATCCTTATCAATGGTCTCCTGGAGCTTTACACCTAGAGCGAGCTTCCTTTCAAGTCTTTCAGTTATCAGACAAATACTAATACATTAAAGTCTAAACTTCCAGGATTAGCAGCATGATCTTCTATGAATTTAGTTGTATGCTATAATCTATTATTAAGTATATAGTATTAGTTGGACTAGTAAACTGTTTACCCGAGGCCCACACCCATAACAAAAGAGCCACTACCACCACTGCACACAAATTACAAGCATACTAACCTTTGGTCCTTCGGGACCATTTTGTCCTGGTGGTCCGATGTCACCGGGAAAACCCTGAATTCAGTGTAATGCAAAATGCTGGTACTTAGTTGAGCACACAAATAAGCCATGTAATAAAAAAGGGTCAAGTATAAAAAAATAACATTGTGATTTAGGTCATACCTCAGGACCTGGAGGACCAGCGACCCCATCAGGTCCTCTCTCTCCTGTTTTGCCCTACAAACATCCACACACAGAAAATCGGGGCATTGACACGACTGACAGATATGGAATGGAAATCGTCAAGGAAGAAAGGCCGGATTCGAGCAAAGAAATCAAAACTGAGCAGCAACAAGCATAAGAACATAACAGCATAAAGGGTCACCTGAGGTCCTGGTTTTCCTTGTGGTCCTGCCAACCCTGGAAACCCCTGAACACCCTGAAACAGGCAGACACACAGTTAAATTACAGCACACGTATCTACACATGCATACACACCTACAATAATAATATGTGAGAGATGATAAATAGCAATTATACTAAATATACTGTCAGCAAAGTCCATCATTTACTTGTCGTTTGTCTGCATCTTTGGTTTTATTTGGGTTCTTCGTTTTTTAAGGTTCATATATGTGGGTAAACCACCTTAAAGGAGGTCTTCTATTGTTTGGAGCTAGAAGAGAGTCAGTAGTCAATACCAGGGTATTCTACAATGGGTCACACCTCAACCTAAACCCCACACCTTTTCTCCTTTGAAGCCCATCTCTCCTTGATTTCCAGGAAGTCCAACATCGCCCTGGGAAAGAGAGAGAGAGAGCGGGGAAAGAGAGAGAGAGAGAATGTGGGAGACAGTGAGGAGAAGGTGACTGGGGTAGGGAGAGCCTTCTTAGATATGTTTTCACAGTACTTTGGGCTCTTTAGAAAGTTCATCTCTATTCTAGCAAGCTTTCACTCCAAATACAGCACCACACACTCAATTCAAGTGTAAGACTAACATGCTGTCAGCTAAGGAATTAAGGAGCAATTGTCGTCAACCAAGACTTTAGTGCAAGTGTGAATGCAACTGATTGGTGGGAAAAAAACGTGAGGACATTTGGGCTAAATACAGGTAAGGATGTAGGCTTACTAGGGGGGAACAGTGTGTTATTACGAAACCAGTGCAATGTGTTACGAAGGCTGCAACTTAAGCAAGTTTGGCTAAAAAGTCCTCGCCAAAAACACCAGCTGAGCATGCAAGTTCGTTGTTGCGTGTTCAGAGAACACATTACATGCGGTAAAATAAACACCACTTATTGCAAGGGGAAAAACAGTTCTGTTGTTCGCCACTGACCAGATCTCTGTCAGCATATTCTACTGGTGAACCCCTAGATGAACTTTTGAAAGTACATGCTCAATACAGGCTGGTCAATGGGGGAGGAGGGTGGGTGAATTTCCATCACATGCTGCAGAATAACAGACCAATAAGAGCATTCAGATCACCTTATCACCTTTCAGTCCAGGTTCGCCCATATTCCCAGCAACACCCTGGGGCAAAAGACACAAGATAACATATTACATACGCCTACCTCGCATCCACACAACACAACTAGTCTGCCTGTGATACATCCCAGATAAACGTCTGCATGTGATGAATGCCTGATAAACATCTGCATGTGATAAATCCCTGATAAACATCTGCATGTGATACATCCCAGATAAACATCTGCATGTGATGAATCCCAGATAAACGTCTGCATGTGATACATCCCAGATAAACATCTGCATGTGATACATCCCATATAAACGTCTGCATGTGATACATCCCAGATAAACGTCTGCATGTGATACATCCCTGATAAACGTCTGCATGTGATACATCCCAGATAAATGTCTGCATGTGATACATCCCAGACAAACGTCTGCATGTGATACATCCCTGATAAACGTCTGCATGTGATACATCCCAGACAAACGTCTGCATGTGATACATCCCAGATAAACGTCTGCATGTGATACATCCCAGATAAACGTCTGCATGTGATACATCCGATATAAATGTCTGCCTGTGATAAATCCCCAATAAACGTCTGCATGTGATACATCCCAGATAAATGTCTGAATGTGATGAATCTGCAATGAACGTCTGCATGTGATGAATCCCAGATAAACATCTGCATGTGATAAATGCCTGATAGACGTCTGCATGTGATACATCCCAAATAAACGTCTGCATGTGATAAATGCCTGACAAACGTCTGCATGTGATACATCCCAGATAAACGTCTGCATGTGATAAATGCCTGACAAACGTCTGTCTGTGATAAATCCCCAATAAACGTCTGCATGTGATAAATCCCAGATAAATGTCTGAATGTGATACATCCCAGATAAACGTCTGTATGTGATAAATCCCAGATAAACGTCTGACTGTGATGAATCTGCAAAGAACGTCTGAATGTGATGAATCCCAGATAAACGTCTGCATGTGATACATCCCAGATAAACGTCTGCATGTGATAAATTCCAAATAAATGTCTGACTGTGATGAATCTGCAATGAACGTCTGAATGTGATACATCCCAGATAAATGTCTGCATGTGATAAATTCCAAAGCGATCTTATGAAAGGGAAGAATGCACTGCTATGTTATTCTGCCTTTTGAAGGTAAACTTTTGCATGTATGACACTAACAACATGGATGCCTCAGACAAGATAACAGTTGAGAAGCCTTGTGATTTTGGGATCCGTATCTCCAGTTTCCTAATGGCTAGCAATCCGATCCAGGGCTCAGTGGACTCTATTGGACTGTGTTTGGCTTAATCAGAACATTTCTCTGCAGACACAAATTTGCAAGATACTGCATCTCCAGATCCCTGAATGCTAATGCTGCGATCCAGTGCTTGGTGGAAAGGGAACATCACACTCACTCTATTGTTCTGTGTAGCTGGACTTTGTCATAGATTTTTAAAGTCAGAGTTATTAAGTTGCTCTTTGCGAAGCATTCTCTTCCCCTGTGGTTTTATTTGTTAACTGATCAGTGATCAGTTAATGCTGATTCAACGTTCCTCATGTAATTGTTGAATTTGAAGCTGTGACTCCCCCTATTGTGCAACGTATATGTTTGCTTCTAACCTTCAGTCCGACTAGTCCTGGCAAACCAACAGCACCGGCTGGGCCCATGTCACCCTGGTAGAGGGAATGAGAGATTGGGTCATTCTTTTAGTAGCACAGAAATAAGTGATTCAGTAGCGTTTCAAAAATGGATAACTATTTGGTTTGGTTGAATGTTAATTCACTTCCAAAATGTAATACAACCACTACAGCATCTAAGATATATTATTTTCAGTGCCACTTTCACACAACTACTGCGGTAAAATGTCAAATACATACTTTCACTAGTTTTTTTCTTGCTGTTCAAGTTCAGATAAGAGATCAGCTGTGCAGTTCCTTGTAATGAAATGTCTCCAATTTGAACTTAAAAAGTGCAATATATTCTTATTCATGTGGACGCACGAACACAATTCTGCACCACTTTTATCATCTTACAAAACAGGGGAAGTTTTGTTCTTTCTTAATTACTGTTTTTTAAAGTTCCAATAAATGACAAAAGTCTTTTTGCTACACTTGACGTGATGAGTATTTATGTACTCACGATCAGGCCAAGAACTCCAGGGGGGCCAGGAGCACCAAGAGCACCCTGAGAAAGAGAGTGAGAGAGAGAAAGAAGGAGACACTGAAACACTGAAAGCTGAAGGCTTTTTTTTTTTTCAAATGAGCAAAGAGAAGAAAGAGACTCAGTGTTGGTTCATGAGTTTTGTGTGGGTGTGTACAGGTGAAAATGGGCACATGTTCATAATGAATGGACATATTTGTTATTTGCTTGCTTGGCGTTCTCACATGAACATTTTTGTGCATGTATTTATGAATTAGGATGCATTATCGTGTCTGTGTGTTTTTGACATGCATCTTGGTGTGGGTATGTAATTGTAGGTCTGTGCATACCTAGCTGCATAAGTATGTATGTGTGTGTCTGTGTCTGTGTGTATGCATGCACATGTTTTTGCATGTATGTGTGTGCGCTGTAGCACACAGAGCTAGTCTGTTGCTGTTCTGCCATGCCGTGCTGAACTCGTTTCCTCCGCCATCCCTGGTGTGATGGAAGAATGAAAAGACCGCTTTACTCCTCCTGTTAAGAATGGAGGGATTGCTGGAGGCAGGAAATGAGAATGTGTGTAATGCGGCACTTCCTGTTTCAACAGAAGGCCCATGACAGAAAGGTGAAAACGGGGAGGGCTTTCAGATAAATACTTCCTGAGGTAGGGCCCAAAAAGATCAAAGGCATCCCACTGGTGTAACGATCAACCAAAGTTCTATCAAATTAACTGTTTGACAGCTCTATACAGTCATTGTGTATGTATGTGTATATATATATATATATATATGGCTCCACTTTTAATCAGCTACGAGAAAAGACAATGACAGTAAACATAAAACTGTCATCTATAATGATTAATTGTTTTTATTATTAATATTATTATTATTACAACAATAATAGTGAATTTATTATTAATATAAATATTACATAATTCCAGCCAAAGATTGCTATGTTAAGAATGTAATACTAATTGTAGCTAGTCATTGAAACTCCAGTGTTCAGCTCAGTGTCTTTATCATGTCAAAAATATTTCTAGTACAATAATCGAAGGAGGGTTTTTGCCCCTTATCTAGGTGAGTTTATAACTTTAAAAAACAAATGATTAATTCCTCTATTAACTCTGAATGCATCGATGGTGATACTAGTGTTGTTAGCACAATACGGTGGTCATCTACTCGTTCTCTGCCTCATAAAAAGGCACCAGTACGAACACCCAATACCAGCTGATTACTCTGCCACTCTAAGGAACAAATGAGTCAAGCTGGCAGAGAATAAGAGTCTTCTCCCAAAGATTTACTGACTCCATGGCTGGACACAAAGCCACTTCAAATATTCTGACTTAGAGATTCCAGCCAGAAATACACGGTGCGATTTTAGCCTGCTTTTAAACATACACAAAAACAACCACAACCACTTTTGCTTTCCCACCATAGTATAAATGCATATATCACTATTATCCAGTGACAAGAAATAAATAAAAAAAGAAGTGCAGTTATCCGGTTGGAGATGTACATTCATCATCAAAAAAATAGTTGCACCCAGAAGGAAGTGTTGGATTACAAATTTAGACTGATATGGGCCATATTTATTGAGCTACACATACAAAAGTAGTGTCTCTCGGTATGGAGTCGGGCCGCCATGTTTGCTAACACAACACATGACGTGGTATAGAGGTTCCTAATGGAGTCCTGTGATAATCCATCCCATGTAGCTTGAATATTCTCACACAGTTCCTGCAGATGGTGCGGTAGGGCTGGAGGTGGAGTGACACCAGACATTCTGGACGAGTGACGTGTAACAACAAACCGCTCATCTTGGTGCTGACCACGGTGCCTCCACACACGGATTCGTTGGTCATCTCCACCAAGACAAAAGCGGGACTCGTCACTGAAGATGACTCCAAACTCCAACTGCTGGAACTGCTACTGTTCTCTGAGACATCCTTCGCTTACAAAGATGCTACCAACACAACAGCACGAGTCTGAATGGAAAGCTCACGCAACAGGACGTCCTTATATGGTCAGTCAGGTACAGCGATAAGGCCCGTCCTTGCTTATGTCATATGTGCGGCCCAGCATGAAACTGGAATCATTTGCATGTCTCGTGATGTCAAACCATACCCACTAAGTTTCACTTCTGTCGGTTGATTCCTTCTGGGTGCAACTTGTTTTTTGACGATGAGTGTAAATGAGTAAATATGCTGGGATTAGATGTGGTCACTTTACATTATTATAAGCCCTAGCACTTGTCTGACAATTCAAACATAGACAGATAGATAGATAGACAGACAGACAGACAGACAGACAGACACCTCCACAGAGAGAGAGAGAGTATTGTATAATAGAGAGAGTACCGGATAATTACAGATAGAACCAAAGGTCTAAGCGGCCCAAAACTTGAGCCATGTTTGTGTGTGTGTTTGTAGCTAAGTAATGGGTTGGCTAATGGAAAATTGAGCACAGCCAAGTGAAATAGCTGTTTTATTTCAGAATGTGTGTAAAACAGTGGTCTACATGCTGGAGTCCTATTAAAGTCATCAATGATTTCCAGAACGAAGCACACAAACACATGCACACAGCATTCTTAGGCATGTTTGCTGTACAGACCAGACACTGGAGTATCTGTTCTCACATTTGCATTGCTCATTACCTCTAGGGTGTGTGTGTGTGTGTGTGTGTGTGTGTGTGTGTGTGTGTGGATGCTGTGGTCTCCCTCAGTCTTCTGTCTACTTTAAAATAAAGTGTTGACACACAAACAGAAACAACACAAATAGACAGAAAGAGCAAAGAAAGCGTATGACTGCATGAGGAAGAAAGGAACAGAAGAAAGGAAAGTGAGGGCTGACACAGAGGAAAACACAGAGAAAGAGAGAGGCACAAAAGAAATAGTCAAAAAGAATCGACAGAATAAGAAAAAAGAAAGGAAGAGGGGACTATAAAAGAGAAAACAAATGAAAACAAGATGGAGTCTGACTTACTGGTTCCCCGTCGGCTCCTGGTGGTCCCCTCTCACCAAAGTCTCCTGGGAAGCCCTATAGAGACAAAGAGACAGAGATAAATGAACAGAAAGACACATCAGAGGAAGACAGAGTGATGTAATAACGATATTAAAAAAAACATGAGACAGAGAGAGAGAGACAGCTGAGAGAGAGAGAGAGAGACAGAGAGAGAGAGAGAGAGAGAGACAGCTGAGAGAGAGAGAGAGATAGAGAGAGAGAAAGAGAGAGAGAGACAGCTGAGAGAGAGAGAGAGAGAGATAGAGACAGAGAGAGAGAGAGAGAGAGAGAGACAGCTGAGAGAGACACATGAACGAGAGAGAAAGGCAGAGACAGAATGAGAGTAAAAGAAAGACACAGAACCCTGTGGAATGACCTGTTATCTACTGTGATTACTAATAAAATGTGGTATTAGTCTAGTCTCAATTATAGACAAACACAATCCAAGTAAAATAATAATACACACACACACACACACACGAACACACACACACAGAGTCGTATTGTTCTGTACACCAAACGTTTTCTTTAGTAGCAAATTTTGCACGAGACTGAAGAGGAATTTTGGACCGTTCCTCCCTGCAAACGTGTTTCAGTTCATCAATATTTCTGGCATGCCTTTTTTGCACAGCCCACTTCCGGTTATTCCACAGCATCTCAATAGGGTTACAGTCATGACTCCAAAACACAACATTCCAAAACACAAGCTGCCTTCAGCTTAAGGTCATGGGCGGCTGCCCATACGTTCTCCTACAACATGTTTTGAGACACCTTTAAACTGTTCCCTCGACAATTGCAGGGCGTCCATGCCCTGAGGCAGCAAAGCAGCCCCAAACAAGGACGCCCTCTTCACAGTGTTTAACAGTGGCGATTAGGTTTCGGTGTACTTGTGCACTGTCCTTTTTTCTCTAAACATAGAAACTTTTCTCTAAAGACCCTTAAAAAAGTTCTCATAGAGCATTTCCCCAGACGTATTGGGGAACATCTAGGTGGTCTTGGGCAGACTCCAAGGGCTGCTTCTTTTGTGGTGCCCTTCCATGAACACCATTCTTGTTCTGTATTTCTCTAATGTTGGTTTTTGTTGTCTGTAGAGTATATAGTAGGTCTTTTGCTGCTAAGCACTTCTTACAGGATCGCCTGTTTTGCTTTTGGAGTGATCTTAACAGGACCCAGAGGGAGAGCAGCAACAGTCCTGAATTTGTTTAATCAAGGATCGATATACAGCCATCTCTTCGGCAAATCCAGGTCCGTAGCCTTTTCAAGCTTCACGCATCTCTATAATACGTATTCTGCGGTTCTCTGAAAGTTGTTGGCATGGTTCACACCACCCTTTGTCGAGATGAACAGATGTATCTGTAACCAGATTGTCCCTTGTCTTTGTCTTCTTCTCCTCTCTTGTTCTTCCTTCATGTCTCTGCTATATGTGCCATGTCTCCATTCTTTGGGTAGGCCTCTCACCTAGGCCACCCATCCTCCTCTTATCCCTAAGTGCTCCTAGTCAAGCCTTATGCCTGAACCCCCTCTGTTTACTCCCAGTGTTGCCTTGCATAGTATGCATCCTATGGTTTGCCCACATGCTGCTTTGGTTTCTGTACAGCTCTGTCTTTGTATTACTTTGGTGTTTTGTTGTTTTCATGGACCCTCCTGCACTCACCGTGTCTGCCTGCTCTGTCTGTTGTCAATGTGAACTTGGACTCTGTTACACAGACACTGCACACTGTATCTACTTGCCTTGCCTGCTCACACATTACACAGGCTTTGTGTGCCGCCTTCATTTAATGGGCAAAGCACCTGTGAAAAACACACTCATCCAAACGCATCTCCTTATTTAAACCACTTTATGCCAAGTAGCTCTCGGAGAAGTCACTTATACAGATAGATACAGGTAGATGTTTACTCAGTGTGCTCAGTAAAAGACTATATGTTTGTCTATAACTTACTCTAAAGGGCTGAATTACTTTTTCTGCAACTGTATATATTATAAGGGAGAGAAAAAGACAGAGAATAAGAGTGAGTGAAATACATATAGAATTAAAGTGAGAAAGGATCGAGAGTGAGAGGGAGAGAAAGACACTGAAAGGTAAGGAGAGAGAGGATGGGCGAGAGGCAGGGACAGAGTGAGAGAACGAGTGAGAGACAGACAGAGAGTGGGAGAGAGAGATGAGTGACAGACAGCAAGTGACAAAGTCAGAGATTGCAGATCTGAACACCAAATCCTTCAAAATACACATTTATCCCTGACATAGTACCACACTTCAGTAGGGCACTTCAGAAACCGCACACACACACACACACACACACGCACACACACACACACACACACACACACACACGCACACACACACACACACACACACGCGTATACACATACACGCTCTCCTAATGTCTGTTCACCCTACAGCCTAGTCCTGAGCTCTGCATATTTAAATTCACATGTGAGTTTGTGAAGACACAGGCAGATCTCTCTATGTATGAATAGAGAGGCGGAGTGTGTTTTCTGCTGATGACATCACTCCCACAATGGGAGGAGTCCTGCTGACACAGCAGGGGTGTAAGGGTCCGAGATCACTGTGATTATGCTTTCGTGTCTGCTGGAGAGCAGAGAGACTAGATATACAGAATGTCTGCAGGCATCAACAGGTTAAACGAATATTTTGGAAAACATTGTTTTTAACTTAAATCACAGCTGGGGTATTCGATATGTGGTATTAAAAAATATTTATTTATAATATTCAGTATTTACGATTTAACAGGGCTGCAAACTACAATAAGTTTGGTTGTATTTGCACTTCAGTATATCATTATGTCATAATTACATGTGCACACGTGCATCTCCACACAAATACGTTTAGGATCAGTACAGGCTTTTATTGGCATAGGTAAGAATACGTGTGAGCATCAAAATGATTTTCATTCATTAAGTGCACAGGAAATTCAAGCTGTATGGAGTTTCTTTAATATAATTTTTAATATTAAATATTCATATAAGGATGTTAAAGACCAACATAATTTAGATGGACATGAGAAAAACTGTTAAACAACACTTATTTAAAACATGGCTTTCTATATTTGCCATTTATGATTGTATTAATGATAGGACTGACAAACATGGCATTTACTATTGCACCTAGAATAGCAGCATGATCACGTTTTAAGTCTCAGATTTTTCTTCCTCAGCTTAGTTTTTCTGTCAGGCCACGTTGGAGTACTATTTTCAAAGTCAGAATTCTGGAAAATGAGGTGAAATTCCAAAATTAACTATTAGACAATAAAAACAAAAAAAGTTAGCCATTTATCATCGCCAATTCACACGTTTTGAAATGTTCCAGCTCCTTATAGCTCTCGTGTAAGAGCGATTCTTTTATTGTACTCTTTGGTCCAATAGGATGACATTCTATGTACATATTTTCAGAAATATGAAGATTTCTCATGCAGTGAAACAATGGGCCGTTTTTTCAATAAATCAGCCTCAGCATTTCACACCTTACTCACAGCCCCCCCACACACACACACACACATACCCCGCCCTCCCAACCCACACACACACACACATACACACACACACTTAACGGTGGTTATTTTGTTTTGCAATTCTTTTAAACATTTATAAACAGAAACACCAAAAGTTACACCTGGTGTCTACACTCACCGTCCATTTATATTAGATCAACCTGCGTAGGTGTACCATTACCCACCTACCCCATTCATCAGTGCCTAGTTCCTCGCCACAGGGCCACTCTCTATATAGTACTGGGAGCATGGACCATTCTCAGAACAGCAGTCACACTGACATAGATAGTGCGAGTTGTGCTGGTGTGCGTGTACGAGACAGTAAAGTTGCTGAGGTGTCCCTGACTGGTCTAATACCCAGGCATATCCATTCAGCAGTGTTCCTACAGCCAGAAATTGGCCATTGATGAAGGACTAGAGGACACAAATTTTGAAAGGTAAAGGATGAGCTGGCGATGCATTTACAAGGTATACCAACAACACATGTGTGTGTCCAATAGGGGCAGACCACGTGGTGTCCAGCACAGTCCAGCACCACACACACTACAGAGTATCTGGTAAACTGTGCAGCAACAGGTGGGCTAGATGGGCTGTAATCGTATACATACATAGTGAAGCTATAAGGTGACCTAATCAAATGGACAGTGAATCTAGATACGAGGTAGATGTGCGTTTTGGTAATTCTGCATATAAATGTTTATCAATAATTAAAAGGACGTCATGCGTTTAAACCTATATCTATAACTTCAGGGTGGTCTTGCATGCATGTGTGCATGTGTTCCATGCGAGGAAAGCTTTAACTTATTCATTTACAGTTCTGTCTCCCTTTCTTCTTTCTTTCTCTGTCTGTTTTCTCTGTTTAACTACATTTCCTCTGTCTGTATTCCTGCACATTTCTACATCTGTGTTGTCTCTGTCAGACTGTCAACTACTTCTTTTAAAGTAGACTCAGGACTGAGACTTGACACACACACACACACACACACATACACACATGCAAGATAATGACAAATGCATATGTGTGAACAGATTCTCCAGTGTCTAGTCTGCACCCCAAAACATGCTTGAAAGGGCTCTGGCTGTGTGTGTGTGGCAGGTGTGTGTGGGGGTTTAGGAGAGGTTTGGGAGAGAACAACGCTTCAGTCATGTGTGGTGTGTGTTTACAGGAAAGTGTGAATGAAAGACTTGCAAAGAAATTTCAAAGAAAAACTCTATTGAGTGCCTCATCATGACGTGTGGATGTTCCCATACGGAACACAATCGACATTATTGTAGTAAATAAACATAGATGGTGATTTCGTGAGATATTGGCCCATTTTATCATTTCATGGAAACTAATCAAACCGAGATCAACAGAACACAACACACCGTTTTCATGAAAATATGTGAAACAAAAAAGAAACCCTATTGGACCAAATCGGACACTGTAGCCAAACCATTCATCCAATTCCGATGACGTTTTCAGATCTGTGCTCAGAAGAGCTCTAAGAACCACTCTATTAAAGTTAAAAAATCCAGGTTCAGACATTAAGGAGTTAGGTAGGTAGGTATGGGCAGTGTGACAGCATTGCTACCTAGTTTAAACCGGTTCCACAAGCTGTCACTGTTTAACACAGCTCTAATATGAGCCTTAGCCCATTAGCTTATCTGAAGGGCCAGCCTGTTGGTCAGGTATGAAAGTTTCCCATAGACGCATTTAATAAGAAAATGCTTTATATACGCAAAAAACTACGATGCCTCAACACCAGATACAGCAGGTAACATAACTTTAACGGATGGTTCTGCATTGTGGGAGTGACGCCATATTATTTGCGTGTGACTGTGAAATCGCTAAGACACAAACTAACACTACAACTTCTCTCTGCCGCACGTACACACTCATGAACACACACACATTTAATGAAGTATGTTAAGACAAAACATTACCGGCGTACCCATCTTGCCCCTCTTCCCCGGAGGACCAGGACTACCCTGAAACCAGAGAGAAAAACAGAGAGAGGAGAGAGATATTTACATTACGTTGTTAGCTGGCTGCATCGCATGGGCTTGCTTCATACATCTGCGCTGTGAGTGATACAGAATGTTTGTATTTCAGCAGACATGTTTTCAGGCCAGAGAGTTGAAACGAAGCCTGTGTGAACAGTGCTGCAGTACGTTGTGATGTCAAATGCACAGTGCATATCTACTGGCATGGTGAGCCGCGAAATCGTTTGCACTATTTACTCACACAGTGGCAGTATTAATATGTATAATCTGTACCGTAAGCTGTTTAGCTGTTTACCTGGACATAAAGCTGCTATTCTCCTACATGCACTGTACAACTGTACAACTTATATCTCTCTCTCTCTCTCTATATATATATATATATATATATATATGTGTGTGTGTGTGTGTGTGTGTGTGTATATATATTGTGTATATTGTGAAGATTGTATATTGTAATTGTCTGTATTTATTGTGTATATGGTGTATATGTGGAGTCATTGTGTATATTGTGGACTGTCAGTACTAGAGAGTCACTAACTGCTGAAACCAAATTCCTTGTGTGTGTCAACATACTTGGTCAATAAACCTGATTCTGATTCTGATCTATACTGTTACAACCACATACTTAACTGCACACTTGCTACCTCAACACACTGTACATGTACACTTAGTACTCTACATTCTGACATACAGATACTGCTCTTACACTTCTCTCTTATTTCATTATTTTGATTTTCTTATTTGATTTATTTGATTTATTTAATATTTTTAGTTAGTATGTATATAATGTTGCCCTGCTGTAGAGTAATAAGCTGAGCCTCACCACAAGCATTTCAATGCATAAATGTCCTGACATGCAAATGACAAACCTGTCAAACCAAACTTTGCACATGTCTGCATATGCTCCTGTTTACGCACATTGTTTTTGCCTTTTTGTCTTTGCACTATACACTATTTATATATATACATATGTTCTTATAACTGCACTGGAGAAGGAGCCTGACTGTGTTTTCTTATACTGTACAACTCCGTAGTGGTATAATGACAATAAAGATGAATTGAATTGAATTGAATTAATATAATAACAATATAAACACAAAACAGAGAGTAAAACTCACTCTTTCACCATCAGGTCCAGGTAAACCAAAAAGGCCCGGGATCCCAATAAAGCCCTGCAGAGAAAGAGAGCGAGAGAGAGAGAGGAAGAAAAAAAACACAGAAACAAAAAAGAGAAAATGTTTTGAGACCACCCGTATACACTCATACATTAGTACGTTGATAAGAAGAGATGCAGGACGAGTGGGATGGACAATTGGGTGGACGGGTGGAAATCTCACTGGAGAGGTAGGCCTTGAGGAAAGTGTATATGCCCATGGACTGCATGGTGCTGGCCTCCACAATGTAGTCCAAGGGCACATACCCTCACACCAGGGATACACACGATGACTCACGGCAACTGTGGAGCGGAAATACACATGCACAAGCTCATTTATGAGCATGCGTGTGCACGAGCACACACACACACACACACACACACGCACACAGAAAGACACAAATATTCTACACTAACATCCTGAGTAGTGATGACGCACAGACACAAGTACTGAAACAGCAACTCACAGTACAGTAGAATTCAATGACGACACCAACACTGGCTTTAAAAGCACATGTTACCGTAAAGCTCATATTATATATGTAGAACCAACTAGAGGTTGCCAGTGTGTGCATGTTTGTGTGCATGTTTGTGTGCATGTGTATGTGTGCATGTTAAGGTGGTGGTGACTAAAGACAGCAGGGCCTCAGTCTGAATTTAAACAGGAAATTCCAGTCAGTGTGGGCGGAGCCAAGTTTGATAAAGGCCTTTTAATACAGCTGAGCTACAAAAATGACAGTGTGTGCGTGTGTCTGTGTGTGTGTGCGTGTGTGTGTGTGTACACAACATATTCCATATGTGCTTGAATGTACATTTGTGTACGTCAAAAGGGACACACAGCTGAGAGTGCCCAGACACACAGTTTTAAGACTTTAGCAACAAACAGGGCAATTTAATATGATGTAATCTCCACTGTATTGTCAGATGGAGAAAGACAAAGTGGCAGATGGAATGAGCGAGAAAAAGAAAAAGAAGAAGAAAAGGTAAAGTGCTCTATAATATCGTCAGCGTCAAATCCCTTAAATTTAAGAGTCGGACACACAGTGGAGAAAAGACCTACACCTTGCAATAAGCTCAGACAACAGGCCCTGTGAGCAACCCTGTGAGCGGCCCTGGACTTTACTGCAGGCTGCCAGGTTGCCACAGTTACAGCACCGGGCAGGAAACACTACAGGTGTGCTAGAGGAAGTGATGAAGGAGATGAAAGAGCTGAACTCACCCGTGCGCCTTTTGGCCCACTAGGACCTATAGGACCAGGAAGCCCCTAAGAGGGAGAGAGAGACATAGAGAGACACAGAGAGAGAGAGGGAAATTAGTGTTTCTATAAAAAAAAAAATATTTATTTAAGCCATATGATACGGAGCTCGTCTCACAAAGCTGGATTATTTTCTTGTCAGCTAACTTTAAGCTTAGTTTAACCTAACGCTGGCTTTTCTGCCTCAGTTGGGGCTTTATATCCATGGAAACTTGAGCTGCACACCTTATCTGTTCCTTAAATTCTGCACTTACAGATCAAGTTTCTAGTTTCTGAGTAATCGGGAACAGTCTTTTGAAGGTGGACCCCTTTGGCCCTTTGCAGGTCACTTTTTTTCTATGGACATTTGTGGTGGCAGTCACAATATACTGTGGTTGGTGTGGCTCAGCGGATAACACCACTAACCTCCAGGGAGCTACCGCCCCATGTGGGAGATGGGGGTTCGATTCCCGGGTCTGGGTAACTATGCTGTGCTACACCAATAAGAGTCTTTGGGCAAGACTCCTAACACTACATTGGCCTACCTGTAATATGAATGACCTTGTAAGTCGCTCTGGATAAGAGCGTCAGCTAAATGCCATAAATGTAAATATACAAATCTCTTACCAGCAGCTTAAAACCATGGATATTAATTATAATTAATAATAATAAAAATTATTATCAGCACTAACAGGGTGGCAGTGGCTTTCCCTTCTACATAGTTATTTATGATTATTGGAAAAAGTAGATGTTTGAATTGTGTTTCATGCGGCTGTTTGTCAGGCTTTCATCTCCATGTGTATAAGGTTTAAACTTAGCCTGGATATCTAAACCAGTATAATTCGTATAATTTCGTATTTGTTACTTCCCCCATTCTATATTTATGTCTCGTCTGCACTATGTTACTAGTATGCCTTGTGTGTTTGCACTATGTTTACATTTGCACATCGGAGTTTGGAGAAACACAATCTCTGTAAAGACTGAATGACAATAAAGTTCACTTTGACTTTGACTTTGACTTTGAACTTAAGTCATTAAACTCAAACTAAGCTTTTATTAAATTCCTAAACTGAAGAGCAGTAAATGAGTTGATTGAAAGAGTGTGCAAGACCACTTAAATCAATTGAACCAATAACCAAACCACGTTGGTTTTCTGGATTTAGTATTATATGTAGTCGAAACAAAGGAAATGAAATACATATGAAACAAGAAACAGAAAAACTCTAACAGACAGCAGAACTACTAATTACTGTAACATCTAACGCATATAATCATTATCATCTACTTACCCTGAAATACAGAACACTGGTTCTCTTTTATTTCTATGTCATCTGCATGAATGACTAAGCGGTTTGATGAGGCATTGCACTTCTGACTGCGATTCTTTTCTCTCAATACTGGATTCTTTAGCACATTGTAACATTCTGTATGTAGCCTTCAAATCCATACCAAAGATCTTTTTTACACCAAGTGTGACTTAGTATTTGTTGTAATGTGGGGAAAAGTTATTGCTTAGAGTTTGTATGGGAATTAAAGGTTTTGTTAAAGTGTGCATGAGATGTTTGAGTATGGGAATTAGGGTTGGGTCTGCCATTTTTGGGTTTTTTAAAAGTAGTCCTAGGTCTTCCTTTTTAAACGGTGGTTCTGATTATGATGGAGTAGCAGAAAGGAATTATCGGCTCAGTTAATCTCTGTGTTTTCATGCCATGGATGGTACATGAGGGAATTTCATTCACCAGTTTCCGCACATTCTTTTTGCCCTTTTCTTAGCATGGTATAGGGAAGTAATGCAAGTAAAGTGAGGTGAGCTGGAGAATACACAAATGTGCAGAGCATGGAGTACACACAACTGGACCGGAGTAAATTCAAGCTAGACTACACAGTGCAAAATCTTAAAGCTTGGACAGAAAACGTGCTGTTTGTACATTCTTTGTGTGTACTCTCTGCACATTCTCTCTTTTAGCATTTCAGCGATAACAGGAAGAAGAAAAACAATGGATAAACCCTTTTACCCTAATGCCATAAAGGGTCAAAGTGTATATTAGGGACTTAATTCAGTGATCACAGAGACTTCCCAATAAGTCCAAGATGCAGAAATGAACAGAAAAGGTTTTGCTCAGGAACTTTGGTTTTATGCTGACTTGGTTCCAAAAGGATATTTAAAACAGGTCTGAAGTGTTTACACATAAAAACAAAAAATCCCTAAACAGTCGTTATTTCCTCTCTGAATCTGCAAACAACTCCATCTTCGATCTGCTCCCGGCTGCACTGGACTAAACCGTCTGTTGCTGATAAAAGGAACTATTCACTAAAGCATTTACTAGTAAGATCTCCTCATGAGAAGACAACTGAGGGTACGACAAACGAACATCATATACACGGATAGACACACTGAACCGTCACAGTCAAGACAGGTAGGCTCACAGACATACACACACACATACATCAACCCAGTCAGTGGTCATGCACTTACAAATAGACCCACTCAGAAAACACACATACAAATGGAGCGGACAGACACTCACAAACAGACACAGACAGACAGATGCACACACTTCACAGCAGAAGAAGATCTACTGCACCTGCCTGCCAGGATAACCTTTGGCACCAGGACTTCCATCAGGCCCTTGCTCACCCTG
>CM067487.1:4714568-4734150 GCA_034552555.1 Semaprochilodus insignis | reverse complement strand
TCTCCATATACATTATCTAGTAATCAGTAAATCAATCTGCATACGTTTCAGATCTGATGTCCTCATTTAGAAAGTCAGCAGAGTCACAGGACCATATTACTGAACTAAAAGAGACGTGGCATATGATGAACGATCTGGAGCCTGATTTAATTACGGAATATAGCGTCCTGCAGCGAGCACGTATTTATGCTAAAAATTAGCGCTTCTAGCCTGTCTTTATAATTTCACTATTAACAGCTTCTTCAGTAGGATGACCCTTCGTCTTTCATCTCTCATAAATAATAAACAATATTTAACTTTCTTTTAGATAAAAAGGAGAACGGTAGACCTGAAACCGTTTAATTATTCACCTGCGCTGAAATAATTATTTCTCGTTTATCGGCAGGCATATTAAGTGACTGTACTTATCTTTAAATAAAAATAATCTTAGCTGTAAACGAATAAATAAAAATATCTGTAATTTAGGTTCTAAAATAATGGAATTATAATAAAACAAACGTCTTCGGTCCGTTTTTCCTTCACCGCAAACAGCCATTATGTCTAAAATGAAATTCAACTCACTGGTTTGAAGCAGTGTTTGATGTCTGACTAAATGACGAGCAGAATTAGCTTTAATTTGTTCGGATTCTCTTCTTCAAAAGCTCCTCCAGACTTTAGCTTCCTTCAACGGTGAACCGCCAGCGCACGTTGTCACGTGGATTTAAATTTTTAGCAAGCATGCGCCATAGCCCAGTTAGAACTTAAATATATATTTATTATTCCCCTTTTAATAATTATTAAAATGTCTTTTACATTCTTAAAGTTCTTGTGCATTTTGTAAGCTTTTGTCTGTTTTACGCAAAAAAAACCTCGTCACTGTTGTCAGTCGACTTGAAGGTTCTCAGTCGACTTGAAAGGTCTCCGACTGACGATTCGACTCGTCGACTTCTAGAGGGCAGCCCTAGATATTTCACGTTGTAACCCGATATATAAGCTGGACGTCTCGGTATCTACCATCATACCCAAGGTAATACCACAGCATTATTTAGACTGTACACCGTATTTACCACATTAATATCTAGTAATCTGTTTATACACCTCGATTAGACAGTAAAACAGTCCCAGACAATAGATACAAAAAAACAGACCGCATTAAAATACAAAATCATGTGACAAGAAATGCAGGTGTGAAAAGCACCTTCCAGCTATACATCAAACGGCATATTACACCATAAACGTTTCCATATTTGTCAGATATCCTAGTTAACGTGTTCATAAGAGGCAATTTCTATCAATACATCCACCCATTCTTTCAGGTCAGGTATACCTCCCTCTTACTGTGATTGGTCCTAATAAGCACCTCCCCCTACCTGTGACTAGTCCTAATCACCATGTTGTTCATTCTGAGACTGCCCCCTGTCCGTGACTGGTCCTAACCACTTGGTTGTTCATTTTGATACCTCACCCTGACCGTGATTGGTCCTTATTACCATATTACTCATTCATTCTCAGACCTCCCCCTGACTGTGATTGGTCACTCTGTTGTTCTTTGCTCTGTGCCAACATCTGTAGGCACTATATAAATAAACTTGGCTTGACTTGACTAAGACCTCCCCCTGACTGTGACTGATCCTGACCATCATGTCATATGTTCTGTTACCCTTGCACAAAGCGGGCTTCTAGTGGTGCCGAGACATACGCCAAGTTCTTTTTAAATGTACTTATGACCACATGGTCAGTGGCAGTTTGAATTCATTTATCTCACTCATTATTTGAAGTATACCGCCCAGTCCGGGTCTTGGTGATGCCAGAATGTAACCACAACCAGGACTGGGCACCCCTGCTCTATGGGATATCAGCGCATTTCCAGATAAACATGGCCAAAACCGGCTCATATGAGTGAATGACGTTTAGTTACAAATGTTTGAATAAAATTGGAACACATAATGAGCAGCCCATTCATTATGTAAATGCATGTTCACATATGTTCCGACACGTGTGTACTACAAGCGAGCATGCAAGCATGTCTATGATGCTCAGTTTATCAGTTGATGGTGGTATCAGGTTGTGGTAATAAGTCTAATGGAGTGATCTGGCACCGGCTTCCAGTCTGGAGTGAATTTCATTTGACTTTATCTTATCTTCCTCACTTCTTTAGCACCGCCGTATCACTTACACATGCAGGGAGAACATCTTTATGTCTGTATATGAAACAGCTATGTCTGTATATGAAATAGCAGCTAAACTAGGGAACGTCAGGGTGGTCATGGATGATGTCAAGATGCGGAGAAGGAAGAAGGGGTTCTCATTTCTCTCTGCTAATCCTCAGTTGGCAGCGTGCCTCAGTATGCATATGAGTAGGTGTAACCGACCCATGTGTACGTGTGCGTGTGGGATGGTCTCATTGTTTTCATGTTCCGCAGCCACATGTATCTTCTTTTCTTTCATTCTCCGGTGGATTTATGGTCTGTATAATGGTGTCCTCTTTCAGTTGATTTGCATTTAGGATGTTTTTACGTTGCACGTCCAAAACCAATGCGCCAGACTGAAATAAAGCATGGTATGTTCCTATCTTTCTGGGTTAAAGGAGCAGACGTACCGCACACCGTAGACGCAGTTATTCTAAGCTTTAAACATACGTTTAGGGTTTTTTATATTAATTATTTATTTAGAATTTTACAATAAGCTCTAAAATAAATATTTGGACTGTCTTTGATTATTGTTGGCCTGTTAGCTTGTGAGCTTTCTGCTGACTTGGTCAGGCTACTTATAAAACACAAAGAGAAACAGCATTGTCCACCAGGGATCCACAACAAGAGTCTGGAGTCGTCTGTAGGATTATTAGACAAAACAAGCCAGGTCAAAAGCAAATCATCTTTCTGAAAAACCAGCACTGAAGTTACAAAGACACAGTCCAAAACTCAGAAACCATAATCCAAAGCAAGGGATCATAACCAGAGTAGGGAAACACCAATATAACCGTTTAGAGTTGCAAGGCATACCAAGACGAGACTTCACAAAGACATTCAGCAAAACTGGGGGCTTTGGCTGTATTCGAAATGGCATAGTACATACTACTCACATACTAAATCTGACTAAAAGTAGTATGTAGTATGTGACCAAACTGTAGATCTGTAGTGCACTGAAGATACCCGGATGGTGTTCTACTCCAGTCAGAGTTTCTAGTATACAGGGGAGCTATCTTCGGCTGTATTCGAAATGACACACTACTATACTGCACACTGCATACTACAGTAGTATGTACTGCACACTGTATACGCCCCCTGTGTGTAGTATACAGTACAGTAACAAGTTCTGACCTACAGTGTGGTATACTAATACAGTCACATAACCAGTTACCTCACATTTACCTCAGAGCTGTTATTACTGTATCCACTGTTTAGAGCTAGCTGCTGCTAACGCTGCTCAGTTCACCTGAAATACGTTTAGCCTAGCTGTTAGCTACCCTCGGCTATTTCACTCTAAAACTGAACCTCTAAAGCGAGTTCATCTTTTATTAATCTTCAGACCTGTATATTTTAACTTTCTGAGGCTGATTCTGATGAAAACACACCCCACTACAATCACTACACCCACATTTATACTCAGAGATGGCTGCGTTTAGCTCCCCAGTGTTACCCGCCGCCATTTTCTCTGGCTGAAGCAGGCTGAGAGCTGGTGAGGCCACGGTGCATGATGGGATGTAGTACAGCCAATTATACAGCATGGCTGCTACTTACAGGTTGCTCCTCTCTTCAGTCTCTTCAGTGTGAAATGCTCAGTGAAGCTGCTCCATATCGTCCAAGGTTTGAGAACAAACTAATGACCTTAATTCAAAGTTGTCTGGGATCTTGTCAAAGTTGTAGGAGCTGAAGTTAGCTTCCTGCTCGCCACCTTGTTTTTGCTAATTTTCCGTTCCACCTTAAATGGTGACAAAGCTACATTCTGGTGCTGTAAAAGATGCAGCATTTAAGGGGGAAAGTAACTTCAGCGTCATTTAAAGGTGAACATTATCCATGTAGTACTGATAGTTTAGTTTCAGGTTAATCACAGCACCTTTTAAGGTGGAACTGGACAACAACAATCTGGCGAACGTCCTTATCAGAACATGTTTCCAGCATTAAAGGAATAACTAGGATGTTTTGCTAATCTAAGTCATCTTATCAGGAGGAAAGTACTGAAATTAAACTGTCTGAACTGAATTAGCATTCAAAAAACCCTTCAAAGTCACCATACTGTACTAATGATAGGTGCATGCTTGCTAAGACAGCTTGAAGGGTGGGATCAATTGTTAGCACAAGGGCTACGGCCGTCATATCAGTTCGGAAGTCATGGTTTGCCAGCCGTCTTCAAGGACGATCAGAAGAATGGTAAAAGAAGCGAAAACCACTTTCACTCATCCTGAGCAGCGTAACCTGAGTGCAGGTCAGCTTTCAGGGCTATCACACTGGCAAAGTGTGCTGGTTTCCACAGGGCTACCAGTCTAATGATGTCAGTCCAGTGCACAGTGGCATTAGCTGACAGGTAGTAATATTTATATATCACCTTTGGAACCTTGTTGATTCCGTCTGTACTTTGATTACAGGATGTGACAGTGGCAATGTTGGAAAACTTCATTCTTCTCGTGGAGAAATTCCCTGTAAAGCTGGAGTTCCCAATATGGGCACAAGAACATGACGACAGCTACAGGCCAATGACACAACGTTAATGGTCTATGTTAGAGAATCCCTCATGCTAATGAGTAAGTATGCTCCACAGCACCCTGCCCCTGGCAGGAATGGTTCAAAATAACCAATTCAGTAAAACTAATTGAACTACTACCATCATACCATCAAAGGGGCAGTCGTGGGGTGGAGGTTAGGGAACCAGCCTTATAACCGGAGGGTTGTGGGCTCTATTCTCTGAACCGACAGTAACAACTGAAGTGCCCTTGAGCAAGGAAACCCCAAACCCCCAGCTGCTACCCAGGTGCTCAGAGAATGATTGGTCTCACCCAAGTCCTGTAGATACCAGTTTTGAACAGGTTCTGGAAGCCATACAACTGGAACCTTCAGTACTGGACTGATGGGCAAGCACAGACAGCTAAACTGCAGCATCTGCTCCTGCTTATTGTGTGTTGTGTGTTAATGGCGTGGTGTCTCTGTGTTAAATAGTTTGACCACGTTAATGTAATCACACTGACTTATTCATCCCCCCTAATGAAATCTGAGTTAATTATTCATTGGTGTTAGTTAAGCACCTTTAATTATCGACTCTCTGCTTATCCCTCCCTCACTCTCCTCGGGTATCCCCTTTCTGTCTGTCTGATCCTCCATGTCCGTCTCAACTCCATCTCTCTGTCCTACCTTTTGTCTTTCTCTAGATGACAGCTTGAATGCATTTGTCTAGGAAAGCCAGCAGATATGCCATGCCAAAGTAGCCATAGCGCTTTCATACAGTAGTGCTTTTACAGCTGAACGTTTGGTTTACTTGTTTATTAGTGTTTTGATGTTATTGACAATAACTGCTGCAGGACGGGACAACAAGTGTGCGTAAAGCGATCTGTGCATTATGAATAATAAAGGCCCTGAAGCCCCCCCCCTTTCATTCTCTCTCTCTCCTCTCCATTTTCATTTGCTTTCCCCCTTTGGTGTCACGTGACTCAACTCTCCTCCCCACTAATCATTCATGAGCTTGACGGCGGGAGCTGCGCAAGAGGCCCTGCTGAGCTCCATGCTGAGGCCCCGGCTCCAGCTGCGTCGTAGGGCCCTGCAGTCACCCTACACCCATGGACACACGAGGAAACCGCTCGCCTTGAACCCAGTCGTGCTCCCAGATGAATAAAAGATGCCGGCAAAAGCGAGAAAAGGCTCGGAAACTGAAGAAAGGGGTGACGGAGTGGAGGAGAGTCAGCCAAAGACGAAAGAAGAGAGCGGGAGCATCGCCAATGGAGAGAAGAGGAAGAAGAAACACAAGCTCACCAAGGAGGAGGAGGAGGAGAAGAGAGAGGGAGAGAAAGTACAGCAGCAATCTGCCGGCAGCGAGAGGAGAAAGAAGGGAGGAGTAGAAGAAAGAGTCAAGAAGAAAAAGAAGAAAGAGCAAGAAGAAGTAGAGGGAAGGCAAGAGGATGGTGAGGTGATAGCCGGAGAGGAGAAAGGCAGCAGAGAGCAAAACAACAATGAGCCGATCAAGAAGGAAAGACGAAAGACAGAGAAACCTCCAGCTGCCGAGGAGGGGGAGGAGGTGAGGAAGGAGAAAGAGAAGAAGAAGAAGAAGAAGAAGACTGGGGCAGGAGGCGAGGGGGAAGGGGGACTAGAGGAAGACATGGGCTCCAAAGAGAAGAAGAGCAAGGACGGGGGAAAAAAGAAGAAGAAGTCGTCAGAGGACGCAGAGGAAGACGATTTGCTTCAGGAGGAGGAAGCGGAGGAAGAGGAGGACAAGAAGAAAAAGAAAAAGGACAAGAAGAAGAAGAAGGGCTCAGACAGTGACGAGGAGAAGAAAGGGAAGAAAGGCAAGAAATCCAAGGCCAAGCAGGTGGACTATTCTGAGATCTACCAGGAGGAGCTTCTGAGTTACCACACGGAGGATTCAGATGGGTATGAGGACGAATACTACAAGAAGAAAGGTACACAAACTGTCTTTCTCCTCTCCCAGAGGACACAGAGGGACTGCTTATACTGCCCTCTTCTCAGCTCTCACCCTCCAGCTCTCTCGCTCACTCTCACTCTTTAAAAGTCTGAGGACTCTATCACGGCCACTGCCTTTCTCTTTCTGTTTTCTCTAAATGTTCTGTGGGGAAAAAGGTGAGGCAGACTGACACATCTCCTCTACAAGGCTTGAGGGAGTCTTGGAGGACTTGAGGAAGTCAGGAAACAGGCTTGGTACAACCAGGGAATACTATACAATGTTCTTAGCACAGGACTGTATCCCTCAACCTCTGCGGTTTGACCAGATTCACAATTTGACTTTGGTTTTCACTTAGCACTGTTCTCTCACTACAATACCCAGCATGCATTCCACAAACGTGTCTTACAATCATTGGGAATCCCTGTGGAGTCATCCAATTGTGACTGCTAGCCTAGCCACTGATCTGTAGGCTGATAAATACTACCAAGCTAGCATAAGAATAACTTTTACCTTAGCTAAAGAATCAAACGTAGAAGATATTGGTGAACGAGGCCCGGAGAGAAAAAGAGCCCAACTGAAGTAATGTATCAAGATAGCCAGGTACCTGGACAACTTTAGCTTTAAGCTCATTGTCCCCTTTTTCTGGTGAGTTGATTCGGTTGTTTGAGTAATCTCCATCACATTGATTATTTGAAAACAAGCTGTTAGATAATCAGCTTCCTGAAAGGAACAAAACCATAATGAATTAGTTCATTAAAAACAGCCCACCCTCAAAAAAATCCACCCAACCTAGTATTTCAGATACTCCTTCCACCTTACATTTACGGCATTGAGCAGATACTCTTGTCCAGAGTGACTTACGAAAGTGCGAACCCAAACTACCCTTGAGCTAAGACACGGCCAGAAACACACAGACAGAAGCAAATTACAGAATTAAGAGCTCACATTGGTGCAATGTAGTGCAGTACAATATGCCCATCTTTCAAACCACACAGAGGACGAGCATCAAGACTATTCTCTGTCCTGGCACCCAGGTAATGGAACACGCTGCGTGTCACAGTCAGCGTGTGAAGACAGTGTGCTCCATCACCTGGGTGCCAGGACAGAGAATAGGCTTGATGCTTGTCCTCTGTGTGGGTTGAAAGATGGGGCATCAAGCCCAGCCATGCTTGATGGGCTTGAGCCTGGGTGGGGTCCAAGTAGCATCATCAGACTGGATGTCAGTTTGCCTGATAGAAAGACATTAGACTCTAACGGTAGACAAATGTTGAGTCAGGTTGATGTCAAAGCCCAACACTGGATTGATCCAATGTTAGACAGCCGTTGAATTTTGGTTGGAAGTCAAAATTGGATATCCATCAAAAAACAACATTGGTATAAACTGCAGTGTTAGGAGTGGGCAGGACACATCAAATTGAAGTCTGGTGCCTGATGGGGAGGTTAGTCGTACTCTAGAAACTACTGTAGCACTGCTGCACTCATGTTTACAGCAGGCGTAGTAATGGTTAAAGTAGAGGGACAAGGGAATGAAGCATAGTAGGCAGACTTGGCTGCCCCCTCTGTTACCTCATCTAGGTTCTATCCAATGTTAGGCCACACCCCCTGTTTCTTATTTCTTCTCTTAAACTCTGAACCATAAAATATGGAAAGGTTTGTAAACATATAACCAGTATCTATGTTTTTTCTCTAACTGGTTTTTGAGAAGTTCCTAAAATAAATTTGAGGTCAGATTCAGGACGTGTTCTTAAACCACAGAACTGTTTGGACTTGAACAGATCCCAAATAAGAAGACACTGCTGAATGTCAGAATCATCCTGAAAACTGTTTAAGTGGGGTGAATTATTCCCATTATTCTCAGTTTCCAGTAACAGCTTTTTAAATCCCAGACTTTCAGGTCCTTGTTTATCATTTTCTTGAGAGGATGTTGTGATCACATAGTCCGTATCCCTCTATCTTTGACTAGCAGTTCGCTCTAGACGTCTGCCATAACTGGCAAGCAAATCCTGAGAGCCATTCTAATAGATCAATCTCCTTAGCCCATCATTGATTGGCAGCTCCAGAAGCCTACTCTGTTTGGCAGGCAGCCCCCCAACAAGGATCCCTGCATCGTTGGTCACCGCGGTGCCTGTGGTGGGATGGCAGGGTGGCACGGGAGCAGTGGCATCTGGCGAGACGCCGGCAGGGGATTTGAAGCAGACTGCCACCTCTCTATGGTCTGAAACACAATGCTCTAATCGCTCTATTCATGTGGCCTTCTTACATTCATGCAGTTCTGGGAGGAGTGCCGGGCCAGGCCAGTCAGCCGTGGCATTTCAGGGAGCCTCGATTTCCAGGAGACAATGTTACCTGGAAAAAAAAAAAAACATGGGTACAGATATGAAATCTGCCCTGCTGTTTGGAGAAGGTCATGTTTCAAATGCAAGTGAGACATTCTCTTCTAGTGAACCAATTAGCCGTATGGAGAAGCGACAAGGCTTGCTTTATCCAAACTCTCTCTAACATCAAATAGCAATTTGATGGCCTTTTGAGAAAATGGTCAAGAGTTTTGGTGAACCCTGGAACAGTATTATCATTAATTTGAGGCTTCTCAGAGAACCTTCTCAATTGCTTGATGTTAAAGAGGCGCACTAACCAAACTGAAAAATGCCACCAATGCCTTGGTCGATTATTAGCATACAGTGGTCCCACAATAGTCCCAAGAGTTAGATTACCTGTGGTGAAGACTAGAAAACCTCCTTTCAGATGATGCAGCCAGAAGGTTGGAGGAACTTTTGAAGAGCTATGTGATGATTAATGAAGATGGATGGTGAATATCATATTTGTATTTATCAGCCTCTACATCAGTATAGTCCCAAAGGCTGAATGACATACTTGTGATGCATGCTGGGTGCTATAGGGAAGGAACTCTGTCAGACTGATAAGGCTAAGGGGGTGCAATGATGTGCTACAGAATATTACACAGTACAACAAATAAATATTAAACTCAATTTTAAACCAGAAAAGCACATTTTAGCTAGAAAGATATGGCACTGGTCTTACCATGAAGATTGGAAATGCATGAAGATAATAAGTTGATGTTCAAAAACAGTAAGCTTTGCACAAAAAGCTTATTCCAAGCTTATTAGCATGGCCGAATTTGGTTTTGGTTTTGCCTGAAAACCAGCATGCGTGTCCCACACAAAGGAATTTCCTTTACACCCATCGCTGCTGAAACTACCTGAGCCCAGATCAGCGAAGCCTGATAGCCACGACCCTGGGGGCTGTCAGAGAGGGAGAGCCGTAACACGAGGACGGCCCTGTCTTGCTTTCACCTGCTTGACTTGGTTAAGTTACGGCCATATTGCTTACACCTATTCTGCCCTTACAGATTAACATGGAAGGGCTGGAAGGTTCGTCTTCGTGCCGAGTTCTGGATTACGTCCAATGGGGCAAACATTGGTCAGACCAGTGTGGAAACTATAGTCTGTAAAGGATGATTATTGACATTTGTTAAAATGTTGTTGGATTTTAAGCAGAATCGTTTCAGAATGACTGAAACGTCATTCAAATGTCAGTGAATGAAGGAAAAGGTCACATAAACCTGATTTGATGCTATGTTCTGAAAGGAATATTTAGGCCACAAAATTGGCCATTACATGATTTCCCTTTACATGATTTCCCACTTGCTCCAAACGCAGTCAATCTACATAGACATGTTCTGTGTCAAATTTTGGTTCTTTACTTTCTAATTGGAGCTACAAGACTAATCTTTCTGAAAAACACTTGAAGTCAATAATCACCCAAACCCAAAATACAGGCCCAAATCTTCTCTCTACACTTTCAAACCGTCCATCAGAAAAGTCGATGTGGTTTAGAACACAGTAAAAGAATGGCTAGCAATTTAGCTTGACAGAAATCACTTCCTTCTTGAGGAAAGTTTGGTTTATTTCTGCAAGGGCAGCCAAAGACAGGGCTTAGCACAGAACTGAAGTTAGCTTCTTATTTTAATTTTCGAGGCATCACAACGCCACAATTGCATCATTTAAGGCAGAACAGCGAACTCGTATAAGAAGCTGATGAATGGAAGACCAACTTTGGCCTTGTCCTCTTAGCTGACGTTGCATACAGCAGAGTGGCAAGTGAGAACAATGGAGTTCAAGAATTTAAAAAAATTGGAATCGTCAGGTGAATCATGATCACCATGTACAACACCACATCTCTTGCTAGTTTGTGGTTCATTGCCAAAAGCCATAGTTAGACTAACTGTCGATTTCCTTGTTTTGTTTTTTGCTAAATGTGACAAAAAACATATAATAAAATACTACATAATAAATATATAATAAAATATCATTAAAATGTTTTTAGAGGTTTACTTTTATTTGACATGCAACTTTAAACTATCTCACAATAACCAAGCCTTAACAGTTTACAGCCCCGCTCTCCAGCTTCTGTGAGGTAGAAGGTGGAACAGTGCCAGGAAGTGGGACGTTATGCGGATGCTAATGTAGCTCCAGTTTTATCTTAAATGTGAATATAAGCTTTTTTTGTAATGTGATTATGTAGCTTGTTGATGTAGTTTGAAGCAAGTACCCAAACAGTGAAACTGTTCTGGCCCAAATCTGGCCCACATTCCCCATTTTCATCTGGCCCACTTGCCAGATGGGTTGACGGCACTTGTGTGGTTCTCTCCCGGGAGCAAGATGTGGGCCACATATGCGCCAAATTAGGGCCACACCTCAGCCAAAAGGAGGCAACTCTGCTGTATCTGTGCCAGAAGTGGGCCAGATCTGTTTTGGGACAGGTGGGCCAAAATGCATGTTGTAAATATGTGGGCCACCTTTGGCTTTCAGCAGATTGCCAGTGCGGACAGCGGGCCAGCAGTGCCATATCTTTGCCAGATGTGGCCCCCATCCACTTGCTAACTGGGTATGTGAAGCGTCTGGCATGTATTCGTGCAAATGGTTTTGGTGACCATTTGCTTCCAGTGTTTGTTAAGCCCGTTAGCCTAGCCGCTCCAGTTCTAAAGCAAAGAAGCAGAACATGCCTTGGCTGATTTTGGGGTCAGCTACATTTGGGGTAAGTGGAATTCCTAAATTTGATTTAGGAAGTAGGAAATACAGCATCAGTGGATCAATCAATGCTTGGATGGTGCTTGTTGTTGACTACCAGTAGAGCTTTGGTAACTCTTTCTCTTTCTTCCTCTCTTTTAGTATATGAGGTAGTGACAGTAACAGGTGACGTGAAAGGGGCCGGGACCGACGCTAACGTTTTTGTCACCTTGTATGGACAGTTTGGGGTCACCCCGAAGGTTCACCTGGCCAGCAAGTGAGTTCACCAACCTTTCTTTATGCCTCTTTATATCATGTAAATCTGGAAACTGCATAAACTACACTTTGTGTGGTGGCACAGATAATCCTAGTAGATATGAGCTTTCACTGTTTTTAAGCTGTGGGAGTTTGATTGAAGTAACAACTCAGTATTTAAGATATTGATGGTTATTTTTGGCTTCATCACAGCAGGCCAGACAGTTTCATCAGACAATTTATTATGTACTCTTTGCAGGTAAACCTTTAATGTTTTCATTGCCAATGCTCCTTGTATGGGTTTCAACAATACTGATGGATAAGTAGCCAGTGGTGGCTGGAACTGAATAACTGTGTGGCCTGTCTTTCAATTAGATACCCTATAATTACTGATAGAATGACTTGGAAGTTGTTTTGTGGAAGCAGGACATTAGCCTTAGCAGTAGAAGATGGAGGTAAATAAGGGGGCGACTATGTTCATTTTGTACTTTTGCCTTTCTCTTTGTCTCCTCAGCACTGAAAAGAGGTATGGCCTTAAAAAGGCCACTTGGTGACCACTCTGTGACCACTCTGTGACCACTCTGTATGGCGTTTGGGTTATGATGTTGTATAAGAGAGCATTCTGTGCTTTAACCATGGCCACTAGAGCTAGATATATATACTTGTGCACACTGAAAACAAGACAGAATTGAAACGACATCACCCGTTCTGTCATGGTGAAGCCCAGGATTGGCTCTCCTCTGTACAGCATCAGCATGTATACTCACCTGTAGGAAGAAGAAGTAGGTCACGTGACGTCCGGTTTCTCATTCACGGCCAATGAGAAAGGACAGTTAGGTGATACTACTTTGGGTTCTGTGTCTCTGAAAGAATCAAAAGGTCACATATAAACAAGCCCCAAAGACAGCATGTACCATAAATCTCATCATGACAGATTTCAGCACTTTGTTTTTAACATGCCCTCGTCCACTCTGATTCAGCACTTGCCCCACCTACGTTACACATGTGTCCACTCGCAGCAGAAAGGGGGGGATGGACATTGAGGATCAAGCTAGCCTGCTAGCAGAAGAAAGTTAAAGCTGTATCATCACTTCACTCTCACTCACCCGCTTAATCCAATTGGGTCGCGGGGGGTGCTGGAGCCTGTCCCAGCTCTCAAAGGGCGGACATCAGCAGTTCAACAGATGGCGTTTCAACCCCAGCAAATCCACAGTTCTAATTTTAAATATGCTAAAGTAGTGCTACATAGTGCTTTAGCGCTACGGCTTGTGATCTCAGATCACTATTTCTGGGCAAGTTCTGCTGCTGAAGTCAACACTTATCTTTCCTTTTCCCCCTAAAGGCTCATCTATCTAAATAAATTTTACTTGAGCTAATATAATAGTGGAACAAGCCTTAAGGTGGTCCTGAGGCATTACACCAAGACGAGGCGGCGAGGCCGTGTGTACGAGCGCTTGTGAAAACCGCTCGGCATGTATGTAGAATTTATAGGCACATGCTGTTTGAGCGCTTCTCTTCAGAGACATTTAAAACTCTCCCTAATTATTCAAACTGGTCAGAAATCAACATGTAAACCAGACATTGATGACCCTGGGAGAGTTTTGTCTTGCTCAGATGAGTATCCGTGACCACAGTACATGTTGCATAATGACTGAAACAAAAACTGTGCATATTAAATACCTTCTGTAGAATCAGGCTATGGGTACGACAGAGCACACACATTTGAGGGAAATTAATGACCCAACGTCTAACTTTTCAACAGCTCTGCCGATTTTTCGTGGGTAGCGACAGTGTTTAGGGATTTGGATTGGATAAACTGATGGTCAGAATGCAACATTTTGGAATCGAGATGAAATTTAACAGAACTGCTTCGTCTGTCTAAATTGCATCATTTCCAAAGTTTGCTGATGAGGTTTGTCAGTGCTGAACATGCGTGTTTAGCTTATAAATTATGTGCGTGCGTGCGTATGTGAGCCCTGAGTGTGTGTTATCCTGAGGAATTTGACCCTGTGTGGGCTGTATGTGTGTGTGTGCGTGTTTGATTAATTTGCTCTGAGCTTGGGTGTATGTGTAATTCATACTGGGTGATTTTTAATTCATGCAGTTTGCCTTTCGATCAGAGAGGTGCTTTCATAAGAGCCAATGCAGGGAGTGGCCAAGGAGTGATAGGGAGTCTTGGCAGGGTGGCATGGTACATTTTCTGAACTTGTTACGCCCTGCTACATCGTAGTGTATCATAATGATACAACAACACTTCTGCCAGCGATAGCCAGACTATTGGCATCAACCAGCATGCTGTATCTACATAAACTCAAACCAACACTGCAACAGCTTTCACCATAAAGAGTGCATTCACTCTCCACAGACTCAACTTTTGCCCAATGAAGACGACATTACTGAGTAACAATCAGACAGCAGAGATGTCAAGGAAAACAACGCCGCAAACCCAAAACCTACCCTGTCATAGGCTAAAGCGTACTGCCCCATAAAAATGAGCGTATGAACCATTTATCTGCTACTGTTGATGACTTTGGCTGTATTTGAAATGGCATACTACATACAACTGACTAACTAAATCTACCTAAAAGTAGTATGTAGTATGCAGTTTGTGACCAAACTGTAAATCTGTAGTGCACTGAAGATCCCCGGATGGTGTTCTACTCCAGTCAGAGCTTCTAGTACACAGGTGGAGCTATCTTCATGGTGTACTGCATCCCATCATGCACTGCGGCCTCACCAGCTCTCAGTCTGCTTCAGCCAGAGAAAATGGAGGCGGGTAACACTGGGGAGCAAAACACAGCCCACTCTGAGTATAAATGTGGGTGTAGTGATTGTAGTGGGGTATGTGTTCATCAGAATGAGCCTCAGAAAGTTAAAATATACAGGTCTGAAGATTAATAAAAGATGAACTCGCTTTAGAGGATCAGTTTTAGAGTGAAATAGCCGAGGGTAGCTAACAGCTAGGCTAAACGTATTTCAGGTGAACTGAGCAGCGTTAGCAGCAGCTAGCTCTAAACTGTGGATACAGTAATAACAGCTCTGAGGTAAATGTGAGGTAACTGGTCATGTGACTGTATTAGTATACCACACTGTAGGTCAGAACTTGTTACTGTACTGTATACTACACACAGGGGGCGTATACAGTGTGCAGTACATACTACCGTAGTATGCAGTGTGCAGTATAGTAGTGTGCCATTTCGAATACAACGTGTATGTGCAGAAGTAGACATTAGCTTGAATATGTTGACACTTCAGCCTTTGCAGTAAAAGAGCTGTGAGTACCATATTTGCAGACCACATTTATCTTTGGAAAATGAGTATATTTTATACTCCAGTGGTCAGCAAACTACTTTCCTGCAGAGTTTAGTTCTAACCTGCATCTAACATGCACTAACTCGGGCCTATCAAGGACTTCAGAAGAAGTTGGTTATCTGGAGGAGGTGTGGCAGATTAGGGCTGGAACCAGACTCTGCTAGATCTTGTAGATCTTTTAGATCTTCAGGACCAGGATTGGTTGACCACTGATCTACTCTGTGGTCTGCTTTTGACCAGAGCAGAAGCTGTAAGTTCAAAATTCACCTCACACTAGTGCACTGCTACAAATCTGAAAGCTTGATAGCCACACTTGCTAAGCAGAACTGTATTTCAAGTAGGTTCACATACCTTGATGAACGATTGCAGCTCCAGTGTAGCTATCGTATTTACTAACCTCACTAACAGTAGGTAACTAAATAGCTAATGGCTAAACTACTTGATGTGACTGAGCTATTGGAACCGCTGTGTATGCATTAGTGCTATGATAATATTATCAAGTCTGTCAATGGTTTGCCACACTGTAGATCCTAAAGTCCTTGTTAACATCGCCAAGCACTACCTACTTTGACAGGAAAGGGCCATTTGACTGACCTGCCAAACGAGTAACCACAAACCGTTTTGTGTATTTCTGTGTAGGCGGAGGAAAGTAGAATAAAAAAAGAGATCTCCTTAATGCCTCTAAAGTTTCTCATAGAAAACCATGGGATCAGATGAAATGACAAGGCAGGCTTTAGCTGAAGTCTCTCCTACTGCTCCTACTGCTGGGGGAAAGACCACTTATCTTACATGTGTCCTTTAGAGTTTTAGCAGAGATCTTAGGAGATCATTCGGCTCAGATTTGGGAAAGTAATCAAGCTTATGTTTATTTGTGACAATTTTGTATCAAGTATTAGCAAGATTATTTTTTTCACGGTAGGCAGCTTTTAAATCCAGGCTACAAAAAAATCAGAAGCACACCAGGAGATCTCACTGACTATAGCTACTCAGTTCTTCAAAGAAGACTCTCCAGTTCCTCCTGCTAGCTAGGTCACCCCCATCATAAGATGCTATCGAGCTTGGAGGGTGAAGCATGAGCTTTCTACAAGACAAGTGAAGCTCTGCCATGTCTTTTCGTTGGACAGCTCAACACGCTAGGAGGAGGACCCCCTGATACGGTTGGCTGTCGTTAGGACTTAACCTTTAGATGGTAGTATCACTCAGAAGACCCAAAGAGAACTCTTGAATACTTGAATGAGAACTTTTAAACATGCTAGGAAAGATTCAGTTGTGTGGTTCAGTTTTCCAGTCTCTGTATATCAGTCTGTGTATGTGGTGGGGGTGTGTATTTTTTCTCTACCTCTCTCTATCTTTTGTTTCTCTCAAACACCTCTTCATTTTCATCACAGGAGCCGAACGGCTTTCGAAAAGAACAAAACTGATGTGTTCAGAATTAAAACTCACAATGTTGGGCCAATAAAGAAACTCAGGTAAACACACACACACACACACACACACACACACACACACATTTTGTGTGAATTGTGGGGAAACTGCATATACTTCTGGTAATTTCTTGGGCACTTACCCAAACCTCAATCGTAACCAAAGTGTGATACAGGTGATCCTGCGGGTTATAAATAAACTTTTTGTGACATTGTGCTCTCCGGAAAATGCATGCTCAGATGCTAATTCTGGGAAATATCATTTTGTCGGCTTCATTCACCAACCAACTAGAGCTGCAGCACTGGACTGCCTCAGGGCAGCAAAGCAGTTCACGCAATTGTCCCTTCACAAGACATCATAATTCACTCGCCATTAAAGAACAGCTGCACCCAGAAGGAGGTGTGGGATTGCAGTGCTATTGGGAAGGAAGATAAAGGTTACCAGGAACGATAAATGATGATACATTTAGACTGATATGATCAATATTTATTGAGCTACATATACAAAAGTAGTGACTCTTATTGTGGCATTGGGTCGACGTGTTTGCAAACGCAATACCTCAGCATGGAGTTTTATGGAGGTTCCTAATGGTGTCCTGCGATAACCCATCCCAAGCAGCTTGAATATCCTCACACAGTTCCTGCAGATGGTGCGGTAGGGGTGGAGGTGGAGTGACCCCGGGCCTTCTGGACATGTGACAACAAACCGTTCATCTTGGCACTGACCACGGTGCCTCCACACACTGATTCGTTGGTCGTCTCCACGAAGACAAAAGTGGGACTCGTCACTGAAGATGACTCGCTGCCATTCCGAGTCACTCCATGACAGACGACACCATTGCAGTCTTTGGTGACGTTGACGTGTTGTTAAGGACAGTCGTCATAACGGTCTGTGTGCATGCAGTCCTGCGTCATGCAGTCATCTGCCAATGGTGCTGGCACTAACAGCATGAGTCATAAAGGGATCTTGTGGCTGTTGTGTCACTCTGCACAAGTCGGACAATTCTCGGATCTCCCTCTCTGTGGTTCATGTAGGTCTTCCAGATCCTTCATCTTGCTGGTGCGTGCCTTCTTCTATCCATAGCATGCTATGGTGTGTCCACATGACCGGGATGGCGTGCAATGCATTGATAAGACCATCCAGCTTCCCGGGGCCCTATGATGCAATCAACTCTTCCAACTTTTCCAACTGCTGGAATTGCTTTCGAACTCTTCTCTGAGGCATACTTGGCTTGCAAAGGATTCTACTAACACAACAGCATGAGTCGGAATGGAAAGCACGCGCAACAGGACGACCTTATATAGTCAGTCAGGTACAGCGTCCTTGCTTACGTCACATCAAGGTCAAACCTACCCACCAAGTTTTGTTCCCGTCGGTTGATTCCTTCTGGATGCACCTATTTGTGCAACTTCTGTTTGGGTGGTGATGATGGGTGTATATTTGTAAATCTAATGATTTAAGGAGAGGTCCTCACAGTGTGAGTGTAGGCCTATAAACTGGTGTTGGCCCCCACAATGTGGCATTAACCTAGTACACACAAACACTCACACATGCGCACACATACACACACACACACACACACACGCACACACACACACACACACACACACACACACACACACACACACGCACACACACACTTACGTGAACTACTTGTAATGTTATGACCAACACTTCTCACACTTCCTGCAACGCCTCTGCTTCCTTTTAGGATTGAACATGACAACACAGGAATGAGTGCCAGTTGGTTCCTGGATCGTGTCATTGTGACAGACATGAACAGGCCTCACCTCAGGTTCTTCTTCGCATGTAACAGTTGGCTTAGCAGGGAGGAGGGTGACGGGCTCACGGTCAGACACCTGCTGGGCAGCCTCAACCCCATGGATATCCCCAAACGTATGGCAACTTCAGCTACTAATATTAATATTTCCCTCAGAAAATTCCTCCTGCCAAATATGCCTGTAATACGATGCTTCATTACTCCTTACAGGACGTTTAGATAAAACATCAAACCTTAGTTACCTAATAGTAATAGCTAGCTCACCTGGTTAGATCTCAAGAGGTCTTACAAGGGACAACAAGGAGCAGATCTTTTAATAGGGATACACTAGCCCTCTACGCTAGCTAAACTATCTTCAGGGAGCTAATTAGCAAGCTAAGCAGACATTGTAATGCAAACCATCAGAGCGTAGCTCACACACAAAGAACTTGGATGCAGTTTCCTAGAAATTTCAGTGAGCAACTAAAGGGCCCGGTAGAAAGAAGTGGACATGTAGACAACTAACAAACTTTCAACTTGATGATAGTGGTGCTGCCACGATGCTGAGTTTGTGGTGCTGGGTTTGTAGCAGCTATAAAAAGTTTGATTTGGTCATATTTTCTAAAAACGATGGTTTAAGAAGACGCATAGGTGATTTTCCCTCTGCCACTTAACCTTAACCACTCGCACTGTTCGATACAAGTTGTTTTGTGTAAATGGCCAAGAGCTGAGGAGGTCCAGTGCAGTCGGTTGCGTAAGGAGGCTGCCCAAGTCTTACAGCTGCAGAGTAGAGTTACAGTCTGCGGATCAGCGTATCAGCCACATCCCCGCCTTCAGCACCCAAACACACTAGCCTACTAACCTTACACCCTCATGTACACACAGACAAAGCGTTTGTAGTTATGCCTGTCTTTAGAAAGGGACAAAAGTTACAAAATAAGTGCAGACTAATATCACCTAATGCTGGACTGTCTCTCATTTCGGCAGTAGTGAAGGAGAGAGAGAGAGAGAGAAAGAGAAAGAGAGAGAGAGAGAGAGAAAGTAAGAGAGCGAGGAGAAGAAAGACAACACCATGACATGATAATTGAAGATGGAAAAGGGCTCACGGAAGATTAGGGGCATCTTATGTTTCTCTGTGTGTGTGTGCGCATGAGGGACTGTAGGTATATGTATGCACAGTATATATATATATATATATATATATATATATATATATATA
>CM067487.1:4648509-4706216 GCA_034552555.1 Semaprochilodus insignis | reverse complement strand
CGGCCAATCGGAGTGCAGCACAGAGCATTCTGGGTTTGTAGGTTGGTCTATGTTGTTCGATGCTAGTGGAGTGGAGGAAATGCAAGGATTCGTCGAGGTTTTGGGATTATTTGTGGGATTGATGTGTTGTGTGCGTACATTTAAATGTAAGTATGCAGGTTCACTTTGTTTATCCATTACTTCTAAAAGTTTTGTCAGCACCGTTTGGCAATATGTCTGTTTCACTAATGACCTGCATATGCTTATTACGGTATGGCATGTTGTCTTGCTCTTGAATGTGTCATTTCTGAATGTAGGGTTTGCATCTTTTATACAGCTCCAAACTAGGTGTTGTTACCATCATCTCAAGGTTCGCTCCACATATGCATACGCTGAACATATTTTTAACTCATGTCTTCAACCAGCATGCCTGTATGAACTATGACTCCTGACTTCTCAAGATGTCCGACCAGATTGTAAATTAACTTGTCATTTCCTGCTTTTAGTCCTGGGGTGTAAATGAAATACTGCTAGTAGCCTTGAGCATTATAAACACTTCCCTTGACCTTTGGGGTCTGTTTATTTTCCACCCTGTATCCTAGCCTCACTACAAAGGATATAATTGTGCCATTGTGTCTAAGGTATTAACAACTATATATTCCTTAAACGATTACCTAATTATTCCCTCAAAAGGTCTCCTGTTGTTAAAAAGGAAAGGTGGTGTAACACGGTGGTAAACATGCTCCTGGCAAAACGTTGCAGGCAAACAATACCTTTGCAACACAGCACCATAATAGCAGCAGCCACATAATCCCATTATGACCCTCCCAGCACACATAGAACTGCATATAGAGCATCTAAAGCAGCACTATGTACACATGCAGATGTCTTCTATCACAGAGATGACCTGAGTAAGCAGTACCCTGGTCCCATATGGAAGGAGTGCTGTTGTGTTGTGTTGCTTTTGTTCTTTCTTGTTCTACAACAGTATACAGCAATACTAGACTACCTTTAAGCTTAACTGTTGTGTGTACACAACAGTGAGTATCGTTCATGTCAGGGCAACCTTGAATTAGCTACTAATGAAGACAACCAGATAGCCGGACAGAAGATCAGCCAATTTGACTGCTTTAGGCTTGTACTTTAATATTAAGACAATTGATAATTGGATGATTACTTGCAAATATTTATACAACATTAAATATTTGAAATTAAAGGGAGTATCAGCCTGCCCGAAGTGTTTCCTGCCTTCCCCCTCACTGAGCGCTGGGATAGACGCCAGCACTCCCTGCAACCCAGAGGATTCAGCAGCTTAGAAGATGCTAAACTATGGTGAGTGTGTGCCGCAGATTACCCTGTAAAGCCTAAAATGATCATTTAAAAGTCAGGGTTGTGCCGTGCGTTACCTCATTCCTACTAGTTTGTGCGGACTTGTAAGGCTTTTAGAGAGTAAAGTAGAAATCGTTTTCTTAAGGAAGTAACGAGTAAAGTAATCCCATTACAGTTTGAGGAAGTAGTCAGTCATTCAGAATCAATTACGTAAAATATATTGTAGGTATTATGTATAACATATGTATTGTAGATGTTGCTAGTGCACAAATCATGCAGTAAACTGTGTTTCTTCTTCCATAGCGGTAAATCGTTAATTGTTACTGTAAATGATATATATATATATATATATATATATATATATATATATATATATATATATATATATATATATATCATTTACAGTAACAATTAACGATTTACCGCTATGGAAGAAGAAACACAGTTTACTGCATGATTTGTGCACTAGCAACATCTACAATACATATGTTATACATAATACCTACAATATATTTTACGTAATTGATTCTGAATGACTGACTACTTCCTCAAACTGTAATGGGATTACTTTACTCGTTACTTCCTTAAGAAAACGATTTCTACTTTACTCTCTAAAAGCCTTACAAGTCCGCACAAACTAGTAGGAATGAGGTAACGCACGGCACAACCCTGACTTTTAAATGATCATTTTAGGCTTTACAGGGTAATCTGCGGCACACACTCACCATAGTTTAGCATCTTCTAAGCTGCTGAATCCTCTGGGTTGCAGGGAGTGCTGGCGTCTATCCCAGCGCTCAGTGAGGGGGAAGGCAGGAAACACTTCGGGCAGGCTGATACTCCCTTTAATTTCAAATATTTAATGTTGTATAAATATTTGCAAGTAATCATCCAATTATCAATTGTCTTAATATTAAAGTACAAGCCTAAAGCAGTCAAATTGGCTGATCTTCTGTCCGGCTATCTGGTTGTCTTCATTAGTAGCTAATTCAAGGTTGCCCTGACATGAACGATACTCACTGTTGTGTACACACAACAGTTAAGCTTAAAGGTAGTCTAGTATTGCTGTATACTGTTGTAGAACAAGAAAGAACAAAAGCAACACAACACAACAGCACTCCTTCCATATGGGACCAGGGTACTGCTTACTCAGGTCATCTCTGTGATAGAAGACATCTGCATGTGTACATAGTGCTGCTTTAGATGCTCTATATGCAGTTCTATGTGTGCTGGGAGGGTCATAATGGGATTATGTGGCTGCTGCTATTATGGTGCTGTGTTGCAAAGGTATTGTTTGCCTGCAACGTTTTGCCAGGAGCATGTTTACCACCGTGTTACACCACCTTTCCTTTTTAACAACAGGAGACCTTTTGAGGGAATAATTAGGTAATCGTTTAAGGAATATATAGTTGTTAATACCTTAGACACAATGGCACAATTATATCCTTTGTAGTGAGGCTAGGATACAGGGTGGAAAATAAACAGACCCCAAAGGTCAAGGGAAGTGTTTATAATGCTCAAGGCTACTAGCAGTATTTCATTTACACCCCAGGACTAAAAGCAGGAAATGACAAGTTAATTTACAATCTGGTCGGACATCTTGAGAAGTCAGGAGTCATAGTTCATACAGGCATGCTGGTTGAAGACATGAGTTAAAAATATGTTCAGCGTATGCATATGTGGAGCGAACCTTGAGATGATGGTAACAACACCTAGTTTGGAGCTGTATAAAAGATGCAAACCCTACATTCAGAAATGACACATTCAAGAGCAAGACAACATGCCATACCGTAATAAGCATATGCAGGTCATTAGTGAAACAGACATATTGCCAAACGGTGCTGACAAAACTTTTAGAAGTAATGGATAAACAAAGTGAACCTGCATACTTACATTTAAATGTACGCACACAACACATCAATCCCACAAATAATCCCAAAACCTCGACGAATCCTTGCATTTCCTCCACTCCACTAGCATCGAACAACATAGACCAACCTACAAACCCAGAATGCTCTGTGCTGCACTCCGATTGGCCGAAGGCACACAGGTAGGCGGGCTGGACGTGAACAAGTCATTAAAAGGCAAAATTAAAGTCCCAAACGGCCCTTTTTAACAGGTGCTATTATGGTCTGTAGAGAGCAAAATACCTAAACTCCTTGCGATCGCTGATTGAGGAGTGTTGTTCTTGAATTATTCACTTTACTGGTGTCACACCACATTCAGGGCTTCAGGAACGATAGTTAACGGGAACACTGATGAATTTGCGTTTTCTTTTTCCTTTTAATATTTCGGGCGATTCAGTTAAAATTGTTGAAACGTTTGAGAGGAAAGTCAGCTTATGTACGCGTGTATGTGTGAGAGTGGTGTTTAAGTCTTTATGTAGATGAGGAAACAGTGTCTGGTTACTAATGGAGAACAGTGTGATGGAAACATGAGCTAAACCACAGGATACCGCTTACACGCACACATACACACACGCACACACATACATTTACAAATCCTAGCACTCGTTTTACTCATCTGCACATCTGTGAAATTTTGAGCCCTGTTGAGGTTAATGTATTAATAATGCACAACGTTATCTAGGACTGTGCATTCCAAGGAACGTGGATATTTGAGAATCCACAAACAGAACAAACTGATTAACAACCGAGGGACGTCAGTAACAGAGGCTGCTACTTTAGATCAACTAATGTGTGAACTAGGTCTTTCTTCCTCAGAGGACGACATGCTAACGTGTTAGTCTGTTAGAGAAATGTTCTTCCACTCCTTTTGGACCAGGTTAGCATGCGCTAAACTAGATATGAATAAGGTAATGCTATCTCTGCTTTCCTAACAATGTGTCCTTGCTGCTCACATTCAGGCTTGGTGTTATGAAATAGGAGAGCACACCTGATATGTACGTTCTGCACATACCCTGGTGATTCTGTGTATCACTTCTATATAAGGATTATTATTATACTGCATTATATACACTATGTGTTTGGTGCCTGTAGACTTAATAAGGATACTTGAGTCTATAATTGGCTGCTATTGTACAGTTCTGTCATTAGCTCTAATACCGCACACTGTACATATGGTCTGCTCCTGTGCCTTTCAGACTTGCATTACGCACACAGACTGTATAGTTCAGCATTTATACCTGAATATTTTATTACTTTATATATACATACAAACATATATATTTATTTTTCTTTCTCTATTCTTCTTTTGTGCTTCTTTACCGAGTACTTAGTATTAATACTGTAATTGTTAGTATTTGTAGTCCGGGAGGTGCAGAGTAAGAGTGTCATTGTACAGTGCAGCTGCTTGTTCCTCCGTGCATATGACAAACTCTTGAATTCCTGAATGTGTCTCAACTGTGTTGGTATAGATGCATGCAAACACACACACACACACACACACACACACACACACACACAATATGACACACGTAATATGAAACTCTCTCTCTTTCTCTCTTTCTCTCTGTGTCTCTGTGTCTCTGTAGGTGGTTGGATCGGAATGAAGATGATGGTCAGATTGTGAGAGAACTGGTGCCCACTGCAGATGGCCAGCGCTTGTTTAGTAAGACATGCACACACTCACACACACACACACACACACACACACACACACACACACACACCCGCACACATAGACACAGATGCACATTGAAATACACCCAGATTTTCTGTAAGGCCTCAATGAAGCTATGTAGACTGAAATGCTGAAATAGACTCAACATGAACAAAACTCATGTCGGGTCTTTCCTGTGAGATCATTAATAATGTACCGTGTGTGTGTTGTGTGTGTGTGTGTGTGTGTGTGTGTGTGTGTGTGTGTGTGTGTTGTAGATGTTAGTTATCACATCGCGATAAAGACAGGCAGCATTAACGGGGCGAGCTCAGATTCGAAGGTGTTTGTGAAGCTGTATGGGGAGAAAGGAGACACCGATAAGATAATGCTGGTCGTCTCTGATAACGACCTGGGCAACTATTTCGAAACTGGACAGACCGACATCTTCACCGTGGAAACGTTTGACATCGGCAAGGTGCGCTTCCCCAAACCTCCACCTACCATTTCTCCTCTGTTTATGTACATTCAGCTCTAGACTTCAACAAAAACGTAGACACTGGTTCCAGTATTAACCGTTTACATGAACAGTTTAGCTGAAGTGATGTGATAGCTTACCCCATATGTGGGGGCTAATAGTAACTGAAGGGTCTCACAGTGATCAAGGACAGCTGAGAGACGGGACAGAATGACAGTGCCCAAACCTCACTAGGCTAAAGTACAGCCGGCACTCTGCAGCAGCAAACATATTATTGATCAATTAATTTTGACCACAGAGCAGAATAGCAAATGTAATTGGCATGATGAATGTTAAATATTTACATGGCATTCATAACATATTGTTGACGAATCTGGTGATCTGTTTCAAATTCCTTTATTCTTTCTATTTAGAAGACACGACAGAGTGTTACACTAACCCTGCCCTGTGGTGGCTGCTCTTTAACCTGGCTAGCGCTCTCTGCAAATTGATTATATGCTTCAAATTGCTGCTATCTTACAGCTGTCAACAATCTGAATAACAAAAATATAGGTATCAATTCTGTGACACAGTTACTTTACTGGTACAAAAATAACCGTTATATAGAATGGCCACTAGGGGGCGTGCAGAAAGAGCTTCAACAGTTCAGTGCTTTATCCAAAACACAACTGCTTCATGAAAATTCACAGTTTATGATTTATGATAATCAGGTATGTTAGGGCAAAGAATAGGAGGGATCTTTTCTGAGAAGTGTTGTATAATGCTTTTTACAGAATAGAATTGAATAGAATCAGAATAGAATAGAATAGTTCTCTTCTTCATTTAATTTGTATCTGGTCATGTTGGCTCTCCATTACCTGTCGATGGTCTTGCAGGTAAACCGTCTGCTGATTGGCCACACTAACGAGGGCCTGCGTGCTGGCTGGTTCCTGGACAGCGTGCAGATTTGGGTTCCTGTGCACGGGGTGCAGTACATGTTCCCCAGCCACCGCTGGCTCTGCAAAGACGAAGCTGACGGCAAAGTGGAGATAGAGATTTACCCCAGCGAGACACTCGAGATAGAGAAACGTAAGACAGTCCACACCCAACCTAAACACCTGGGTGGACACATGTCCACACACTCACATCCTGAAACATAAGAGCACTCGCATACACACACCCACACAGACCAACACATGTCTACAAACTTGTTCTCACATGTACAACTTTACCCCAGTGAGACACTCGAGACTGAGCAGTGTAAGAGAGTGTGCAACGGAACCACACCGCACTCGACCATTCGCATGTTTTCACCAAGACACCAATCTGCATGGGGAGGATGGAGACTGAGACGGACAGGAATATTTTGTCTAATATACTGACATATTGAAAATCTGTTTTTCGACTGAACAGTTATGTTTATGTTTGGAACATATCTCAGTAAAACTGGCTGGAGGGTTGAAAAATGAGTGGCGGTTTATAAACCATTTACAAAAACTGGAATCTGTGGCCTGTGGCTGTGGACACCAAATATTTCAGTACTTGCAGTTCACTGCTGTCAGCCAATCAGCAGCACAGAGAAATACTGTCACAGGCAGCCTTGACCAATCAGGGGGCTGTTGCTAGGCGAAATGAACGCATTGCTCTAAAATGATTGGCCACATTTTTCCACACATCTCCACTAAAGCTTCTGGCATGGGAATTTGTCAACACTGCAGACACAGTCTGCTACTATGACTGAGGTGCTAATTTTTAAGGGAGCTGATGTTGAAAGCAGACATAATTCATGTTTAAATATGTTTATGTCCTGTTTTTTCATTTATTTTGGGGTAGTATGCTAAAAGAGGCATTTTCCCCAAAGACTAAACTGGGTGATAAATTCAGACTGAACAATATGTAATGCAAAAATAAACCACTCCTGCAGTATGGTGTGAAAGCTCTTGTTTCAGTGAGCTATGGGTGAAAAATACTTAATATAAAATTCTAACATTCTTTTCACATCTCACCTGTGTGGATGTGATCACCAGATCAGACTGTCCTGTTACTGAGGCGTCCCAGGCTGACACAGGGATCAGATTTTATCAGTAGCAGAAGCAATTTTCTTGGGAGTAGATGTCATATTTAAATATTCAGAGAGAACTCCAAGTCCGGACGCAGTTGGCAGACTGAACGGGGCAGGAGAAGATGTGCTGTGCCTCAATCAGACTGAGATCTAATCACCGTGATCAGATCTCGGAGAACGGCTGTCAATTGGATCTTGAGTGAGGGCCACAATTTCACATGAAACTGCACCTTCTATTCCTAACAGTTGCATGAATTGGCATGTGCCAGTGTCCTGCTTTTCAATGAAGTGTCCTCATGCAGAGCTGCTGCAGTTCTTTTCCATTCCTAACAACTAACCGGAACCTGGTTAGACTACAGCTCGTGTTTACAGCCAGTAATGTATTTAGAATTTCCAGAAATGAGAAAGAACCACTGAGAGAAACCAAGACTTAAAAGGAGAAACTGCTTGAGAACATGAAGAAGAACAACAGGGGGGAACCAAGACTCAAAAGGAGACACCCAGTAAGGGCATGAGGAAGAACCACAATTTCGGGCACCAGTGAGAGTCACAAGAGGCAATGGGAAGGCAGTGCCTGAACCCTACCTGAACCTTACATGACAGTCACAAGAGGTGACAGGAAGACTGTGTAGCACTAGGACAGCGGTTTTGAGGCCACAGTATTAAAACTGACGTTCGTTTGTGGTGGCCATGATGCGGAGCGGGACTGGTAACAGGGAGGTGGAGCAGAGCACATGGGGTTCGGGCACCACGCTCCCCTGCCTCTTGAGGCTTTCATTGGTGCGCAAGGGGATAGGGACCTGACACAGTCCCGTTGTATATCAAAGCATGATTGGTCGGGTCTTCTGTCAATTATGTACCTAATTATGTTGGTATTTAATATAACGCGTAAGGCATTCAGTCCAGCTCCTGAAGTCCTCACCAGTGGGAGAGCTAGCTTGGCTGTGTCTACCTAGACACAGACATTTACTGGTTCCTAGAAGTCGTTTGACCTTCTCTGAAGATCTCGAGGACTCACAGCGAATAGGAAACATACAAATATGCTAATGCAAGTGCTCCATTTGTTAACTGACTTAATAAATGTGCTTAATTGTGCTGTGTTTGCAGTGATTAACTATGAGGTGACGGCCGTGACGGGGGATGTGTTTGCAGGAGGCACCAATGCTAACGTCTTCCTGCAGATCTACGGTGAGGAGGGAAAGACTGAGGTCATTCAACTGAAGAGCCGCTCCAACAACTTTGAGAGAGGAACCACCGAGATCTTTAAGGTGTGTGTGTGTGAGGATCTATAGCTCATAGACTGATATTATATGACAGAAATGTATTGTGAGACACTCAGATGCCGCTCCCACTCCTTTGTCACTTCTCTTGAACTATGCCAGATTGAGGCTCTGGATGTGGGGCGGGTCTACAAGGTCCGGATTGGCCATGATGGATCAGGCGTGGGCTCAGGCTGGTTCTTGGAGACTATAGACGTGAAAAGACTCGTCATGGCGATGGTGAAACCTGAGAAAAAAGAGGAGGATAAGAAGGACAAGAAAAAGAAAAAGAAGAAGAAGGTCAGTCGGGTCAGGAGTAGATCAGGCTCTATTCTTTTACAGGGCATTTCAGACAATAGGAAATTCATTGTTACAAAAACAGATGTTTTATCGTTTCTGTGCTGCAGGTCATTTAAGACCTTAAAATTGAATTCACCCATCCATCTATTCAACTGTCCGTCTATCCCATCTATCCAACATCCATCCACCCATCCATCCATCCGTCCATCCATCCAACCGTCCATCCATCCAAACAATCTTTCGTTTATCTATCCAACATCCATCCATCCATCCATGCATCCATCCATCCAAACAATCTTTCGTTTATCTATCCAACATCCATCCATCCATCCATGCATCCATCCATCCAAACAATCTTTTGTTTATCTATCCAACATCCATCTATCCATCCTTCCATCCATCCATCCATCCAAACAATTATTTTGTTTATCTGTCTAACATCCATCCATCCATTCTTACATTCTTCCATCTATCAAGCTTTCCTTCCTTCCTGCATTTAACCTTTCTGTTATTATGTACAGGAAGAAGACGATGAACCAGGAGAGCTGAAGGAGGTGGTAAGATCGTACCACTTCCCCTGTAACCGCTGGCTCGCCCGGGACGAGGAGGATGGAGAGATTGTAGTGGAACTGAAGGCTGAAGATTATGAAGACCTGGAGGGTAGGAAAAGAGAGAGAGAGAGAGAAGGAGAGACAGAGAGAGAGAGAGAGAGAGAGACAGAGAGACTTAGAAGTCATGGAGATGCTCATTGAAACAAGCAGAGATTGTGGGGGCAGATTCTAAACTTTCAATTCCTACCACTGCAGTGTCTAGAGGTAGAAGAGGAGAGCTTTAATTATGACTGAAGAAGGGTTCATGAGTATTGGTGTGTGTATTTAATGATTGTTCATTAGTATTTGTGTGTGTGTGTGTGTATGTGTGTGTGTGTGTGTGTGTGTGCGTGTGGTTATATTTCAGAGAACTCATATGAAGTTCATGTGTTTACGGGCACTATGTGGGGTGCTGGTACGGATGCAGGCGTCTACATCAATATCTACGGGGAGATGGGGGACACAGGAGAGAGAAAACTCCGCAAGTCCAACCACCTCAACAAGTTTGAACGTGGACAGGTGATACAGACCCACAAACACACTCTGATGTGCTGAAACCGTTTAACTTACATTAACACGCATTTCTGATGATCAGATCAGATTTAAAATTTAACAAACGTGTTTCTATATAAACAGACATCCCTGTCTACTACACCGAACACAGTCACACTCTGCCAGTCTGACCTTTGATCTCTCTCAGGAGGATGTCTTCTCCATCACAGCGATGGATCTGGGGCTGCTGAAAAAGCTGAGGATTCGGCATGACAACAAACAAGCCAATGCAGCGTGGTACCTGGACCGGGTGGAGATAGTGGACACAAAAGATGAAACAACGTGAGCAACAAACAGCTTTATTTGGCTCCACCACCAAGAGGGGGAAGGGTTCTTCTTGGTTCCTCTCAGAATTCCTGTTAGGGTGTATCTCTTTTTATGTCATGGTTCCTCTTAGTGGTTCTTCCTCATGCTCTTAGGTAGTTTCTTTTTTGAAGTCTTGATTTCTCTCAGTGGTTCTTCCTAATGCCCATACTGATTGTCTCCTGATACTAATTGAGTCCTGGTTCCGCTTGTTGTTGTTCTTCTTCATGTTCTTAAGCAGTTTCTCCTTTTGAGTTATAGCTCCTGTCAGTGGTTCTTCCTTATGTTCTTAAGGAGCTTTCCCTTTTAAGTCTTGATTTCTCTCAGTGGTTCTTCGTTATGTTCTCAGGCAGGTTCTCCTTTTGAGTCTTGGTTCCTCTCAGTGGTTCTTCATGTTCTTAGCAACTGTCTCCACTTGAGTACTGGTTTCTCTAAGAGGTTCTTCCTTGTGGTCTGAAGCAGTTTCTCCTTTTAAGTCATGGTTCCTCTCAGTGCTTTCTTTATCTTGGTGTGTCCATATTCAGGTATTTCTTTCCCTGCCAGCGATGGCTAGCGGTTGATGAAGATGATGGCCAGCTGGCACGTGAGCTGGTTCCAGTTGATGAAGCTTTTATGAAGAGAGACGAGGAGGATGAGGACGGTGAAGAGTCTTCATCGCCGGCGCAGCTTGGACTTGAGCAGAAAGGTTCAAGTTCAAGTTTCAAGTTCATTTGTCATTTGCACAACATGTTTGGACATTCATGCAATGAAATGCTTGTGGTGAGGCTGAGGTTATTACTCTACAGCAGGGCAGCATTAATATTCATACTAACTAACAATACAGAGAGAGGAGGGTCCTATGTAGAAACTCTCTGATATGTACAATATATTAAACAGGATAATCTGAGAGAGAGGAAATATATAAAGTGACAGTGATATGATATATTAATAATAATAATAATAAAGTGTCAGAATGAAATGGTATTGGTGAAAAGCTCACAGCTTGTTTAGGAACCTGATAGCCTGTGGGTAAAAACTGTTCTGGCCTGGATGCTGCGGTGCCTCTGCCTGATGGCAGTAAGGTGAACAGACTGTGTGCCGGGTGGCTACTGTCCAACCGGATCTTTTGGATTTTCCTCAGGCAGCAGGACTAGCTGATATCCTGTAATATGTCTGGAAGTTTGTCCTATGATGGATTCTGCCCTCGTCACCACTCTCTTCAGGGCCTTGTGGTCGTAGGCAGTGCAGCCGCCATACCAGACAGTGATGCAGGCCGTGAGGATGCTCTCTTTGGTCCATTGGTAGAAGTTGGTGAGGATGTCAGAAGGCAGATCACACTTCCTGAACCTTTGCAGATTTGGGCAGATTTGACTGTTGTGTTTGTGGAGTGACCAGGTGAGGTCATCAGTGAGGTGTACACTGAGGACCGTCACACTGCTGACTCTCTCCACTTCATCCCATTGATAAGGGAGAGTGACCACCCCTCTGCAGCTTCCTGTAGTCCATGACCATCTCCTTTGCTTTGCTGATGTTGAGACAGAGATTGTTGTCGTAGCACCACTCTGACAGGGCGCTGACCTCGTCTCTGTAGGCAGTCTCGTCTCCATGTGTGGATCTGGATCTGGATGTGTGTCTGGCTACACAGTCATGTGTAAACATGGAGTACAGGAGGGCGCTGAGAACACATCCTTGAGGAGCCCCTGTGCCCAGAGTCAGCGTGGAAGAGAAGCGGTTTCCTACTCCCACCTCCTCAGATCTGCCTGTCAGGAAGTCCAGAATCCAGTTGCACAGATGAGGGTTCAGACCCAAGTCTGTGAGCTTGCGGATGAGTTTAGCAGGGATGATTGCGCTAAATGCTGAGCTGTAATCTATGAACCGCGTTCTCACATATGAGATCTACAGATGACGCCATTGCACTGACAGTCCACACTGCCCTCACACACTTGGACACTCACACAAGAACACTTCTTTCTGTCCAAGTGTGAGAGGGCAGTGTGGACTGTCAGTGCAATGGCGTCATCTGTAGATCTTTAAAGCTTTGACCAGCCAGTCTCTGGAAGCACTTTGTGGCTGCTGATGTCAGTGCACTGACAGTCTTAGTAAGAGATTGAAGGTGTCAGTGAAAACCTCAGCCAGCTGGAGGGCACATGCTCTAAGCACCCGACTGTGTATGCCATCAGGACCAGATGCTGCTTTGCGTGGACTATCTGCCTTGAAGGATCTGACCACCTCAGACATAGAAATGATTAGAGCACAGCTCTCCTGATCTACTGGGAGTTTCGCAGCAGGGGAGGTATTGTTTGCCTCAAAGGGAGCATAATGTGCTCACACTGTGATCAGCGGAAGTTCTATTTGTTCAGTTCTAATGAAAAATCATTTATAGTGATAGTTTTAAAGCAACATTTGGAGGACCACAAGACAGCCGAGGTTACCTGATTTACCCTGTCAGCTAACTGTTAAGCTGTTGTGGGTTCCCGCGTGGAAATTGCCAAAATGCACAGAGCTATTAATAATGTTTCTGCTCTAAGGAAACCTCTTATATTCTGTATGTTCAGTGTTTAATGGTCAATAATAGGACCCAACTAATGAGACGGTTTATGCCAGACGGAATGCCAGTTTACAGAGGCAAAAATTCAGATAACTGATAGTATTGGCTGATATCATTTTGTATTCATATTCTAGATTTTAAATACTTCAGTATACTTCAGTATACTCCAATACACCAATGTACTGTGAGTGGAGCTACCATGATTCTTTGCAGCTTTGGTTTCTGCTTATTGTCTTTTGCTCTTCATATTTTTCATTTTCATGTTTCTGTAATACAAACCGTGAGTGTGTTTTGTGTTTGGTTACACCTCTGGTCTGTCCTTCTAAAGTTTGCACTCTTGGTGGGAGATTGTTCATATTCCAGCCAAGCCACAATCAAAAAGAGTCTGTAATTGTTGCCGTTTTATCGGTGGTGTTTTTTGACAGTTCTGATAAGACCACAGCTTGTCGGTATGTGAAGTATACCATATCAGTGCAAATACTTTATAGTTGCACTTATAGAAAAAAAAATGAAGATATAAAACCTAGTATCTCCATTTTTATTGTTTTAAGTTGGCATAATTGGAAAGTATCTGTAGCTTTTACATTGTATACAAATGTCATAATGAATGGATGAAAAGAAATGGTCCAAAATGACTTAATGCCTGGTTATGTTACATTTAGCATTTTGGACTTCCACTTATGGATGGCTGTGGCATCACTGGAAACCAAACTTCTGCTTAGGGCATCTTATTTCACACCCTTTTCATCGTGTGTGGAATCTGCTCTGTAAAATGACATTTTTATAAAGTGTGTAGTAACCTTTCCACCTTTACTCTCTGTGTGTGCCTCCATAGCCATGTCGACCACGTACACCTTAAGAATCAAGACGGGGGAGAAGAAGTATGCTGGAACTGATGCCAATGTTTATGCTATTTTATATGGCACTAAGGACGACACAGGTAACCACCAGCTCTACGTCTGTTTGTGTGAGACACTCTAAATACGCCGTGCTGTTTTCCCTGACATGGATCAACTTAGACATGGATCAAACATCCCCTGTCAATAGAGAATGACCTCGGAGAGATGAATGGAAACGTGTATGTGTAATGAGAGTGTACTGTACGGACAGTGAAGGTCTAATTTGCTTATGTGTTTGTGTGTATGTGATTAGGTATTATTAATCTGAAGGCCTCTAAGAACCATAAGAATAAGTTTGAGTTGGGGATGATTGACGAATTCACAATAGAAGCAGTGGACCTCGGAAGACTCAAGAGAATTCGCATTGGACATGACAATGCCGGTATGAGCACATGCGCACGCACACTCACTCTGCCTGTACTTGCATTGTTCTAATATGTATAATATCTGATCCTTTGAACTGGGCAGTCAGACCGCCTTTTATATAACACTCATTAAGTTATTCATTTTTGGGAGATATTTCTGAGGAGATTAGATGCTTAGAACCATCTAGGTAAACGGAGAAAATGGGACTCCAACCAACCGCCTGGAAGCCTTGCCAAAACAGACCCCATCAGATAAACAGAACGTGAAGCTTTGATCTTTGGGAGAGAGGAGAACATCAAGCTCCACTCTTGCTTCAGATTGGAAAACATCCCCAGGTGTTTCTATCCATCCTTCCACTGTGAGGAGGCAACTCAACAGTATGGGTCTGAAAGGATGTGTAGCCGTGAAGAAGCTCCTCACTGAGATACAGAGAAAAAGCTGCTGGTGGTGAAAAGCTGCAAACAATGGACTGACCACCCCAGAGTCCAGACCTTAACATCACTGAATTATTATTCACGGGCTGAATTATTATATACGGATTATTTGGATGGTGAGAAGAAGCAGAAACTGCTAAACCAGCTTCTAAGACTGAACTTTGGAGGGGTGTCTGTAGATTTCTCTGAGAAACTGAAAGTGAGTCTCCTGAAGAGAACAGAAGCTGTAGTAAAGATAAAAGTGGATACAGTCAGTACTGAAATGTCCGATGCTATGATTAGTTGTTGAGACCTCTGTGTAATTAGAGCTGAAAAATGAATAACTTAAAAGCTATTTCATAAGGAAATGAAATAAATGAAAAGTGCTCGCTGCACAGTGCTGCAAGCACATGTGGATGTTAGTGGTAAATGCTGTATATTCACTCCCATTTCTTTTATGGGTGGCGTGTGTACGTGGATGTGTTTGTGTATTTGAATGTGTGTTAACACTGTAACGAATCGCTGTTCTTTTTTACAGCAAAAAACAAAAGTAATATATATCTTTTTTTTATTCATCCTAGTAATCAGGAAAAAAGGTTTAGATAAGGCAAGACATCACAGGCAAAACTGACAGATTTGGTCCCACCTGTCCCAGATATTTGGATGAGTAGCATCTAGAACACATCCTCTCAAAAACTGTAATCAGAATACGTGTCTGAACTCAATAGAAACATATCGTCGCTGTCCAATGAAAAATATGTATCTCCATTTTTGTTGATTTTTACTTTTATGTCTCATTTGATCACATGAGCTGCTGTTTACACTGTGTGTGAATTTCATGATGATTCGACCAACAGAAATGGCTCAAAAATCACTTGGAAAAAGTCTGGTTCCATTGACTTACATTAGAATTAAATTGGGTTTTGGCCTCTGCTGTAAAGTTGCTATTTTGGAGATACTTGTTTTTCTTTGGACAGCGACGATGTGGTAGTGTGTTTTGTAAGTTTATGTCCAGTGATGTCTAAACGTATTTTAAAGTTAGCAATTTTAATGAAGGCTTAACTCCGCCCACACTAGGCACAACCATGCCATATCATATATCTCCAAAAGCTCATACATCACCGAAAAGCTTATCATTACAGTGGTGGTGATGGGAACCAGGGGTCTCCATGTCTACAACACAAATATAGACATATTATTTACTGTCAAAACCACCAGTGAACCTACACGTGTTGAGTTTTATATGGTATAAAAACTAGAAGGCTAGATTTATGATTCATGCAATCTTTACATATCCAAATGCATTTCTTGCAAAACTTCAGGAAAAAAAAAATAAATAAACATGCATAAAAATGACCCAAATCATATGTGCTGTCTTGCCTTAATGAAGAGGTATATTACCTAATCTGAGACATATTGATTTTAAATGGGAAAGTGTGCAGAACAGTTGATGTTAGTTATAGATTATTACTTTAATACCATGTATCACACACTGCCTGGCCTAAAATAAAAGTGGCACACACTGCATTGCTTTATGCACTTCCCCTTTTACCCTGTCTATTGCTCCGGGATCGGGTGAATCTGGACGCACCTTTATGCTCTCTATCAAATTGAATCCTTTTTTGGGTTGATTAGCCTCACTAACCGTGGTTTTCTTATGTCCACACAAGCTGTTAAGTCTCAATCCTCAATGTTTCTTCTGTGTAGTTGACGGTTCTCCACTGTCCTTTCAGGGTTTAATAATGCGTTGGACAGTTTGTAGCACTATTCCAGTCAGTGCTTGAAGCAGGACAGTAATTCTTCTGAACAACCCTTCAGGACAAACCCTTCTGGAACGCAGTACGATCTCTTCCACGACCACGTGCCAACCAAGAAATGAGAAGCCACTTACAGCCTAAGTTAGGGTTAAAATGATTGTCCAAGCATTGATTGATTTAACCAATCAAAAGATCTTCTGTAGGTATCTGCTCATTCAAATACAAACGGGGACTTTTCTTTTGGCTAGGCAGTGTAGAAATAAAAAGGGAAATATAATGTATCTGTGGCAGATAAGTTGTCTTACACAGTAATACTTTACTTGAAGGGCGGTCATTATGGATTTGACTGCACACTAAGGTATGTATAATCCTCACGACTGATGTATCAACATGGGTAATTATTTGTCTATGCAAATCCAGACTGGCTACATCATCATAAACCAAAGGCAAATGTCGTATGCTGACATAACTCCATGTGCAGCTGTAGTACAGAAGCTTTCATGACGTCTGTGCATCACTGTTGTTGTAATACATGTCTGGTAGATGTTGCAGCAAATCCTTGATTCGAGCCGTTCAAGCAAAGATTTACTGAGCGTACAGTAATTTGCTGTAACAGATTTACAGCAGGTTCCTGTTTTCTGTGGAATCCCTGGATGTGGCAGCCTTGGTGTAAAACACTACAGACAATTATTTACAGTGTACGTGTGCATGCATATGTGTGTGTGTGGATGTGCATATGTGTATCAGGTGGTTCTCCGGGCTGGTTTCTGGACTGGGTGGAGATCGATGCTCCATCTCTGGGCCAGCGTCTGCGCTTCCCGTGCGGCCGCTGGCTGGACAAAGGAGAGGATGATGGAGCCATCGTTAGAGACCTGTACCCTAACGAGCTGCAGACAGAGCTATACACACCCTGTATGCCACACATACATCACCTTTAAGATGAAGACGTTTAGTTCAACTACATTTAGATCATCAGTTACTTCTACCTGCACCTCAAACTGACCACTTGTTGAGGTCTACCTACCTTAACATCTACCTACCTTAACCTATTTCCACTTAGTACCAGTGGTGGACAGAAGTAAATGTAATTGGTTATCTGTACTGAAGTATTTACATTTTGGATGATTTTTTAATTAGAGCCATAATAAATCATGCTCCTGTTACTCTCCATACTTAAGTACATTTGAAGGGAAATACTTTAGTACTGCTACTCCAGTGGAGGTCTAAAAGGAGGAGCTTCTACTGACACTGGAGTAATATTTTACCCTGTGTATGTCTACTTTAACTCAACTACCTGGTTTGTGTACTTCGCCCACCACTGATTAGTACATCAACAAAACCTGCCCTTTGACCAAGGGTGCCCAAACATATGTCAAGCACAGACAATAACAAGGCCTCTGAAATGGTGGGTTTCACATTAGTAGATGATATTTCCAAATGTGCTGCTTCCTGGAATGTCCTGACTGCAGTACAGTTATCACCGCACTGTATCTATTCCATACACATATACAGAGCAATAGAAATAAACTGGAATACTGGATTTACATAAACCCAACCAACGTATACAGCATGCATCTGTCCGTACGAGGCACAATGTTTGCCCAATCAAGATGGCATAACTGAGTTCAAATCAGACAGCTGGCATGTACAAACAAGCGAAACTTAAAAGCCTATACCTCGTTATCCTAGGCTAAAGCATACTGCTATCACCATGCATAGACCACACAGACATAACCACGTTATAAACAGGTCTTAGAAAATGTTATACATTGTCATGACAGATATAACAGCGCCATGATACCTTTACCTTTACATTACCCTGATGTAGAATTGTTGATGCATGATGGCTAACTAGAGTACATGTAGCAAGACAGCACTGCACTGTTGATGTTGTGGGTGACGCTACACCGTCTGCTGTCATGTTCCAGATGTCCCATACGAGATTAAGATCTTCACCAGTGACATCTTTGCGGCGGGGACAGACGCCGACGTTTTTATCGTCCTCTATGGCCAGAACGGCGTGTGTACATCTCAGAAATCTCTCTGTGTCAATAAGAGAGAAAGGCGCATGTACTTCGAACGCGGAGCTGAAGATATGTTCATTGTAGAGGTGAAACTCCTTTACAAATATGGTGACGTAAAATATCATACATGTTTTTAAATATAATATTGACAGGAGCAGAGGAAGCTAATGGTTTGTGTGTGTTTGCAGCTGGAAGATATAGGTGACCTTATTGAGAAGATCCGGATTGGCCATGACAACCGCGGCGTGAATGGGGGTTGGCACCTCGACAGGGTGGAGATCAGGAGACTGCTGAGAAAGGGAAAGGTATGTGGCATCTTGGCACTGAGTTAAACGTCTCACTCACTGTTAAGGCAGTCTTCAATCTGTGGTGCTCTGGAGATACAGAACCATGCTGAAAGGTTTCCAATCTATTACTGTCATAATGTTTAACAGGTCAAAGGTCACGGAGCTAATATGAAAGCAATGGACAGTGAATGTAAATCATGTAGTATTGGTGTTTTGAATGCTGGAATCTGTTGATGATGAAGTATTTGCTTAGAGATACAAGAATTCAGTCAGAATTCCAAAAAAGCTCAGAATTCCATAATTCTGACTACCAGATCACGATTCCTGAAGTCACGTTCATGTGACACAAAGTTCTGGAACAGTAGTAGTTTAGAGTTCTCCTGGCTGGCATTTAGGATGCATTCTTTATTCTGTCTAGTGCCTACAATTCACCCATTCCATTGACCCACATGTGCTCCGTGCCCAGCCCGTCTCTTTGCCCAGTCCGTCTGTCGGCCCTGAAGGTCTGTCTGTACATAATTAGTTCCACTGGCTGCTGGTCTGTGACCCGTACTGTCTGTGCTACTGTTATCTCCTGGACAGCAGACAGACCTGAAGCCTGAAAGCCAGCGCTATGCCAACGAGTGTAACCCACACTAAAGCCCCATGCCAGACGGATCTACTCCCAGTCAATGGGGATTTTTACTGGTCAGCTGCTAGTGCCAGGCCTCCATTGATGAGGGGGGAGCTTCAGGTGTTGTCCCCTCCTAAACTGTAGTTATTTCACAACTCATAATAATAAACATGTTGCAGAACCATGCATCTGTGACATCAGAGCCACTCGGGGGGACTCTTCTAAGATCGATCTAGAACCTTTCTGAACCTGCGCTGGTATTACATGCAGTATGTAGCTTTAAAGGATTTGTTTGGTAAGCCGTTTATTAAATTTATGGCACTAACTTTAGCATTTACAAACTTTCCATTACTCCAAGATACAGATACAAGCATACTTGGTGTGCAACTATGGCTTCTTTAGTTTTGCACTGAAGCTACGAGGTTAACACTGCTAACAAACCCTAGAAGTCAGCAGTCACGGTCAAATCTTTTCTGAGCAACCGTCTTTTCAGCACACCATCTCTGTTGTCCAGAGTGGCTGCCCACAGTGTTTAGCTACACAGTAAATAATAATAATAATAATAATAATAATAATAATAATAATAATAATATTAAGTTACACTTCTATAGCGCCTTTCACATACCCAAGGATGCATAAAAAATCATGGAGAATGAAAGTGTTCTGAAAATATAAATTTTTAACTGGGCTTTAAAGATGGGAAGAAGAGTGAATAGATGAAGGTAAGGAGTTCCAGAGTGTGGAGGCAGCAACGCTAAAGGACCTGCCACCCATAGAGGAAAGCCTGAACCTAGGAACAACCAGGAGACCAGAGTCAGAGGACCTTAGCTTGCGAGACGGAGCATAGGGGAGTAACAGGGCTGACAGATAGGTGGGTGCTAGTCTGTGCAAGGCTTTAAAGGTCAGTAGCAGGATTTTATAGCAGATGCGTTCCGTAACTGGAAGCCAATGTAGCTGATGAAGGACGGGCCTGATGTGTGCAGACTTCTTGGTGCATACTAAGACTCAGGCTGCAGAGTTTTGAATGTACTTCAGAGGGCGAAAGGTTTTGGAGGGTAAACCATGGAACAGAGAACTGCAGTAATCTAACCTAGATGTTAGATTACAGGGAGGTTTTCTGCATGACCTTAAAGCAGACCTGGATGCAGTTTAGAGTGGGTTCAGAGAAGTTTTGGGGATGTATTTACAGTAAAGATTCGGGTGACTATTAACTTCTAGTGTTTGTTAGCCATGTTAGCCTCATACACGTTTGTGTACAGGGTTCAGAGACTGCCATATTTCCGTGCGATCGTTGGTTATCGCGCTCAGAGGATGATGGGGAGACGATTCGAGAACTGGTTCCCTCTGACATCATCATTCAGAAGCTGTCCAGAGACGGAACCCTCAAAGTCATCGAGACGGAGGTGGACGACGCACTGGAGAGTATGTGGTAACTGTTTTTGTGTGTGTGTGTATGTGTGTTTATGTCTGTCAGTCCAGCTGTATGAAAATGCAAATGTGCAGTATGTGGCAAACAAGTCTCAGTCCAACTGCATCTAGACATAAATATAGTGCTAATGTCAATGCAGTGCCTGATACAGCAGCCAACAATAAATAGCAGTAAAGAAGTTAGTACATGAGCAATAGGTTAATAATCGTGGCAGTAGTCGTGGTAATCGTGTGAGTACATGTCATGTGAGATACTGTATATACTTAGTTCATATTATTTTAGGTATTTTGAATATTATGTTGTATGTGTTGGGTATATTATGTATGTTTGTCTTAATAAACAACATCAATGGTTTATCTTTTCAGCTCATACATACTCTGTTACCGTAACCACGGGAGACGTATACGGGGCGGGCACCGACGCCAACGTCTTCATTACCATATATGGAGACATGGGTGACACAGGGGAGCGCAAACTCAGCAAGTCCGAGAACAACAGGAACAAGTTCGAGAGAGGAGCTGTGAGACAATCACACAGTACAAACAGCCATTTACACCCACAGCTCTGGAAATAAATAAGAGCCCACTCCAGTTTCTTCTTAAATCAGCATCTCCACATGTACAGCAGGTTCTTAGTGAGGAACAGAAGGTTCGGTTCTAGCTTTACTGGCAGATACAGTGAGGTCAAGCAGCAAACACACAGGACAACACAGCTACAGACTGGCAGAGGGCCAAAACCACTCTCTACTGACCGTGATGAGCGCCACCTCATTCCAATGTCCCTTAACCACCGTAAGATGACCTCAAGTGACCTACAGAGAGACTGGCGAGCGGTGGCTGGGGTGAAATGCCCAGCGAGCATGGTTCTAAAAATTTTCTAAATGATTTTCTAAATAAACAGATCTAAATACAATATTTGATCTGGAATTTGGGAGACGTGTTTCCAGTAGTGTATAGAATAAAACAGAACTGCTCATTTTGGTCCAACACAAACCCAGAAACATTTTGAGGTGGTCTCTTAAATTTTCCAGAGCTGTATATACAGTGCTACTTGAAAGCTTATCACTTATCATTTTGTCAACATCTACATAACTGTGATCTAAAATATGATCAGGTGCTCAAGTAGGTCATAGATAGAACCTGATAAGACAAATAACCCCAACAGTGTTATCGTATTTCATCCGTTCTTTCAGCAAAGTGATCCAACAGTAAATGTCTTTGTCGGCAAAAGTATGTGGGCGCCTGGAATGATCAGTGTGCTATAGGTGATAATTAGGGTCATGAGGTTCAATTAACTGCATGACAGTCAGGTGTGAGTATGGCTGACCCTACAGCCTGAGGCTTCATCAAAGTCTGGTCTTTACATTCACCTGAGATTTCTAAGGGAGTTACTAGTGCTAATTAGGCTGGAAGATGGTCCAAAGCAGATTTCTGATGAGGTTGGACTCATCCACCGATCCACAGTCAGACAGAGAGTGTACAAATGTAGGAAATTCAGCAGCACAGTTACGCTCCCCAGAGTGGTCATCCAACAAAAGTCACTCCAAGATTAAGGTGTAGCATATTCTGGAACTCAAGGTAACTAAGGATCTGCACGGCTTTCTAATATCAGTGTCCACAATCAGTCAAAGACAAAGAAGAAGAGTATACACTACATTACCAAAAGTATTGGCTTGTCCGCCTTCACACGCTTATGAACTCCAGTGACCTCCTATTCTTCATCCATAGGGTGTAATACGATGTCGGCCCACCCTTTGCAGCTATAACAGCTTCAACTCCTCTGGGAAGGCTTTCCACAAGGTTTAGGAATGTGTTCATGGGAATTTTTCTTCCAGAAGCGCGTTTGTGAGGTCAGACACTGATGTTGGACGAGAAGGCCTGGCTCGCAGTCTCCGCTCTAATTCATCCCAAAGGTGTTCTATCGGGTCGAGGTCAGGACACCAAACTCGGTCATCCATGTCTTTATGGACCTTGCTTTGTGCACTGGTGCATCTGCTGACCCCACTCTGTCATTTTACGCGGTCTACCACTTCATGGCTGAGTTGCTGTCGTTCCCACTCGCACAGGCGGCATCCTATCACGGTATCACCGAGCTCCTGAGAGCGACCCGTTCTTTCACTAATGTATGTAGAAGCAGTCTGCATGTCTAGGTGCTTGGTTTTATACACCTGTGGCCATGGAAGTGATTGGAACACCTGAATTCAATGATTTGGATGGGTGAGCGAATTCTTTTGGGGATACAGTGTATCTGGAATAGCACGAAGAAAGACGTTTCTCTCCAGAAAGAGATTTATTTAAAGTTGAGGACCACTGAAATAACACTATGTGGACAGATAAGGCAAAAATGGATCTTTATGGCTTACATGAGAAATGTTAGGTTAGGCAGAACCAAACACTGTATCAGCATACGAACATCATTTGAGCAGGTGGCATCATATTTTAGGTCACATCTATGTAGACTATGCACACAATGATAAAGGGTTTGCAAACGTTAAAGCAGCATTGTATATATACATATACAGTGGCCTGGAAAGTATTTGGACATCTACAGCCCACTTAAACATGCATCAGGTTTGCCAAGTCAACCCCTTCCACTGAAAGCTTTCATGTTGACTGTGACCCTTCTGATCGGTTAGGTCGACACGTTCAGCATTGAAGCAGTGGACCTGGGTCAGGTGTTTAAGATCCGCATCCGCCATGACAACAGCATGCTGAGCGCTGACTGGTACCTGGACCAGGTGGAGATCATTGACACTGATACAGATGAAGTGTTTCTGTTCCAGTGTGAGCGCTGGCTCTCCCGAAAGAGAGAAGACAAGCGGATCGACAGAGTCTTCTATGTCAAGGTGAGTGCGGGAAGAGTGTTCTGTTTAAAGCCCTGCATACATGTTTCAGAATATATATTGAAGATCAACACATACAGCGCATCTAATTTGTATTTTTATGGGGCCGTTGGCTCATGGTGGTCCTATACAGTTGCTCATCTTTGCATAGTGCAAAGACCATCCCTGGGCAAGGTCTGTTTTGTGAAGAGGTGTGAATTAGTTTCACAGCAGGGAATTCTCAATTCTCCCCTTCCAGCCCTCATTGGTGTGTGTGTGTGTGTGTGTGTGTGTATGCAGGATTTTGAGGGAGAAAGAGAGACAGCATTCTGCCCTATAAAGAAAGTGACAAACCTGGACAGCAACATGAACAAGAAGAACAAGAAAAAGGATGAAGAGGAGGAAGAGGAAGAGACCTCTGTGATTCCCTATCATCTGGCACTGGTGACTGGTTCAGACCGGGACGCAGGAACCTGCAGTCGTGCTTATGTCATCATTAAGGGAACTAAACAGAAGAAGACCGAGCGACTGTGGCTAGACCTTGCAGGGAAAAGCAGCTTCCTGCCCGGAGCGCTCGACTACTTCACCTGTTATGGGACAGATGTTGGGGAGATTAATAAAGTGGAGGTAAGGACACACCCAAACACACACACACACACACACACACACACACATGTGCATATATCCAGGCCAAAGCTGCAAGGGAGCAAGCTTAGGGCTGCAAAGATACCATATTGGTATCGGCACCAGTACTGGTAGCATTGGTATAAGCCATAGACAACACCCATACCTTGAAGTAAGCAACATGCCAGCAGCGTGGGATGACTAGCAAGGCTAAAAATGCTAATAGCAGTAATGCCGGCAGTAGTAGTGGGCAACAGACCAATTAGAATTATTCTAACTGGTGTTAGTTTCACTGATAAGCCACAAATAAATATATAAACCACAAATGATATGTTATGTTTGTGACACAGAATGCTGGTTTTACTAACATTTAGTGGACTAAGTACATATAAAAATGTGGTAGGTTAGTTAGATTCTAGATACTGTGTATTGACTGATACTTAAGGACCAGGTACTGGTGTCAGTGCATAATAAGCAGTGATATTTTAAAGTTTCAAACATATTTTAGAGTTAGAATCAGTTTGTTAAAAACAAACAAAAACCATTTACTGGGTCTAAATGAACAGCATGAACAATACACACTAGGCACATGCTGCTCACATGCTGCGCTAGGCAGATATGTTTTTAGTCTGGATTTAAAAACACCAATCAAGCTTACATTCCTAATGTTCACTCGGATGCTGTCCCAGAGTTCAGGAGCTCTATATAAATGATCTGTCACTAACTGAGCTGTAAGAGATCCTAGGCGTTTCCGATAAATCTGCCTCAGCTGAGTGGACGGGCTACAACGTGGGCTTCAACAGCTCAGTGAGATGATATGCTGGAGTTTGGATATCACTTATTTAACAACTTAACAGGAAGCCATTATAAACGGAATAAGACTGGAGTAGTGGGTCATAACGTTGTATCACTTCATTATGTGTTTCATATTTAAACAGTGTTTCAAACTTTTGACTTGTAATATACTAGCAGGCATACACACTCAGGTTAGCAGGAAAGCTGATTGTTTATGTGTGATGTGTGTAGCTGGGTCACGATGGTGCCACCCCTGAAAGCTGCTGGTTGGTAGAAGAACTCTCGGTTGCTGTGCCAACCAAAGGCATGATGTATGTGTTCCCGTGCAAGTGCTGGCTGGCCAAAGACAGGGGGGATGGACTCACTGCCCGGATCTTCAACGTGCTGGACGCAGAGATTGTTGGCATATCACGCAAGGTACACACACACACTGGCACAGTCCTGATCACAGTGGGTCTCAAAGAGAGGCATGCGGCCCGAGTAACCCTGCTTTACTCAGCCATTACTTCACTGAAGGCTGTCCTGTCATGTAGGATGCTTCAGAAGCAGCCTTTCTAAGAGGAATCCTCTCTACGTTAGTGGCATCTCTAAGGATTGCGTTCTGTGACCTTTAAGCCAAGCTGCAGCTAAAATCACCCCATTCCAATCACAAGACACGACAAAGGGTTGCCATGTTGAAACAAAAGCAACAAAAAATGCACTAATAAAGTGTGTGCAAGAGCTTTAATCACACCTGACATTTTGGTGAAACCCTAATAGAACCTGACAGGATAGCGTCAGTTAAATCACCTCTTAAGTAGAATAATAGCTTCTCCACATGGCCCCTGGTTTTCCATCTGGCACTGCACATTCGGCTCCTCCAGCACTAGCGGCTTCACCCCCAAAAAGAACTCCCTGAGCTGACAGTGCTCCCCGCCCCCTGGAGATCCACCAACTGACTCTGGCACTGCATGTTCAGCTCTTCCTGAGCTGGTGGCTTCTCCCTCAGGAATCGAAGGCCACACTGCCACTCTCTCTATGGGCTCCGCCACTTGCTGTCACGACCAACTTCACTTGTCCGATCCGCAAGCCCAGCGTCTCTTTCCTAAGGTCAAGCACAGCCCCTGTCGCCCTGAGGACGTCTATTTGAACCTAAAGCTCTATTTCTTAACATGAAACATGGCACGAAACACAAAGTCATCTGGCCAAACAAATTGAAACGTCCTTTTGTCTGCACTAAACTGGACTCTCTTAAATTCATTTGCTGTTCACCATCCATTTTGTCGAGTGTGGGCCTCGTGAATGTCAGTGCTAAATTCTGTCAACTCTCATTCTGTCAGTGTAAAACTGTTGTAGGTGAGCGGAAGTACAAAGGGCTAATAAAATGAAGATAGAAAAACGGAAGCAAGGGATGTAGGAAACGGAATGTGAAAATTTAACCCAACACATATTTTGGAATTGAAGTCTAAACCAGACCAAACCCTGCGTAAGTAAGCAGGGCTCTGTCAGGTTTGGAGAAATACCATCGTACAAGTTGATGTTGATTTTTTAAGTGTAACTAAGTTACATCCTCTACAGAGGACAGACTTCTGCACATGATATTACACAATTACTGAGTTTAATATTTTGGGGACAACATATTTTAAGCCTCCCTGTAGAAAAATGAAAACCAGGTGTGATTAAACTTTGTACATGCAGCTGTATTTCGAGTTCTACTGTGTGCACATACAGTATTGCATACACTGATCATAACAATTCTGCTCCCTGGTAAAGCAATAGATAGCAGTAATCATGCTAAACTTGGGCTAAACTCCAGAAACCCCAGCTGAACCGTGTTCCTCCGTTCATCCCCTAGGTGATCTACGAGGTAACTGTGGTAACCGGGGACGTCCAGCACGCTGGGACAGACACTCAGATCTACGTCACAGTGTTTGGAGCCTACGGCACATCTGAGGAGATTGCACTGCCTAAACTAGAGGACAGGTACACACTCAGTCACCTACGCATGCACTGATCTGATACCAGATGGGCTGATATCCGCAAAAAGTGCTGAATGTGATGTGGGATCCATCCTGAAACAGCGCACACCCTCACTGGGTGATGCCAAGCTGTTACCTGTGTAGCTGTTTCTGTGGGGTTAATAGAGAATCATGTTGTCGTCATAGATTACTTTTTAAATCATCATAAGCGAAGGACTTCAATGAAAAACAGCTCATTTTAAAGTTTGTCGGGTTTAAAGACCTAAATATTTTTCTTGTATTTTGTTTTTTCTGAATTAATTTTACATGATCATTTTCCAGTCTCTGTTTATCACTTAGAATTAAACAGACTGTTTTTGTTACTGGGCCTTTAATGCTGATATTTGCCAATGAACTCCTTGTTTCTGATTGGCTGTCCTGTATTCTGCCTCATTCAAAAGCAGCCCAAGTTGAAATGCTTCTGGTAACTCCAATGTGAGTGGGCGGGGCTTAACGGCTGTAGGCTGAATAGGTGGATGTACATAAGTTGAGTTGGTTTATGTGACATCACAGAAACAGTGCAGCGTAGCTACCATTTATGGACCGTAAGGGCTGGAGAGTGAACAGTATGTTGAGTTTTCTATGATGTGGACCATTTAAAGACTGAGTGGGGGCTGATACTCAAGGTTTCAGTATCTGTGTCAGTAAAGAAAAGGCTGTATTGTACCATCTCTAACTCACACCTACAGCTCTGGTTCTGTTAGACCAGAATGAGCAGTTCTGTTTTATTCTATACACTACTGGAAACACGTCTCCCAAATTCCAGATCAAATATTGTATTTAGATCTGTTTATTTAGAAAATCACTAATGACGCCTCCAGAAGCCTGTTTTTAGAACCATGCTCGCTGTGCATTTCACCCCAGCCACCGCTCGCCAGTCTCTCTGTAGGTCACTTGAGGTCATCTTACGGTGGTTAAGTGACATTGGAATGAGGTGGCGCTCATCACGGTCAGTAGAGAGTGGTTTTGGCCCTCTGCCAGTCTGTAGCTGTGTTGTCCTGTGTGTTTGCTGCTTGACCTTGTTCTTATGAACCAGACGCTCACTGTATCTGCCAGTAAAGCTAGAACCCAACCTTCTGTTCCTCACTAAGAACCTGCTGTACATGTGGAGATGCTGATTTAAGAAGAAACTGGAGTGGACTCTTATTTATTTCCAGAGCTGTATGTATCAGGACTCACAGACTAAGACATGTGCACGGAAATGCGAGAGGAAAAGCAGTGAGATTAGTTAGAGGGGAAGATGACTAACGTCTATGCGGGTGTGTATGTGTTCAGGTTTGAGCGAGGGCAGAGCGACACATTTAATCTGGAGATAGAGGACATCGCTCCACTCAGGAAAATGAGAGTCCGCATTGACGGTACTGGAAGTAGACCTGACTGGTTCCTGGAAAAGGTATGCGGGAGTCTTCTTTTTCATCACAGAGATGCAGCAATGCACTCTGAGAAGCTTAGTTATTACTCCTGTTTTGCTGTAAGAATCAAATGCGATTACATAACCAGTTAAAACTGTGATCCCACAGTAAAATAACAACGTTAGAAAAAATATTCAGATTGTAGATACTGATGATACAATGATTATGTTCTAATATATTTAAACTTAAACTTAATAGAGATAGTAATAAGCTAAATATAACACAAATGATGTGTAATACAATACATACTCATATTTTATAGGGTACTTTCTATTGGGAGGCATGTCCCAAACCATAACCTCTTCAGTTTTCGACATGTGAAAATAATACCTACCTCTTTGTACATATGTTTTCTAAAGAGCTAAAAAAAAAACTTTCCATGTTGCATGATATGTTACATGAAACATGGAGGTGTTTCTAGGATGTCATCTTTGGATAGCCATTTGAATTATTTGGCTAGGCAACGATAAAAATGTCGCTTAGGTATGTAATCAATTACATAGTTTCAGTTTGTGAAGGTGGGGACTAATTAAATACAATTATCGCATCCGGTTTTTGTAAGGGGGTCTGGAGCCAATAAATAAATAAAAAATAAAAATAAACAATAAACTTCATAAAATTTAGTTTTAGATTTTAGGATGAGAATTCTGGTTTGGATCTTCAGTAGAATACAGTACAATGGTATTCAAAATGCATAGGGTCTGGCAGTCCTGCCTGATGATAAACATCTCTATGATGAACTATGATAGATTAACCTATGAGAGAACAATCTGGGGGCCCGGTATGATTAGCAGATGCATTTAAACATTTTTCATAATTTTTCTTTTTTCTTTTTATCTTTAGAAGTTTTTTCCCCCTAACTTTCAGCTGTGCCTATTAGCTGCATGACTTTCACCTGTCTCTGAGCGACATGGACAGTCCTGCCATAAAGACTTCGCGTTAACATGAAGAACACTGGAGAATACAAGAATAGACTACCGTTCTCGTTCAAGCCTAGTCTTCCAATTAGTGTCCCGTAACGTCCTGTCCTGTCTTGCCCCCGTTTGTTTTCTCTGGTTTCCTATTTGTCTTTTTCTCTTGTCATTTCCATGTGCCTTTTGTTGTCCTGTCCCATGTGCTTCTGTTTGTTTTGGTTATTGCTCCTCCTGTCTCCGCCCTCTTGTCAGGCCCCTCACCTGTCCTTAGTTTGTAGCTCCGCCCCTTCCCAGGTGTTCCTTGTTAGTCCTTGTTCATTTATACTCCCTGTTGTTACCTTTGTTCTTGCTTGGTGTTATGTCTCCATGTCTGTTGTTTTTGTTACCCTGTTCCCTGTCATTTCTTAGTGTATTAGTGTCTTTGGTTTCGTTTTAATTTAAGCCTATTAAAGACTTGCATTTGCATCCTGCCTCCTCGTTTTGTCCCCATGTGACATGTCCCCAGGTTTCGTCCGCTGGTTTGGAATTGTAAACACCAAATTTGCGACACCAAAAGCATTCCACCAGACAGAATATAGCCTTGGTCGGTACTGACACCAGTCTGCACTACAGCTTGTTGCGGTTTGTCCAAATGGCCACTAGTGATATATACTTTAAACTGGTTGGGATGGGCCTCCATATTTAGGTCTGGAACGGACAGAGCTGGAGGAGGGTGTTAATTTAAAACAGGTCAAATTCTCTGCCAATATAGTGAAAAAAACACTTTATTACACGCTTAAAACACTGAAAACAACGTCTGGAAATGAGTAAAATAATCGTGAAATGAGCCTACAACAATCTCAACATGAGTTTAAAGATACAACTAGATATGACACAATCTTACTTTCCAAGATATCATTTTTTGCAGTGTTGGATTTCTTGCCTCGGGAGACCTTTAACATGATATTAACTGAAAGTTTCCACTGAATTTCTCCACATCCTCCGACAGCAATATAAACGTGTAAATGATACTTTTATTTTCACCATTGATTACAGTGTCCCCAGTCTTTGACTTGATCTTCAGTTAATAAGGTGATCAAGCTGCATGAAAAACACAAAACTGTGCAGTGCCAGTGAACCACAGCACTGCTGTAGACCAGTCCTGTTTCATCACAGATCTAGTGTATAACATGTGCGTTTATGTTTGTAGGTTATTCTGCATAATCTGGAAACGGATGAGGAGGCCGTATTTACATTTGAGGAGTGGCTGTCCCGGACGTACGGATCCAAGCACACACTTGTATGTGAGATGCCTGCAGTCATTGATGAAGAAGAAATGGTGGAACTCACCATCTACACCATCTCAGTCAAAACCAGCGATGCTGCAGGTACACGACTCTACTTACTGTAACTGTAAGAACAAATTCTCAACTCTCCAAAGTGGTAACTTTACAGGAGCACAAAAAACTTCTCTTCATTGTTCCCGTTAATCCCAAACCACTGTATTCTTTGTGGACTGATTTTGCTGTCTGGTGGTAAACAGGAGCTGGTAAAGGGAAAAAAGGCAGTGATGATATGCTGCACAGCCTACTTTATACTAGGGGTGTCAGTGTTAATTAACATGCTATATTATTAACAGCTTATATTTTTTAACATTGTTAATTTGACCCTTTTAAACCATATGTAGTAATGCAGACTGAAGCCCAGCTGCCGCTCTCATTCAATTCCAACATTTAACTGGCTTTTTGACGTTGAAAAACATTTTAAATTCTGTTTTAGGGGCGGGAACCGACGCTAACGTGTGGATGATTATTTTCGGGGAGAATGGAGACACTGGAACTCTTGCTCTGAAAGAGAGCACCAACACCAACAAGTTTGAGCGCAAGCAGACCGACACGTTTCGCTTTGCAGATATCCTCAGCCTCGGAGAGCTCTCTAAAATACGTGTGTGGCACGACAACACAGGTGGGCCAGTCAGAGCCCTTCAAATACGAAAGAACAGCTGACGAAAAAAAGTAACATACAGTGCGTAAAAGTCACACTATGTGTCTGACCAGGTCCTGCTCCCGGATGGCATCTGGAGTATGTGGACGTGCATGATGACATCATGGGGAAGAAGTTCAGGTTCCAGTGTGACCGCTGGCTGGCCAAAAATGAGGATGACGGCCAGATCATGAGGGAGGTTGCCTGTGCCAACAACGACGTACTGGACTTCGATGAGAAAACCAGTGAGGAAACCACTAGCTTACGTATTCGTTCACAAACATGCACTGTATGTCCAGAGGTTCTTCTGAAATGAAGGGTATTAAGGAGGAGGGTGTCGCCCTTTGTTGCAGTAACAGCCTCTACTCCTCTTGCAAGGCTTTACACTAGATGTTGGGACACTGCTGTGAGTGGTTGTTAGAGATTTAGCATTCATAAGGCCATTAGTGAAGTCAGGTACTGTTGTTCAATGGTCAGGTCTGGACCACCATTACTCATCCGTCCCAAAGGTACCTGTTGCTAAGTGCAGTCTAGAGGGATGTAAAGCCCCACAGCATTGGGCTGTAGAGTTTTATGCCCCTCTAGACCACACTTGGCTCAACATTCAGCATGGTGAGCTTAGGCTTATGTTTGGTTGCTGCAGAGCATGCCACTCATTTGGTCAATGCTTTTGTGAAGTGAGGGTGTAAAATCAGCAGAAGCCTTTACAACACTAGAGGCATTTCTCTCTGATGAGTCTTAACCTTCTTGTTGGTCACGTCTCAATACTTTCCTCTCTGTCAGAGTACGAGGTCATCACAACGACTGCGGACACGGATGATGCCGAGACGAAGGAGAACGGCTGGATCATTCTGGAGGGAAAGAAAGGAAGATCCAAAGAGTTTGTGATGGAGAACTCCACCAAAAAGAAACGATTCTTACGGTAGAAAAATGCACTGGAATGTTTCCCAGCTCCTGAAAGTAGTCTAGTAAATTAGCTATCAAAGCTAATTTCCTCAAGCTTCCTGAATGTTGTATGTTGCTTTAGACCTGGCGTTGTCAGTCTAGTCTTTGGAGACCATATTCAGTCCACATATTTATTCTGCTCTAGCTCGAAAAACACAAGACCTGTAGAACAGTGGCTGGTCCCCCAGACGATCCACATTATTTTCTCTATCCTTATGGTTTGCAAGTTGGTTTGGAGAAAAAACATGGGTGTCTGTGAGGAGTGGTTTGAATAGTTTTGCCTACTCCAGAGGTGTTAGAAAATGAAAGATATGGACCAACTGTAATTAGCCAAAACAGCTATTCACTTTAAATCACATACAGGTATGTGTTCAGATACCTGCTTTAACCCACTGCTCATTAAGATGCTCATTTAATTGACACAACTGTCCGTCTTACATTCAGTTAAATAGTTTTAATGTTAACATAAATCTTCAGTGATTTTAAAATGACCCAGTTGCCTTTGTGTGTTTGTAGTGGTGCCACAGACAGGTTTGAGTTTTCCTCCAAGAATCTGGGAGACATTGCCAGCATCTGCCTGGGCCACAGCCCCAAAGACGGCAAGAAGAACAAGACAGAAGCCTTCTGGAGAGTAGAGGAGGTTGTTGTCACAGAGAGGGAGCTTGGCAACAAGTGAGTGACCTCTGACCCCAACTCTGTCAGTTTTACCAAAACCAGTTCATATTAATGCCATTATATTAAAAAAACAGGCATGCACCAAATATTCGGCAAACGAAATTATTCGTCCAAGAAAACACATTCGATGTTTGGCGAATAAGTGAAAAGACCGAATAGTTGATGCAGAACAATGACGTTTTTAATGACGCCGTTACCTTTCTCTAGTTCCCGGATGTACATGGGAACTAGAGTGGAACTTTTACTTAGCTCCAGGGCTAACGCCGACTGCTCGAGGCTAATACCCGCTTTAACGTGTTGTTTTCCCACTGTGAGTCACACCGGAGCACACTGACGCTTCCCAGCTTTTATTCCGTTTAAAGCTTTCGAGCCAAACAGAACTCCAGACAGAGCAAAGACCAGAACAGAGCCACCACAGGCAGACAGACAGACAGCAGCTTCTCAGCGCGCACACTCACTCACTCTCTCGCGCGTGCCTTGTCTGGTCGCACTCTCTCGGTGCGCGTGCCCGCATCCTCCTTACAGAAACACAAACCCCAATTTTAGAAGTGACGCGCCCTCTGTGAATGAAGCAGACATGGCAGCTGGGATGGGTTTTTATTGCTAATGTATTTAAGTCATATTGTGATTTGTTGAATGACTGCTGGGATGTTAAAATGTTAAGTGTTCAGTAAATATTTAAACTGCAGTTTAGTAATTGCGTGTAGCATATTTAATTTATGCAATGGTGAAAAAAGTGGCAAAATTAATGAAAGACCATGAAAAAACGTGTTCTGTATTCGGCTTTCGGCCAAATGTTTCTTTTTGTTCATTTTTGGCTTCGGCCAAATTTTTTTCTTTCGGTACATCCCTATTAAAAACATTGCTGCAAATTACTAGAGGGTGTACAAAGTGACCCATCAATAAATGGAAATGAATGAAATGGCTGAAAAATGTTCCTAATCTTTCCAGACATTTCCATGAATTTTGTTTAAGTAAAAGTAAAATAATTCACAGTAAACAAATTCCGGACTGTAGAAGGCTAGCATAACAGAGTAATGTGGTTCACACTCACTGACACCATGGACGTCTATAAAGTTACAAAGACCTACAACTAGTTGAAAAGCACCACAGTCTTGAAATGTATTCTGCAGTTACTGATAATGCAACTCCAATTTCCTCTCAAAAGCTCCAGAGTAATCCATTCAGAAGTGCCCTCTAATATCTGACCAAGCCAGAAGACTTTACTGGCAGTTCTCACCTCAATTTTACATCAGAGGAACTCCACTGACTCAACTGGCTTGGCAAAGCCTCAGCTTGAACAGAAGATGCCTCAGCATGGGGGTAGTCCAAACAGAAAAGTCTGTCCACTTGGCAACCAAGACTTGGCAACGCTCCTGAGTAGTTATTTCCAGCCATGTAAGACTAGGCTCCAAAATGAGGAAAGACCTATAAACCCCATACTGAAACCCCACACAGTTTAAATGCATGTTTAAAATCACTGGCAAAATCAAACAAAAAATGGTTTGTAGCATTTTGCCAACAAAAACTTTTTTTTCCCAACTTGTCCTGGGTACCGCACACACGCACATATGCATAACGACAGAGTCTTTTCCCACTGGAGGATTAACCAGCAATTGACTCTTTTTATTGGGAGTGGGATCAATTCTCAAAAACAGTATGGATTTTTAATTTATAGGGGGCCGTATACAGTACAGCATCACGTTCTGACCTACAGTGTAGTATACTAATACAGTCACATGACCAGTTACCTCACATTTACCTCAGAGCTGTTATTACTGTATCCACTGTTTAGAGCTAGCTGCTGCTAACGCTGCTCAGTTCACCTGAAATACGTTTAGCCTAGCTGTTAGCTACCCTCGGCTATTTCACTCTAAAACTGATCCTCTAAAGCGAGTTCATCTTTTATTAATCTTCAGACCTGTATATTTTAACTTTCTGAGGCTCATTCTGATGAAAACACACCCCACTACAATCACTACACCCACGTTTATACTCGGAGTTGGCTGCGTTTTGCTCCCCAGTGGCTGAAGCAGGCTGAGAGCTGGTGAGGCCGCGGTGCATGATGGGATGCAGTACACCATGAAGATAGCTCCCCCTGTATACTAGAAACTCTGACTGGAGTAGAACACCATCCGGGGATCTCCAGTGCACTACAGATTTACAATCTGGTCACATACTACATACTACTTTAGGTATATTTAGTACGTAAGTAGTATGTACTACACCATTTTGAATACAGCCTGAGTCTCTTACTGCAGGTCTGGTGCTTCCCACCAACCTCCGTGTGTCCTGGAGCTAGTATCAGGATGCTACAATACCGATGTATCACTATTGGTTACAGGAGAAATTGTTACCTATATTGTGAATCATGTACAAAATTGGCTGCCAGTCGTCATCCATGCTCTTCATGCTCTTGAATGTTTTGTCAGAAAAGTCCTATCTCGAGTCATTCATTCTCATCCTCTCGCTTTCTCTTTCCCCTTCAGGTATATCTTCCAGTGCAACGCCCTCATCGCTCTCTCCTCCAAGCGAGACGACTTCCAAACCTTCGAATGCACCAAGTTCATTGAGAGTTTCGCCAGCAAGGCACGTAGCCTTGTGCCCGTGAAATACGAAGTCATCGTCATCACAGGCGACGAGAAGGGTGCTGGGACAGACGCCAACGTATTCATCACTATCTTCGGCTCCAATGGTGACTCAGGCCGCCGCCAGCTTCGCCAGAAGTTCCGCAACTTGTTTGAGCGAGGTCGGACCGACCGCTTCATTCTAGAGCTGCTGGACATGGGGGACTTGCTGCGGATCTGTGTGGAGCATGACAACTCCGGAATTAACCCTGGCTGGCTGCTGAGCCGCATTGAAGTGACCAACACGGCCAACGGAGTGACCACCATATTCCGGTGCGGGAAGTGGCTAGATACGAACAGAGCAGACGGGAGGATCAAGAGGGTCATTTACCCCAAATACTGAAGAACAAACTCAACAGCAGATGGCAGCAAAAGCAATTCACTCTTATCAGGGTTCTCGACACTCTCAAGACAGATGTGTTCTACACAGCAGCACACGTGCCCAGATTTACTGTGTAAAGGCTGGTTTATCAATGCGCACACATTTGACAGTTCAGTGAATATACGTTTTAGAGCTGGTTTATGCTGGCCTAGTACTGGGCTGGTACTGGTCTAGCTGGCCATCCAGCATAGTCATGCTAGTTGACCAGCATACCAGCATCCAAAACACAGAACATGCTGGTGGCAGTAGTAGGGCTGGCTCATGCATGGCTCTGGCTCTGCATTCTTAAAAATCTCTCTCTTGAAAAGCTAAGCTGTTAATAACACCAGACATCTAAATAACACCCTGATCAAATTGTGAAAATCATATTTTCTTCTAGTAAAAGGCGAAACGCACAGCCCACAACATGACTCACATGAGTTATGCAACACTGTTGTTGCTTTTATTTAAGCCTTTCCACACAGACCTTTTTGATTTGTGTGCATCATCAAACATTCAACCTGAAGTTTAAAGTGGAACCCGGAGAATAGATTTAGTTAAGCATTTACAGGATAGGCTAATGGATCATATGGGGTTATATCTTTTTTTCTACTGGTATCTGATCCTTTTGGCCAGTATCGACTTGATACCAGTACTGAGCATCATGTTGACACAGTAGTAATAGAGTTGAAGTTTAATAGCTTCCTACTAATACAAATGCAGCAAAGCTCATATTTGGAAACAACCGTATAATTCAAAGGACCCAGGGACGTTTTTGTAGGGGCATGGGTGAACAGGAGTTGTTTACCACAGTGCTATAGCAGCAATTTTTGAACATCCCATGGAAGAAAACCAGCTGAGAGCCGGAGTTCCTAATATGGGCATGACATGATTACGAAATGGCACTTTGGAGGTGTTTTCTCACCACCCAGAGAGAGGCTTGATAAAAACCAAGCTCAGTTGGCTATAAGCTTTGTCAACAACGATGAAGCCACTGACTATGTTGACTGCAGCACAGCGTCTATTGAACGTTTAGTGTTTGTGGTTAATACCTGAAATTTAAATGCATGTTCTTCAAAATTTTTTACACCTGATAGACCCACATCGAAAGAGCTGCTGTCTCATTTGGGGGTCTTCCAGTAAAACCATCTGGCCTGACAGCTCTCTTTTTGACTCCTCCCCCAAGTGCAACCAGCCACCCTTACCACCCACCAAGGCAATGCCCAGATATAGATCCCAGGTTTAAACAGCCACCCACCTTATTTTACCACATGATCGCTGTATTTCAAGATCATGGCTAGGAAGTCCAGTTAGGGAAAACCAGTCGTCCACTACTGTATTACCCTGTGATATGGTCTAAATGGTCTGTCAGGTCAAAATCAAGGACTCACAAGAGAAGTCAAGTAAACGTGTGCTTACTTGGTAAATCAGCATTTGATGTTATATTAAATGCCTCTGAGGGGATTTCTGGAAGAACATGCAGTTTGCTGTGGTCACCAATGTGCAAATACAGCAAGAACAGGAACGTCATGAGCATAAACTTCCCGGGAACATGATCACTGCTTGATAAAAATCCAACAATGAAGCCTTTTATTTATTCCGAAATTTCCATCATCTCATATACCGCCTGTTTACCCTTCACTGGGTAAAGTCCAATCCAAAGCACCAGGTTCTACTGGCAGACCCCCACGTGTGCACCTTGTAACTAACACATCAGTCTTGAGAGTGAACCAGCCCAGATGGGCCACAGCGCTGCACGCTTTAGTGTTAGACCAGCCAGATCTGATTCAACAGCTAGCTAACATGTGCTATGGCTTGACTGCCTTGTGTTTGTACATCTAAGTGTACACCAAAGAACTTACTCACCCTCACCTCAGAGCTTTGACCAGGGTACCCTCAGGGACTGACTGTGTGTCTCCTCACCGTGAGTATGAGAGTCGGCTTCCTGTGTGTGTGGAACAGACTGAGAAAGTCTGGAAGCTTGTGAGACAATGTGCCTTCAAGGACTATGTATGAGAGAGAGCATGCTTTTATAAATGGTCTTTTTTTAAAACATCACTTGTGTTTCGACCTCTGTGTCCTCCTACCCCTTCATAGCTCACAGTACTCATCCCAGCTACCGCAAAACAACAAAGACTTATACTGCACGCTCAGTAAAACCCCCACATGGTGCCTGAAGACAGTCCGTCATGCTTGGTGTGTGAACCTTGCTTCCTTAATTTTGCACTGGAGCTACAAAGCTGAGGGCTTCTTGACAGCTACACATCCTTTCAGACCACAGTGTTGAGTTGTCTTCTCACGGTGGAAGGAAGGACAGAAACACCGGTAGATGTTTTCAGATCAAAAGTAGTGGTGGTGATGGTGGGACCTTCAGGTGGTTGCTAGGAGCCCTCTGTAGATCGTAATCACTCGTTTTGGAAAGTCACTTACTTTCCTTTGACTGTTTCCTTCTTTATGCAAGTCATATATGTAATATCTCCCAAAAAAAATGACATTTTTGTTTATTTAACTCAAAATTAAAATGAACCAAAGCGTGCATAACGGCTGCTTTGTAGTTCCAGTGCAAAACCAAAAAAGCAAACGTGAGACAATAAACGTGTCTTGCAACACATTTACGTTCATCATCTCACTTCTGAGATCTTCATGAGATGAAGGTGTGGCTGAGTAGGACAGATGATATTCTATGCAGGTATGGACGAAAACGGCTGTAGACACACAAAGAACGGTGCTCTCCAGACATCAACCCAGTGCTGCCTCTTAGTGGCTGTTCTGTTGCTGTGCTCAAGTCTCAACAGCCTCCAGGAATCCACATTAGGAAAAAAAAATTTCTTTGCTCACTTGACAGATAAACAAACAAACAAATAAATAAATAGCCATGAAGCTGGCAAAAACTCTTTAATACCACAAAGATCACAACGATAGAAAAAGAACTAGATCCGATTTAGTAGAGCTAATCAGGAAATATGAACATTAGTGATGCGTATGTGTGAAAGACAGAACTGCAGATAAGCACTTCACCCCAACAGGATAAACAGAAAATCAGCTCTAGCTCCAGTACTGGACATCAGGGAGAGTTAATGGGTGGTCCGTTGCTGTTCCTGCTGTATGTGTTTTCACTCAGTCTGCTCCCTCGGTGGTGACGGAGGACACTGCGCTGACGTAATATGGTCCCTCTTCTAGGTAGGTTTTCAGCTTTAGGTAATTCTGAGCTCCGAAAATCTGTCGTATGCTGGACGAGCTCAACAGCGCCCCCACCAGCTCAAACTTACAGTCCTTCGCCTCCTTCCCTTTCCCCACTGAGCGGTCCACCACCCACTCGGCAAAACCTGGCGTTGACATCATTAAGCGCTGGGCCCACTCCTGGCATGCGATGGCCTGCAATTCAGAACAGCACAACGTCACCATCTGGATTTATAGAATTAAATACCTCAGAGCTTTGATCAGATCAGAGCTGGTTATGCAACTAATGTGCTTCAGCTGGCAACGATTATTGTACCCCCAACTGATTCACTTCTTAAACATCCACATGGGAAGACGTACCCTGTGGTCACGGAAAAGATGCTACTTGGTTTAAGAAGGGTCAAATTATTGTTCTTATCCAGCAAAGAAAACAACTAAGGAAACGCTGATATAACTGGAAACGTTATCAAGAACTGTCCAATGCATTATTACAACCTGGAAGGAGAACCATTCCCACTTCCTGGGAAGCAATGCGGTCAGGAAAAAAAATTCTGAAGGAGTGTGACCACTAAAATGTTTGGGGAAGTGGAATGATAAAAATGAAGATAGGACTTAACAGTGAAAGTGACCAGACACTTTGTGTGTGGACACAAGAAAACCACATGTTAGTGAAGCTAAGTGGGGAAAAAGGCTTCAATTTGCTAGGGAGCATAAAGACTGGACTCAAAGGAAGCAATGGGAAAAGGTCATGCAATCGGCAAAGTCCAGATTTACCCAATTTCAGAATGATGGGCACATCAGGGTGAGGGGGGGAAGTGAATGCAGTGATGCACCCACCATGTATAGTCCCCACGGTACAAGCGTCTAGGGGCAGTGTTATGATATAGGGCTCCTTTATTTGCTCAGGTCAAGGTCAAGTCATATTTCTTTATATAGTGCTTTTTACAACAGACGTTGTCACAAAGCAGATTTACAGAGAATCCAGGTCCAAGCCCCCAATGAGCAAGCCAGAAAAACTCTCTCAAGGAAGAGGAAGAACCCCCAAGAAGAACCAAGACACTAAAGGAGAACCCATCCTCCTCGGGTTGGCCCCGGATAGCAAACACATAAAGGATCAGAGTTTATAATGATAGGAAACGAACAGGAGAAGTGTGGAGTGTTTTAGGAGGAGTGTGGAGTGTTTTAGGAGGAGTGTGGAGTGTTTTAGGAGGAGTGTGGAGTATTTGAGGAGGAGTGTGGAGTGTTTGAGAGGAGTGTGGAGTGTTTGAGGAGGAGTGTGGAGTGTTTTAGGAGGAGTGTGGAGTGTTTGAGGAGGAGTGTGGAGTGTTTTGGAGGCAGGGGAAGTAACGACAGGTTGGTCTGTGATTAAATAGCTGGATTGTTGAATTGAATAGCATGATTATCGAATGGCGCGTGCGATGCAGGTGAGCCCCCCACAGCACTAGACAGGGAGGAGCGTCATGGTAGGCAAACTGGCAGAGGCAGATGAAGCAATGGCATCAGAGCGCACAGGATGGGAAGTAGCAAGGCCTAGCAACGTTATCTGGCAATAACACTGAGCCACTCAATTACCTGTTCTGAATGTCCAGGTTATCCCATCAGTGGATTTTATTTTCCTGACGGGATGGGCATATTCCAGGACCACAATGGCAAGATTCATCAGGCTCAGAGTGGTAAAGAGTGGTTCAGGGGGCATATGGATTGACCACCACAGAGTCCTGACTTTGCGTCTGGCATGTGCTGGCTAGGACTTTCCCAGCGTCAATACAAGTAATAACAATTAATGCAAGTCTGGCCGGAAATATATGTGACTATGCATAAGGTCATGCCAAAGCGGATGCATGCCGTAATCAAAGCTAGAGGCGATCCAACAAAATATTACAGTGTGTGTTTCTCATTGGCCAACATCATGTGTAGGACTCAGCCTTAAGCTGCCTGACTGAATTTCCTGAATGAAGTTTTGTTTAGTTGACCATAAAATCATTCAAAAGACAAAATTCCTATTGTCCTATAATCTATAACCAAAACGTAATGACATTTGCTCTGCCTCTACAAAGCAATCCGAGTTTTGAACATATCGTGCAGGCAATACGGTCATGTTTCACTTCACTCGTTTCCATATAACGTACTGGGAAACAATAAAACATGATATAAAATGCACCAGAACTTTTTCTCAGGCCACATTTTAGATTTAATCCCCAAATAAACATTAACTCTGCCATAAAGTGTTCAGGCGTGTGTTCTCTGTAGAGCATGCATCGCTTGGAAAACCGACGAAACATGGAATTTGACCAGGAGCGCCCCAACATTCCCATACGACTGTATATTTGGGGTAGGAGATCATAACTAACCTTTCCTAGACTGATTCTAGAACAGTGGCCTCCTCCGAGACACTCAAGCTTACAAGCCTTAAGGGAGTGACCTCATTCTGGCTGGCACCACTAGCTGTAAGTCACTGCTGGTGCCGTCTGTCCAATCTGTCCTTAAGTCTTTACAGAGTCATTAAAAACCACATTAGGGATCGAATATCCAGCAGGCAGGAGAAGTTCACTGCTGACGTGAAGTCACCTCAGAGCTCCTCATGTTAAACGTCTTTTAGCTCTGTAATAAATGTGGCTGTATGAAAGTATTATGAGGGGTGCTGAGATACGGAGCAGTGCCAGGTGACCACATCGAATTCAGGCTTTGGTGAAAACAGAAACATGCTCTCTAGAAAGGACACGGTGTTGCAGCTTTCTGATGCACAGGTCATCCGGCCTTCTTCTAAAGACCTTCACGAGCTCATCTGACACTACACTGTATAGGAATATATTATTGGACCTCCGGCGCCGCTGTGGGTGGCAGCCTTTCCAGTAGCTCCGTCTTTTCTGTACTGTTTTAGCGTTTTTTTCCATTTTTCCTGACTTTTTTCTTTCTTTTATTCATTTTTATGGCTAGTTTAGTGATTATTTTGTATGTCCTATGGACACAGAATCTGTTTCCATGCGTGCGTGCTGGACTAACTATGTTTACACAAGGGAAGAGCTGCTAGCGCTCTGCACGAAGGGTTGCAAAACTCACTACACCCATCCTGGAAAAGCTGCAAAGGAGGTATAGGGGCTGCAGAACTGGCAGTAAGCTGGAGGTATAAACCATCTATTCCTTCGGTGGTGATGGGGGATGTGATGGGGGATCTGGCCAACAATTCCTGAGTTTCCTTCTGGATCAATAAAGTATGTATGTATGTATGTACGTATGTACGTATGAATGATTTACAGTAACTTGTGTATTCTGGCTCGTGCTCTCAAATCCACACCAACACAGGAGACACACAGAGTCTCTTACAGTGAATATGCGGAGCGCGCAGCAGTGGAGTTCAGGGAACGGCTGTGTGCTGATGTTTCTGATCATCTCCATCGGCTGAGAGCTCAGAGAAGAGAACCATGACTCAGTCAGCAAGAGCAGGTCGTCCGTCTGCTGCTCCACCTGCGTATCACAGAGAGTCACATGTTTTCAGAACCAGAAAATCACTCAATATTTATAATCACCATAAACTGCACAAAGATATCATGGGTATCATCAGTACTTAAAAATCAGCTCCTCACTTCCTATATTCAACTAAAACCTAACAGAATGATTGGTCCTGTTTTACTGGATTTAGTGCAGCAGTGTGTGAAATGTCCTATACGGGTTTGTATACGAGCACTTCACACCGCTGTGTGTGTTTCAGCAGCTGGTTTTGCTATTCCAATAGTGGGAGATGGATTAGAACAGGATGACTACCTGATTACGGAAAACCATTTACTCCACTGTTACTGCCACGACATACACACTGCAGATTCATACCGGATTAAAATCACGTATCTATAAGTAATAATACTTCTTTGTGTAAACCCAATTTATGTCCAGTAGGGCTACACACACACACACACACACACACACACACACACACACACACACACACTCACAGGCAGGGTCAGCAGTTGAGCGATGGCCTCTAAACTCCTCACTCTGAGGTCAGTGGCTCCATCTCCTGCCAACTGACTCATTCGTTTCAATGCCGTTTTGAACTGATCACCTGCAAAACAGAAAGAGACTTTGGATACACATGCAGATGAAAGGCTAAATGCCAGAGAGAGACACAGTTTCAGCTGCTGTAAACAGATGACAGAGAACTAGCTACTAATATTAAGCACTACGGTAGTACAATTCCTGACAACACCGGGAGGCTGCATTAAGGACGGAGGTGCAGCAGTTGCTTTGCTAAAGCAAACACACTAAACTCGTTAAATTTAGAAACATGAGTCTTGCTATTTTAGACATGACCATAAAGCACAGAACGAGGCTCTGAATTAGAATCAGCTGAGGTTGTCAGAAACATGCAAACGCTTCCATCACGTCCTATACCTGCCCTATCAGTCAAGCAGCCATCATCTGACAGGGCTGTGGTTTGTTTAGGTCTCAACACCGACCTGAACGCATCTCCTACATTTCTCTTATATATTATTTTAGCACATGACGTCATAATCAATATTTGCATTGCATTAATTCTAAGCTTACTTTTATACAGGATGTCTCCAAGACTTTAGGACGTATCTCCAAGAACATAACTGATCGGTTCTGATTGGGTGCTGTGTATTGTGGCCCATCCAAAAAGTAGACTCCTTACCATAAATTGGCGGGGCTAAACTGGTGGGGCTAATATTACACACACACGCACAAGCGCACACACACACACGCACACGCACACGCACACACACACGCACACGCACACGCACACGCACACACACACGCACACACACACACACACGCACACACACACGCACACACACACACCTGTTTTGTGCAGGACCTGCTTGCCCTCCACAGTGCTTCCCAGTAATCCAAGTGTATCCAAGGCAACCGGAGTCTGTGTTGGGTCAGGGTTCATTGCCATGGCGAACACTATGTTAAGGAATGCTGGGTAACTCTCACACACTTGCTGAGGGCTGTCCATTATCGCCAGATTCCCAAAAAACTTCACCAGACCTGAATAAACACACAAGAGCACACACACTTGCTGACCTCAAAAGTTTATATAGGAATTTTTAATCAAACACATGTACAAACACAGAATACACACTAACACACCTGGCAGGTAGAAGCTGGAGAAGGGGTCGGAGTCTGCTGCGATGATCATGTTGGATATTTTGTCCATAATGCCTTGCTGGGACAAGTACTGGCGGCCATGCTGGCTCTGAGCCAAACTGGTGACCATCTCTATAGCAGTCGCTCTGAAAGAGATGCAGCCAGGGTAACGTATTGCCATGGTCACACCAAAACCTCATACTTCTGAAGTGGTAAAGAGGGAAATAACGTTCTTACATGTAATGTACGTTTGTGTAAAGAGCCGCAGGGCGAGATTAGAAATCTCCTTATTTATTTATGTATTTATTTATTTATTTAGGGCTAATCAGTATACACTGATACCTCCTTGTGTCTATTTTAATGAGCTCCACTGACCATATAAGAGCATTCTGTAGCTCTACTTTCACAGACTTCCATCTGTTTCTCTGTGTACTTTGTTATACACCCCTTTTATCCCGTTCTTCAGTGGTCAGGACCCCCACAGGACCACCACAGAACAGGTATTATGTGGGTGGTGGATCATTCTCAGCACTGCAGTGACACTGACGAGGTGGTGGGGTGTTAGTGTGTGTTGTGCTGGTGTGAGTGGATCAGACACAGCAGCGCCTTAGGGTCACTGTAGGACTGAGAATAATCAACCAACCAAAACTATCCAGCACAACAGCGTCCTGTGGGCAGTGATGACCAACACTGCACTGTGCAGCAGCAGATGAGCTATCGTCTCTGACTGTACATCTACAAGGTGGACCAGCAAGGTAGGAGTGTCTAATAGAGTGGACAGTGAGTGCGTGTGCATGTATGTATGTTCGTGAAGTTGTGTTACCTGACAAGTACATCTTCTCCGGTCAGTTCATCCAGCAGCTGAGAGATGAAACTGCTGTTGGCGCAGTAACCCAGAGAGACAGGAGATACAGAGGACACCTCCACCACCAGCTACACACATTACATCATCAGTCTATCAAATATTTAGCGTCATTATGTCATGTACACACATAGAGCACACATACAAATCACTAGGAAAGAAAACGTGTCAAACATAAAGACTGAGGGTTAGCGGGATGACCGACACGCACCTCATACACTCTGTATCTGATAACATCACTGATGGCCATTACATCCTTCAGTTCTTTCAGCAAATCAGAGCGAAACAGAGCATCAAGTCCCATCTTCGTGTTACTCAGCTTGCTGAGGGCAGCTATGGCCTGGGGGGGAAGGAAAGTGCTTTATAACAGGAATGAGGTTCTTTACGCAACACGTCACCACACACCTGAGCAGGAGAAGCTGCACTCTAGAGTCCAAAGTGAGGAGATCCCAATGAAAATCCGTAGCCTTGATATTGCTGACAGGCTTTAATTTGGGAGAATTCCTTTATTTTTCAATGTTTTGTGGAAATTTGGTTGGGATTACTTTGTAAGATGTAAACAAAAGTCATTCTGAGTGGTTTTGATGTTAAAGGCTCAGAGTCAAAAAATGGTTCACAGCGGTGGCAATAGGAACCAGATGTCTGAAGAGTCAAATTCCACTAAAAGCTTCCTCACAAAAATTGATTACATGAAATGTTCCATGAACTACCTGATACCGGAGATCTATTACAACAGTTCTGAGAAGAAACGGACCTTAAATGATATGGTTTTTTAAGAACAGGCATGGTGGAGGGGTACATGCAGGGTGTTTTCCGTCAAAATAGCCCCACAGGAAACTTCTGTTCAGACTTATCACTATTTCACCATCACGAACAATTTCATAAAACACGTGTGGGCTCACTGGTGGCTTTGGATAGTAAATAAAATGGCTGCATTTGTGTTGTGGAGATGGTGACCCCTGGTTCCCATCACCACCACAGTAAAGATATCTGAGTCTTTACAATCATTCGTTTCAGACCAAACCACTTTGAATGACTCCATTTACATCCCAAACAGTTATGAAAATAAACTCAATGAAAAAAATAATTTACACATCTTCCCCATATCCCAAATGTATTTGATGAGCTAAAACATGTTTGTGATCTGAATTTTAATCCTTTGGTTGCCTCATCTAAAGCTCTTTCACTTTAGATGCGGCATTTAAGAATGGACAAAAGCTTCACAATGACCACTTCAGGTTTCAGCTATCCAATGTACTTTTGTCCATATGTACAGACAAAGACTCCACACATTTTGAGGACCGTGTGCAGTGACTCATATTGACTCGTTGCTAACTAGTGGGATATAAGCTTCTATTACTTGTTAGCAATATTCCCTATTTGATTACATTTGGGATATAAAGAAGACTACATAAATTGGTTTTTGTCTTTCAAAGTTCCTGGCTTTGAAACTGAGAAACGCTGCTTTGTGGTATACGCTCCCACAGGCTTAGAACCTTAGACACGGGTCAGGGCTGCACTTACAACACAGGAGTGAATCCAACTCCAGCTACCATACCTCTTTAGCAATGCCTATACGCTCTGCTCCCATACACTGGATTACATCCCGCAGAATTTCCGGACTATTCAGAACTTCTGTGATGCTCTCTGCATGGCTGACGACCCGACCGATCTACAACACACGAGAAACAGACAGTCAACCAAACAGACGACTGACTGTTTTAGTAAACGCAAGATGGACTGTGATGCTGACCTGAGTGAGAGCCAGTACTTTAACAGAGTCATCTGGATGGTTTAGTCCACTCTGCAGCTGCGCCTTGCAGTTCTGAGCCAAGTGGGTGGGATCCAGCACCTGCAAGACACGCCCCAGGATCTCCACACACACTTCTATCTGCTCCCTGTAAACAGACAGACACAACGGTTCAAACACAACCCAATCAGCTGCAGTCAGGTAGCAGTCAGTTAGCACATCTGACCAAAGGTGTTCTCTACCTCTAGTCCTTACTACTTCTCAATACTTCCAATACTTTGAAATATAAATAATATAGTACCAAGCTGATACGCCAATATTAATAGCAATATTAATAGCTGTGTCTGGAGTGAGCCATAGAAGAACAACCTGTGACTCCTGAGATAACCTTTCACTTAATGCTCCTTTAAAAACTGAGATTGTTGAGTTTGAAGCTTCAAACAGACCCCCCAAAAAACCACAAAGAGCCCAAGACATTTCTGTCTAACCCCAATCCAACGCACAGTACCAATTTTCGGTCCTGATTTTTGAGTCTGTTCCTAACCGGAGTCTAGAACCATCAAGACTGAGTCCAAACCAGACCCAGGTCCACCAAAATGTGGTACAAACCCATCTCACATCACCACACTGCTCATAATCCTCCTGGACATCTACCTTCCTATAGGTTTGACCTTCAATCCAATCCAAGCCTTGTATTCAGCACTTTAGGGTAATAGTTCTGATGGGAATAACTGGATGTAGGCTAGAGGTCTGCCTGGGACTGATTCTTAAATCCCACCCCCACGAAAATTTGTCCTGGTCCCATCAAAAATGGCAACATTTATTCCCTTCCAGGCCGCAGCATAGTTGTTTTTGTCCACTGCCGTCCACAACTTCATACGAGGGTAACATCCAATATTTGACACTCTATTCACAAAAAAAAGACTGACTGTCTAAAACCGAACTGAGTGTTCCTCTTATGATAATTATGCATGTAATTACTGTGTGATTATCTTTTTTTTTTTAATAAACTATTCTTTCATTTGTGAGATTTTTCTACATATACATGTCGTCCTGCTCTAATTCGCCGGTTCTCCCTTTCCGTCTAGGTCTCCCAAATCCTTCATGTCGCTGGTGTGTGCCTTTTTCTATCCACTGCCGCCAACAGTGTACTCTAGTAGCATCCACACGACCGATATGACGTGCAATACGTCGATAAGACCGTCCGGCTTCCCGGAGCCCTATGATGAAACCCCTCTCCAACTCATCCAACTGCTCAAACTGTTGCTCATACTTCACTTGCAATGGATGCTACCAACAAGCACAACTTATTTAATAGGGGCGTATTAAATCCCGTATGATTTTTGATCAGGAAATTTTTGATAATCCATTCAAGGAAGAATTTCTGTCTCACTTTTCTACTTTTACTTTAAAGGGTTTTCTTACTCGAAGAAGATGGAAAGAAAGGTAGTTCTTATACTATACCATAACCTACAGCCCAATCTACACCACTTTCACTATACTCCCATCCAGCTAAACAAATTATGATCCTGATATTTTTGTGCCAGAATCGATTCTTAGAAGTAAATGACAGGACCGGAAGTATCGGTATTTAGGTATCGACCCGCCCACCTCTAACAGACGGTTTAGCTGACAACTGATAGTTTGACAAATAAACTGAAGCTAACGCTGTTAACTTCCAGTTCCGGAGCTTTTTCCTTCATTAAAAGTTCCTATGGAATTCGTAGGTTCGTATAAAGAACCGGTTCTGATTCCTACATGTTTTAAAAGCTGTTAGCCACAGTAAAGTGCAGCTGCAGCTGTAGTTGTAGTTGTAGTGGTTGTTGACTGACTCATCACACTCCGAGTAACCTACTTGTCGTTGGTGTTCAGCAGGGAGAAAACGACCCCCAGCTGTGCGGCGGACAGGCTCTCCCTCAGTCCGCTCAGGGGAGTCGCGGTAACAGCCGTCCTGAGGCTCCTCAGCTCCTCTATCGGATCCTCTGACTCGGCGATTTCGGCCAGCAGCCTCTCGATGGCCGCCGCCATGATGATTCACTGTTTGAACGGCGTTACCGCCGCGGGTGAAAGAATCTTACTGCGCGTCATTGCTGCACTGCGTTTACGCAGCCCGGCGGAGAAAACTCCCACAGCGTGTTCAGTGCCGCACTGCGTTTCCGCAACAGATTTGGAAGAGCAGTAAGCGTGTAATATCTTGCATAATAAAACATTTTAATGCCTCATCAGAGAGCCCAAATTCATCAATAACGATATTTCATTTATTTAATTTTTGTTATGGTACCTTTATGACTGATTGTATTTAAACGGCTGCTGGTCTAATTGGCTGCCATGTCTTGTGTCTCATTAAAAAAAAACAGTTTGGGCTTAAAAACATCAGGTAACTCCAGTTTGAATGGACTGAGCTCAACTTGTAGTTATGTTTTTGCAGCCTATTGTCCTTATACAGGATCCGGTGAGTGAATTTTATTCAGTATTTTATTTTTTTTATTAAAACTGTTAATTGTACAGAAACTTATTGATTCAAATTAATTTATTTACAGGGGTGCCGATAGGAACCAGAGTTCACCATGTCTACAACACAAATACAGCCATTTTATTTACATTCCAAAACCATTGGTGAACATAACATGTGTTTCATGTTTTTTTATAAAATGTTGATGATGGAAGAATAAAAAAAACCAAAATGTCACATAACTCCATAACTCCTAAAACAATGTTTTACAATTCATAGCCATTTCATGTAATAACTTCCTGTGAAGGATCTGTTGTAGGTGGACGTCTGGTTCCTATCACCACCACTGTGAACATCTGTCAGTCAGCATGTTGCTGTAGAACAGAACATTTCTCACCAAACAACTCACAATGAGTTAAAAAAGGTGGAATTCCTCTGTAAACCAGTTTAAACCTGTTAATGATTGTTGTCCATTCAGGTGACTGTGAGTGAAAGTGCCATAGAAGGCATTTATCCCACATTTTTAATTATTCTGTAATGTCTACATACAAGGTATGTGACTTTGTTCAGGGTGAAAAATGCCTCACCCTGCTTCAGCCAGAGAAAATGGCGGCGGGTAACACTGGGGAGCAAAACGCAGCCAACTCCGAGTATAAGTGTGGGTGTAGTGATTGTAGTGGGGTATGTTTTCATCAGAATGAGCCTCAGAGAGTTTTGTTTTTCAGAGAGCGTTAATAAATCTCTCCATCCGTGGCAACAGGATGCTGGAGTAAAGGTGTGAAACCCCAGGGACAGGACCGGCGGACCCAAGGAACGCAGGACTCTTCTAGTTAGACCAACACAAGCGAGACATTGAAACAGGTGAGCTTTCTCTGTGTGTAGGGCTTACTACTAAAGGGCCAGTCATTTGCCAGTGAGCAAATGATCCTGGGCAACCCACTGTGATCTCCAGCCACAGGTTTAAATGGACATTCAACCATATAAACAACTTTGTAAAGTTGTTTATATGGTTGAATTTAAAATTTAGTAATGGAGGAGTTTAATTTTTAGTGTGACATATAAGAGACCTGCTTATGCATGTGTGCTTCCAGTAGGGGGCACTGCTGCACAAGAACCTGATTTTCCCCCTTTGAGCCTGTTCAGAACTTCTGTCAAGGTGAGATTTTGCAGCTCTCCCAATTTTGTCCAGTGTTGTAGCTTGCCCTTATGTTTAAATAGGCAGAGATACATTTTTTTCCTGGAATTGTGTTTATGTGCAGATGCAGACACTCACATTACACCATCCCATTACAGCAGACCCTGTTGCATCATTGTAGGCCCTATGAATAAACCGCTCCACCGTAATGAGTGTTTTAAGGTATCTTCTGGAAGTTTTGGGCCTATGTGAGTTTGTAAAGCAGCGTTTAAAGATTTTTTCCCAGCTTTATAAAAGATTTGAAATCCATGTTCAGCAAATTACACACCTGTTTTAAGTCCGTTATTACCTTCTGCCTGCTTGTAAAGCAGAGGCAGCCAAAGTACTTTTAAAATCCATATGCCATAAGCATTTTATTTATTTCAGCGTCTTTTTCATGTCTGATTATCAAACCTTTGATTACTTACACAATTTGTTGCAAACATGAGAGGACTAAATATATTTAATATTTATAAAAGGCATCAAAAAGCATCATATAAGAATTGGAATCAAAGTCATGGTATCAGTTTTGTCAGGGTGCACTAACATTTGGAGGGTCCCATGTTGGCTGGCTGGCTAACCTAGTGGGGCTGCTGCTAGCTACGGTGGGAAGGGTGTGGTTTAACAGTTCTTCTGGAAATACCTGATAGGTCTGCCACACATCTCTTCTTTTACCTTTGTCTTGGGAAATGAGTAACAATTCATTTTCTCAATCAGACTCTTGAAATTAAAATTGTTCAAGCTTTAAGATTTACAAATATGCTATGATATATTGTAAAGTATCCTGGGTGTGGTTGCAGGTGCTTGGCCAAAAAAGACCATCTGGGTGGACTAGTTTTCTATAGCGCCACCCTGAGGCAAACCAGTGTCACATCTCTAGCTGGTTAAGAATACAGCTAGTTAAGACTGATAGATAATATAAAGACAGATTCTCACTGATCGAGCATCTAGCAGGCTGAATGATGGCCTTGAATTTGTATTTGAGTGTCTGTTTTTCCTAGTGTTTTTTTTTGTTTTCAGGGACCCCCATGAATTTTGACTTTCAGGGGATCCAAGAGATTAATTAGGGAGTCCTAGACCCCAAAGCGTTAACCTATCAACTTTAGTATTTTCTGTGAATGTATACTAATTTTGAAATTGACACCTGCAGTACTGTTCAAAAGACGTTACGACAGGACAATTCAGGACTAGAAACATTGTAATGCAGTCACCTGTTTACGATACAGGTATAAAAGGAGCATCCAGGAAAGGCGTAGTCTTTTATGAACGAGGGCGGGTCAAGGCTCGCCACTTTATCAGTAAATAATACATCAGTTTAGGGACAGCATGCCACGTTTAGCTTTTGGAAGGGTTTTTGGTATTTCACATATTTAATATTGTAAAATATCATTAAATGAATTGTTGAATCTGGAAAAAAAACTCTCTCTTGGTGCGTAAGGATCAAGACAGAACACCACAACCGGATGCCTGTGGCCTTCATTACTCGAACAGCTCTGTATTAAAAAGCAGTGTGCTTTTGTACAGACATCACCACGTGGTCTCAGGAATGGTTTGTAAGCAACATTTGTTGCTGCTTCCACAAATGTAAAGTAACTCAAGCTCGTCTGAAATGTACTGATGCTCTGCGGAAATGCACACTACGCTCTGATTAGTCAACCCTTGAAATTGTTTATGGAAATAATGGGTGCAGTGTTCTCCAGGCCAAAGAAGACACCAGTGGGATTTGGTGGGGATGGAACTAACACATCTGTGAAAGCACCAATAACGGTGAAAGACACATACTTATTTTGGAGCAACATGTGCTGGCTTCTAGACATATTTTCAGGGACGTTCGTGTTTATTTCAATGACTTGCCACATTCTGCACATGTTATAGTGGCATGGGTGCATAATCAGAGGGTACTGGTTCTAGAATGGCCTGGCTCCTGTCCAGACCGGTCTCTCATTAAAAATGTGGGCCGAAAATACAAAGTGCCTGTACAGCTGCACAGTTACGGAATTGGATCAATTGGTGTCTTCGGTCCTCAGACGTTTATTAAGTGTTGGTAACAGGCACAGGTGATGTAACACAGTGTAACACTTCTTTAAAGCATGTTGCAGGCGTCACAATTGAAAATATTTTTGAAGAATTTAAAACAGGTCAAACAGAATTTAGTAGCATAGAATTTAGTTCTTTCTATTTTATCCGTGCTTCACATACTTCTGACATTTTTATATTTAGACTATGATTTCTTGTATCTTGTACTACAATGATAACTTCTCAGGAAGTAACGTGTTCCTATATAATAACCTTCCTTTAATTTAAGCCAGTTTTAACCAGAATGTTTTGGGCCATGCGTCATGACATACACACAATGTAAAGGACAACAGGCCCTTTTTTAATCAACAATAATTAAGGTTATTGAATTACGTATGCCCAAAACTGAAAAACCACTGCAGTGGAATCTCAGGAATGGGGACACATAAGTGCAGCTGTTTATATCCTCCTGGATTGGATCCAATCATACATATTTTACAATATTATTAATAATTTTAGATGTTTTCCATCAGGTGCTATTCCTGCGCATGCACGCCTGATTCAGCCATTCATGAAGTCTCTGCCGAGCTGACAGGTGGGTTAGAGCCGCGCCAAACTGTGCAGTACCATGACTCTACAGGACTAATGAAGAATGCTGGTGGACATCCGTATGTACTGTACACAAACCCTCAGCTGAGTGTTGAATTCTAATCTCTGCTATGTGTTGGCACACGGCCGGACCTGCTGTGGATTGCTGTGTGATTATTCCAGATTTTCCGGGTTAGTAACTCCATTGAGTAGAAGAAACACAGCTGCCCCGTCAGTATGCCATCTGTAAGGTCTGAAAAAAACTTTGGTCTTTATTCACCACACCTGGAGTCTCCAGAGCCAGACAGCACACAGTGTTGTGAGTAGGGCTGCTTAGTCAACAAGACGTATGAAAAATGCTGATGTGGATTTTTATTGTTGATTAAAAGACACTAAAAAAATGCTCAAGAACACACACAATTAGCTAACGGGACTTTATGTAGCTACATAGTAAAGGGTAATTCAACATTTCTGCATAATTAAATAAATGAGACATACATAAAGTACAACCCCAACTCCAAAAAAGTTGGGCTGCTGTTTAAAATGTAAATAAATGTAAATAAAAACAGAATGTAATAATTTGCAAATCTCATAGAGCCATATTTTACCATTTTATAAACATTATTAACTCATTTAGAACTTGATGGCAGCAACGCATCTCAAAAAAGTCGGGACAGGGGAAACAAAAGGCTGGGAAAGTAAGCGGTACTAATAAAAAACAGCCAGAGGAGCAATTTGCAACGTAGTCACATGATTGAGTATGTTAAAAAGAGTATGTCAGAGAGGCAGAGTCTCTCAGAAGCAAAGATGGGCAGAGGGTCACCAATCTGTGAAAAATGTCTAAAAATGATGGAAAAACTTTTTAAATGTTCTAAATGAGTTAATCATTTTCAATTCAATTCAACTTTATTGTCATTATAGCAATACAGGGTATAATATATTTATACATATATTTATATATATATTTACGTATATACATATATAGTGTACAGTGCAAATAGACAAACAATATGTGCATAAACAGTAACAGTAGACGTGCAAAGTGTGTAAGAGTCGTATCTGTATGTCAGAATGTGAATACTAGAACTAAGGTGCTGTTAGCATATGCAGGAGGCAAATACAGCTTAGTGTACATGTAAGAGAGTACGGTGTGTTGAGGTAGCCAGGTGTGCAGTTAAGTATGTGGTTGTAAACAGTATAAGATATATAAAGTGTACAGTGCAGGGAGGAGAAAAGCAGCTCAGTGTTCAGGTGAGCAGCTAAACAGCTTACAGTACAGATGTTCAGTATACAGATAAAAAAGAAAGAATAAAATACAATACAATATTTTCAAAAAATGGTAAATAGTCTCACTTTTAACATCTGATATGTGTTCCATTGTGAATAAAATATGGATCAATGAGATTCGCACATCATTACATTCTGTTTATTTACATTTCATGAAACACATGTAGCTTCACTGTTGTTTACAGTAGTTCATTAAATGGCTGTACTTGTGTTGGAGACATTGTGACCCCTGGTTCCCATCATCACCACTGTATAGAGATCAGAGTTGGTAAGTTTCTCTGCAATGAAACCATTTCACAGCATACCACTGAATTGTTCTCACATGCATATCTGTGGAAAGACTGTTTAGAGTCCCAGTCCACACAAATGGAGGGTAAAAGACTGTGGCTGATTGCTAGTTGTGGTACAGATGGTGCCTTTAATAACCGTCACCCTTCACCCATCATTAAGCCATATACCCCAGAATGAAATCAACTATCAAACACCCCACAAGCCCTTGTGTAAGTCTTTCCGGACAAAGGAATCAAAAGAGGTCGCTATTAAATAGGGCAGCTGGTTTAATATGCAGGTTTCATATTCACTGTAGCTGGGAGGGTTTTTCACGCAAGCATTGGTTTATGGACGTGCAGGTGGATGTGGTTTGTGTGCGGTGATAGCAGGGTTTGGTAGAGCTGTCTCTGGCTTGTGTTTCTGAATTTTAAAGGAGAATTCAATCACTTTCTGTACCATTCAATAAAATCGGTTTCTGAGATGTAAGTAAGGACATTCAAGTCAGAGTGCTTTCAGTGTAAAGTAGTTCATGTAGAGGAACTCATTTACTGATTTCTATACAGTGGCGGGTATGGGAACCAGGGATCACCACAAATATAGCCAATTTAATTATCCAAAATGCCCGATGAACCTGCAGATTAATTTTTATGTGTGATGTAAGTAAGTAAATCTTTATTTATATAGACTTTTCTAGATCAACGTCAGAAACAAACGTACTTCGATGCACGCCAAGCTAAAAGTCAAAGGGTTTTTATTTGACAAGTTGATAATCAGAACCAGCAACAAGTACGAAACAATCATAAACAGGACAAGGCTGAGAGAGAGAGTCAGACGGATAGGCAAACTAATCCAGAGGAGAATCCAAGAGAGAAATCCAGAGAACAAAGGGAGGTCAAACCAGAGTAAACAAACAGAGTAGCGAACGGGACCAGAAGGGGGAATCCGAGAGAGAGAGTCAGAACCAAAGAGGAGTCGATACCGGAGATAACATTGACAGAAAAGCAGGAGAGAACGCTCAGTACGGAAACAGGGTTTGACAATACTTCGCAATGAGTGTGTGTGACTGAGGGGTTTATGTATTGAAGGGGAACTGAGGTGCAGGTGACCGTGCAAATGGAGTGTGATTGGAGATTTCGGGGCATGTGGCTGTGACGTCATCAGTCAGAGAACTCTGGGAGATGGAGTCCGGGAGATCGGAGGAGGCCGGGAAACCCGGAGGTGTGACAATCAAGTCTAACAGTGCTTTACAATGTATTTTTATAAAAAGAACAATAACAACAATAACAGCAACAACAACAATATTATTATTATTATAACAATAATATAATAACAATAATAAATCACAATTAACACAAAGTAAGATACCAAAACATCACCAACGAAGTTCAAAAACCAGTAAAGGTCTTTAAACGATCTTCAGAAACATTAACAGATGATGAAAGTCTGATGTCAGTGGGGAGGTTACTCCACAGTTTTGGGGCGGAAGCTGCAAAGGCCCGGCCCCCTTTTGATTTTAACACACCTAATAGGTTTGAATACCTTACAGTTCTGACATTATTAAGCGGACTTAAACCTTATTGAGGTATGTGGGCTCATCGTCGTGTGAAGCCCGAAGGTCAGCGCTTGTATATTGACATCTGTTCTGTAGGTCACATGCAGCCAATGAAGAGAGGCCAGCGCTGGTGTAACATGCTCCCTGTGGTTTGACCTAGTGAGAAGACGGGCTGCTGCATTTTGAACACGCTGCAGTCGAGCCACGTCTACCTGACTCAGACAGGTGAACAGGGCAGTCCAACCAGGAGGAGACGAAGGCATGAATGAGTTTATTGTAATGCCCACAAAGGGCAGGACGTTTCTAACTTTGCCGAAGTGTTGAAGGTAGCAGGATTGGAGAGGCTTCTTGATGTGAGCAGTGAAATTGCGGTGAGGGTCTAAAGTTACACCCAGATTTCTGACAAAGAGCCTAGCCTTCCTTGATAGCTGTCTAACACAGTTGTTAAGATTGAGCAGTCTACCAGTGTCATTACGGTTTACATAGGAAAATAGGAATTGACTTGAGATAGAACCTTGTGGCACCCCACTGGTAAGAGTCACTGGAGCAGACATCCTATCACCAACCGACACTACAAACAATCTATTTGATATGCAGGAATAACGTCACTTAACAGCCAATCCCAGAAGTTTCAGCCCCCTGTTCTTACCTTTCTAATACAGTACCATCATCAGTGGTATCAAAGGCTGCACTAATATCTAAAAGAACTAAATCAGAAACTTCACCAGCTTCACCACGCATTGAAAGGTTGTTCAGAACTCCTAGGAAGGCGGCCTCAGGGCTGTGCTTTGGGTGAAACCCAGATCGAAAATTTTCAAGAATGATATATTCTTAAAAAGCTGCACAGGTTGAGCTGAGACAGCCGTCTCTACAATCTTTGAAATACAAGGAAGTTTGGAAATGGGTCTAAATTTGATGGGTCCAGGTTTGTTTCCTTCAGGAATTGGCTCGACACAAGCCAGTCAGAAACACAGCCTGAAGTAAGCGATGCATTTATGATACACAGTCAACAGAAGCAACAGACGACAAAACTTGTTCTGAAGGTGGATGTGGTTCGTGTGCGGTGATAGCAGGGTTTGGTAGAGCTGTCTCTGGCTTGTGCTTCTGAATTTTAAAGGAGAATTCAATCACTTTCTGTACCATTCAATAAAATCAATTTCTGAGATGTAAACTCTTAAAAGGTATAACATCAAAAAGATGGGAGGAGGGACGCGAGCTCTGCAGGGAGGGAGGGAGCACAGGTGAGCCAGTAGCCAGTTTTAAAACCACGTTTGTGCTCATGAAGCAGTGTCCAGCATCAGGCGGCGTATTCATAAACATTTTACATAATAACTTACTGTGAGGGAGCTCTTGGAGGCAGACGTCTGGTTCCCTTCACCACCACTGTGAGCAGTTCTCTGGTACAGAGCACTTCACACCAAACCCACTCTGAAGAACTTTGTTGACACATTCACCATATAATTGTGCAGAAATGATGATTTTCCTTTAAGCTGAAGTACCTTGTATCTCTTTCGCACTTTACTACTAATTCTATGACCTATTTATTAGGGCTGCCCTCTAGAAGTCGACGAGTCGAATCGTCAGTCGGAGACCCTTTAAGTCGACTGAGACCCTTTAAGTCGACTGACAACAGTGA
>CM067487.1:4622989-4648009 GCA_034552555.1 Semaprochilodus insignis | reverse complement strand
TCATAGCCCAGCTAGAACTTAAATATATATTTATTATTCCCCTTTTAATAATTATTAAAATGTCTTTTTACATTCTTAAAGTTCTTGTGCATTTTGTAAGCTTTCATCTGTTTTACGAAGAAAAAAAAAAACCTCGTCACTGTTGTCAGTCGACTTGAAGGTTCTCAGTCAACTTAAAGGGTCTCCGACTGACGATTCGACTCGTCGACTTCTAGAGGGCAGCCCTATCCTCTAACATTCTTTTATTTAAAACACTGCCTTTCAAACCACATCGTTTACTGTGGCTTTCTGTGGTCTCAGTAGGGAGTAAACGTAACATACTAGAGGCAAATGTTGAAAGAATTTGTGTGGCGTTCGCCGTCGTCAAGACTGAAAGTCAGTGTTTGTGTGCACCTTCACTAAAATCCATGGTTGAATGGCATGTTAATTTGGTCAATTTGGTGATTTTAACAAGCAGACTCAAATATGTTGAGTTTTAGGAGAACAAAAATGTGCACTGCATACGGGGGCACGGCACTGAGACTAGGAACTGCTGAAACCTGTTATATGCATGTTTTAGCTTTTCAACAACTCTCAGACTCATGGCTTTGCTGTTCTAGTAATAGTACAGTATAGTTTTCAGACGGTCACATGAAGAACGATTACCAGGAAATTAATCATTCTACAAAAAAGTGCTTATCACTGTCAAATGTAATGAAACATATAATTAAACAATATGAATATTCCATACGGCACAGAGAGGGAGTAAAGTCAGTTATTAACAAAGCTATTAAAAGGGATTTTTCTAAATGTCTGCCCAATCCCATGTTGAGATGTCAACCAGCTTACTGACTCAAATGTCTTTATACTGGTGGTGATAGGAACCAGGGGTCTTAATGTGTACGCTGCAAATATAAGCATTGTATTTGCTGTCCAAAACATCGATGAACCTACATTAGTTCTACATACTGTCGATGACAAAAAGATCTGGCCCACACTCCCCATTTGCATCTGGCCCACTTGCCAGATGGGTTGACGGCACTTGAATGGACAGTTCCCTGTAGCAAGAGGTGCGTTCGGTTTCGACTTCAGGCCAAAAATTTCATTTCAGCGCATCCCTAATTTATTCATAACCATTTCATGTAACAGCTTGCTGTGAGTCAGCTTCTGGAGGAGGAGGTCTGGTTTCAATTACCACCACTGTGAACAATTGTAAAACAGATTCTGTAGATTTCTCTAGAACGGAGAATCTGACACCAAACCAACCTAAATCACTTTGTTTCTCAACCATTTAATTATGCGGCAGAAATAAGTGGAATCGGAGCCTTATTCAGAACTTCAGCAGGACGCAAGAGGTCAGACTGTCTGTCTAAAATAACCTAGCACAGAGGACAACACCTTATCACGGGTTCTTTCAAACACACTTGCACATCCACAAGGATGGGGAGATTCCTCACCCTCTTCTATCTATAATTTTAGATTTAGCTGTCACTGCACTCCTTTTTTAAAGTGTGAGGTAATCCCAGCAGCATATGAGGGCTGCCGACAGCAGTAGAAATTTTTTGAACAAGCATTCAAGAAACTCAAAAACGTCAGGCTGGAGTCAGGCTACATGAATTCAGCCCAATTGTGACATGATTTTCTGACGCATTTCATAATGTGGGTGTAGGGAGCAAGGAACGAGCCATACAGTGTGAGGAGAAAAGATCATGGGATTCATAATTCACAACAACGTCCACTCAGAATTTAACAGCACTACAACACAAACCCACAACCACAAACAGGTTACCAAAAACTAAGCGCAACAGCTAAAAACCGCCCAATCACAGCAGCTACAAAATAATAACGGCTCACTAATGACAATTTGCTCTCGTTCTGGTGAAACTGTTCTTGACGTGTCAACACATTGACCACTCATTGCAGAGCCAAACAGTTCTCAGCCCACGGACACGGTTAGACACGGAATGCTTTAAAACCAGGCTCAGCCCGTTTTCCTCACACGGCTATTTAATCGTATTCAAGCCACCTGAGTGGCCGCATTCAGTGGTTTGACATAATGATGTAACAATGTACTAACTGGTTCTATGTTTATGTCGGTGTTGGCCACTACATCCTGCTGCGTTACATCAAACACGAAAACAATTGAATAAGTTGAGGCCGCTTACGTGGACGCCAAATAAATGACAGCAGTGCACAACTTTAAATCCAAAACTCAGTAAAACTTCAAAACATCGATTTAACGATTTAACACCACTTTCACATGTTAAACAGGGTGAAACAAGGAGAAAGCAGCTGGATAGCATTAGCTTAGCAGGCATCCTGGAGAAAACAGAATAGGAGTCTCCTAGCTAAGCTAAATCTAGTGGGCTTCTTACTCCTGCCTAATTTAGCTAAAGACCCCAGCACACGTTCGATTCGACTAGCTGGTGCTCTGCCATCACAAGTATAGACCATAAAAGCTTATAACAGCGAGACGACCGATCCCTGTTGGAGCGACGGAAACCCGAAATTAAACCTGTTCTATAGTGTTTAAAGCCGTAGCCTGCTGGGTTAAGCTAACGCAAGCCTACAGTGCCTCCCACCAAAGTACAGGGTTAGCTCCAGTGAACCAATACTTGAGAAATATCCGTTTAAAGCATAAAGACACATATCCGAGATCACAAATTTAAATGTCTGGCGCTGAAGTGACAGGAAGATAATAAAAAAAAAAAAGCAGAATTGTGATGTGGTGCTTTGAGCTGTCTCCTTCTGGTATATGCTAATGCTAGCACAGTTAGCTGACTACAGCTGCAGCCCACCACGGTTCAGGTTCAGTCTCAGAAATTGATTTTCAAATAACACCCATTTAGAGGATCAATAATCTGAGAGCACGCTGAGAGACTGGTGTTGGACTAACAGATGGAATTTAGAAGCGTTTTGTGGTGAGTGCTCTATGTGTAGCGATTAGACAGTAAGTACGGTCCTAACAGCCGTTTGGCTGGACAGTGGAAATAAGGCCATTTCTTTACCTCATGTTCTCTTTGAAGGACAGACAGACCATACTGTCTTCTTCTTGACACCCTGGAAAAGGTCCACAATCGTTCGGTATCACACATAGCGTTTCTGTATGAACTGTCAGTTTCTCAACTCTCCTCCTCCCTGACAACCTATGAACTTGCGCAAGGACATGAACAATGATTGGTCAGCGTGTAGTGTTGCCAGTCTGTGTATGCCATTATGACTGACTAATTTGTCACAGTGAACACTTTATTTTATATATTGTGTAGTTTGATCCCGGCATAAGATGCAAACTGTACACTGCCCTCTGGTGGAGTTTAGAGATCAGGCCGTTTGTGGTTCAAAGAGTTCCACAAATCCTAAATGGCTATATGACTTTCCATGACTATTTGAATTTCCCACCTCTTCCCTAACACACATATGACCATGTTGTGTAGCAATGTAGCAATGCAACTCTACACTGCCCTCTGCTGGAGTTCAGACAGATTGTGGTTCGTAGGATACCAAAAATCCTAACCAACTATTCGACTTCTCACGACTATTCGAACATTTTCCTAATACACGTATGACACCCTCCTGCAGTGGTGCAGACAGTAAGCAGGATTCATGCTATCGGAGCCTGCATACCTCTGATCTCATGAATCCCGTGTGTGCTTATAGTGGTGGTGATAAGACAAAGAGGTGGGCGTGGGTGGAACAGAGGCTCGGGCATGTGAGGTGCTTCAAATGTGGCATATGGACGTCTGCTAGCACGCAGGAACCATAATGCACCTGGGGAGGTGGGGGGGGGGAGCTCTCTCTTCAAGAGAGACTCCATTTTACAGCGACACACAGAAAAACACACAGGCGGGTGATGGACCATGTCAGGCTTCCCACTGGGCGAGGATGTCTCACGGTGGGCTGCTCTAGAACCCCAGAACTGTCTGGAACCCTCTGCCTGATTTAGAGAGACCTGTCCCTGTTATTTTTATCAGTGCTGGGCTGCGATTAAGAAGGCTGGTGCAGGCTGTGCCTACGTGCTCAGGCTACACCACAGTCCTCTCTCGCAAGAATCCGTTCCAACACTGCCATCATTGACATGTTGCCATATGTACAGACGTTTGGGGGGCTGGGGGAAGGGGGGGGGGCATAATAAATGACCTTTCCAAACGTCTATTGCTTTTCACTGCATTGGCACGAGTCTTATGTAAGATGTATGATCAGTAACAGGGCTGAAAAGAAGAAGAAAAAAAACAAAGAAAAAAAAAACTGAGATAGTGAAAAATTAAAAAAGGAAAAATTAAAGCACCAAAAGCGTCGTGCTGCATAGACAGTCGCCCAGCGGACTGTGTATGGCATGGCTATGAAGCTCGAGCCTCGGGAAACACAACAAACCGCATGCGTAGAAAGAAAACATGAGCGAGAACGTCTGAGCGCGTGCTCGTGTCGTCGGGACGGACGGGCGCGCGCGGCGACCTGCTCCAGACGATCTCAGCAATCATAAAAAAAAGCACAGCTAGCTCGTCGTCCTTGTCTGGCTTGAGCCTCCGATTTATCCGCTAGCCGCTCGCTCGAATTCTCCCGTGCCACCTTAAGCTGCGTCAGGCGCCTGAACGCCAAGTGCTGCAGCGTTTAAGGTGGAACGAGAGAATTCGAACAAGACGGTGATGCAGCGCGAGACGTGCGGGTGCACATTTACCTTTTGATGTAGTTCTTGCCGTAGAGAATTTGCTGCAGCAGGGTGACCAGTCCAAACGCGCATATGAAGATAAAACATAGCGATCTGTTTCCCAGCAAATCCCTGCTGGCCGTGGGGTCCACGTACCCCATCCTCCGGTGTTAGGGGAAAAACAGAGAAGGTGCACTTCTGGGTCAGTTCTCGCGGGTCATGCTTTTAGCCCGCGCGCGGCCGATTTGATGGCTCAAAAGGAACGATCGCCCATTTGTGTGCTCGGTGTCGGTGGAGAGAGAAAATCTCGGCGGGTTTTGATATTAGTAAAAAGCAATGACGCTGCTTCAGCATCGTCTTCTGGAGGTGGGGTGGGGTAGGGGGGGATGCGCACCATCGATGCGCTGTAGCAATGCAGCGCTACGCGCTCCACACGCTCTCGGCACCGTTTCTTTCTCCGCCCGTTTTGGGGGAAATTACGCGCAGGACGGCGGAAAACAGGTGGGGGAGGGGGTGGTGTGGGACGAGAGGAGTGACTGGAATTCGACGTTTTACCATCATGGGGTGGAAAATAACCTTAAAATAAATTTACTACTATGAATCAAAGCCCACTTCACCCCCTACAATATTAGCTACCTATAAGCCGATTCCACTAAGCCAATAAAATACTGTATGTACAGTGACCTGGAACTGCATTAATGTGGAATTACAATAAACAGTAAATAGTTCTGCTTCTGCTGGCTCACTACAAGCGAACACTTAATATTCCCACACGATAGGAATGTCTTTACCACCATCTAGCTTTGCAGAAAACACCATAATCAGTTATACCGCTCGGTATCAGTATTATAACAGCTACACAGTAATACTGGACTTGGTAAGTGATCAGATATGTTCACTCTGAGCTCTTCCATATGTGTAAAATGCTGATTTCTGTCCAGTAATGGTTTTTGTGACCTGTGATGGTTTTTGTGTTCTGTGATGGATTTTGTGACCTGTGATGGTTTTTGTGTCCTGTGATGGTTTTTCCGTCCAGTGATGGTTTTTGTGTCCTGTGATGGTTTTTCCGTCCAGTGATGGTTTTTGTGACCTGTGATGGTTTTTCTGTCCAGTGATGTTTTTTTTGACCTGTGATGTTTTTTTCTGTCCTGTGATGGTTTTTCTGTCCTGTGATGGATTTTGTGTCCTGTGATGGTCTTTCTGTCCTGTGATGGATTTTGTGTCCTGTGATGGTTTTTGTGACCTGTGATGTTTTTTCTGTCCTGTGATGGTTTTTGTGACCTGTGATGGTTTTTGTGTCCTGTGATGGATTTTGTGACCTGTGATGTTTTTGTGTCCTGTGATGGATTTTGTGACCTGTGATGGTTTTTTGTGTTCTGTGATGGATTTTGTGACCTGTGATGGTTTTTGTGTCCTGTGATGGTTTTTGTGACCTGTGATGGATTTTGTGTCCTGTGATGGATTTTGTGACCTGTGATGGTTTTTGTGTCCTGTGATGGATTTTGTGACCTGTGATGGTTTTTGTGTTCTGTGATGGATTTTGTGACCTGTGATGGTTTTTCTGTATTTTATACACACTGTTTAGTGCGGGTTAAGTCTGGGATGCAGCCAGAGACTAATGTTACCGGACAATTCAGAGCGCTTTCTGACAGGTCGAGCAGAGTTAACGTTACCGTTAGCTACCCAAACCCTCCGGTGTGTTCCCATAACAAGACGTTATTCACATGCTGTTTTCACAGCTGTAATTAGCCGTCGTTGCTATCCGTCGTGCTCTCGTTACTGTCCCCAAAACTGGTGATCCAAATGCTCCATCGAGTCAAAAACTGAGGTCGGTGAAGCTTGCTGTCACCAAATTCAAAACGGGGATTTATTTTCCACCCCCCAAAAATACAATATCTGAGTTTCAACATTTTATATGTTGTGTTTGTTCTACATTTGATCAGAAACAGGGTTTAAATGACTTGCACATCATTGCATTCTGTGTTATTTACAGTTTGCACAGCATCCCAACTTTTTCCAGCATGGAGTTGTGGCTAGATGATGTATATTTATCAAAACACTGCAGTTTAAAGTCGAGTTTTTATTCTGTGAATTTACTGAACGGTTGCAAATAAAAAATCTGGTTACTGCACTTATCAGACTATTAGGTACATGTAAAAGCCCTCCCGGTTAGCATAAACTTAGCTAGGAAGCTAACGCTAGCTAGCCTGGCTGGCTAAAGAATCGGCTAACGCTGTTCGTTGATGAATAGGAGCTGAACAGGCTGAAGTTCATTATCAGTCTTATGGAAGGGAAAACCATCTCAAAGTGTTAATTCTGAAATAAGAACTATGACATTTTCTTACCTGTAGGACGAACGACCGCTGCACTGGGTCAGCCTCTCTGACCGAGCCCCATCGGAACCGTTACATTCCCGTTAAGATTCAATTAGAAGTGCGATTTGGCTGCACTGAGGCACACAGCAGGGAAACACACAACACATCAACTCATATGAACCACAACTGGGATAAAGACCCTACAAACCCTCCAGAGGAGACCCAAAATGTTAACTGGGTACGGACACTATACAGGGTTCTTCAGTGGTTCCATATGGAACACAATTTGCATGCTTAAATGTTTTGTTGCATGGTGAAACTGTTATATAGCATCAAAAAGAGTTCTGTTAAACTTATAAGAACCACCCTGGTTCTATATATAACCATTTAAGCATGAAGATGGTTCCGTCTTTTCTAACGAACTCCTACAGAACCATGTTTTAAAGCGTGTACACTGCGCTATGGACCTCAGTGTAAAGACGCGGACTGCAGAAGGCCCGCAGGGAGTACTCCCACTGATTTCCGCTGGAGGGCGCCCGTCATCAGCAGCAGCAATTCCCCGGTCGTTCTAAGAATATCAGTTATTTGGAGGTTCAGAAAAGCACCCTTACAACCCCATATGTGCCATCATACTGGAATATACACCAACCAGGCATAACAGTATGACCACCTCAGTGTATCTACTCTTTCCCCCCCATGTTATCAGTTCCCTTTACCACGTAGGCCCACCTTGTAGTTCTACAGGTACAGACTGTGGTCCATCTGTTTCTCTGTATACCGTATTACCCTGTTCTTCAAAAGGTCAGGACCCCCACAGAGCAGGTATTATGTGGGTGGTGGATCATTCTCAGCACTGCAGCGACACTAACGTGCTGGTGTGAGAGTAGTGCTGCTGGAGTGTTTAAACACCTCAGTGTCACTGCCAGATTTAAAATCATCCAACAGCATCCTGTGACCACCGATGCAGGACTAGAGGATGACCAACACAAACCCTGCAGTAGCAGATGAGCCATCATCTCTGTGGTGGTCCTGACCGTTGCCCAAAAAAGATGGACTACAGTCTGTAATTGCCTTTCAGTACTTCAATGAAATGGAGTGTACAGTACAGTCAGTGTCCACTCTGCTAACACCTTTTTTAAATTTTTACCTTAGTAGTAAAAGTGTCACTCCCTCAGAAATCTGAACTGGCAACTCAAAACTAGCATTTACTCAATTTCTCACGTTAAGTTTTGGAAATGTAGCACCATTTCATGACCTGGAGGTCCTCGAGACCCTCTGCCCTGCACTACTAGTGTTTTCCATGCTCCCAAGGCACCTGATATAACTCATCAGCTCATTAACAACCAACAGAGTTACCGTGACCATGTTAAAGCTGGGAAAGCACAAACGTAAAGTGGACCTCCAGGACCAGGGCTGAGAAACACTGCTTTAGAGCACCAACAGAACAGAACAAAACAGAACAGAACCTGCAATCTAAGATTCAGAAGAGCCTAAAAACAAAGATAAGTAAATACATTTACATAAAAAGAAAGACTCCAAATCATCACAGATGTTGTTGACATGTTTATTGGAAACATCACTTAAGAGGAGCTGGATGCAGCCACTGCTGCCCGCCTGGGTTTGGGGACGGTTCCCTCACGGAATCCATTCCTGAAACAAAAACACCCGAATTAACATACTGTCAGCAACGGATGAATCAAACCCATATGGGCACAGTATTCAAGTTCCAGGGCGGATAGATTGTGTGTGTATTCTGCTCAGTCTCAGTTGTACATGTGCAAATATGGATCTTAGGTCTACGATACAAGTGTACTGTATCAAAGTAGCAGAGTTTGATCAACAAACACACATCAATATTACTTTTTAAACTTGTTTGAAATCATTAGTTCAGGCAACTACAGGAACAGTGGCAATCAGAATCCCCCATCTAAGTGGTACAAATCCTACACGGAGCAATCAAATTAAAGCTGGGCAATAATTTATATTGTCAAATTACATAAGAGGGTCATAATGTTTTATGAAGCATATCAACCATATTGTTAATACACACACTTGGTGTAACTGATTAGAAAGGAACGTTTAGTATTACTATTGTAATTAGTATTACATAACAGTATTATATTAGGATTTGGTGCAACACACCAATATGCTGAATACAAATAATTAAATTCATAGTCAGGATAGTATTTTAAGGTGTGGGCTTAGATTGCCTGTTCCAACTTTTCAGACACTACAAACAAAAACATTGTGGCATAAAAGGTTTTAAACCTCCAGTGATATTTTGGCATATCGTCTAATTCACAGCATCCATTTCGCAAAAAAAAGTGGATAAGGTGTGTTTAAAGTAGGAGGGGGAAAAAAAAAAACCTAAGCTGGTCTACAACCAATTAAAAAATTCTCTCAGCAATTTCACACACGGGCAGCAACATTAAGTAGCACAAATTTCCAAAATCAGTACAGAGCAAAGCAAAAAGATGTCTTATCAAACAAAGGATGACCATGTATAAAGGGCTCAAACATCCTTTATCCAGTGAGGTGTTGGTTGCTTTGCCCTGTGTGGACTTTGTATACAAGGAGCCTTACAACAAGTTAAAAATAAATAAATAAATTACACCAAAACAATCCGGGCAGTAACATCTAAACCATGTAGTTACACAGAACGCACTCAGAACACCAGTGTGCATACGAACATTTCAGCCAACTCACCTGAATCTGCGGAACACAACCTTCATGTGTCTCATGCGGCCAGTTCCAGTGGTGCTGCGCCTCTTAGCCTTAGCGCTCCAGTTGTCTAAAAATAAATGACAGAGACATTTAAACACAAGGCAAAAACAAGGACAGTGCTCAAACATGCAGGACAGCGTCCCCAAGATTGGAACTGACTGGAAATCGGATCTAATTCTAGGCAGTAATCACCGGTACATGACTCGCAGTTTTGTTAAACAAGCTGCCAACTCGTTCTGTTAACTTGGAGTAGTTGAGAATCTCTGCTAAATCATCTATTACCTGTTAACGCTGTGCTGTACATCAATGGTAAGCATATACGGGACACTATGTGTTATAGGTTCGTGGTAAAACATTCCATATCGAGTGTAACATCCAACATCAGCAGCACGACATCCCTGGTGCCAACAGCAGAAACAAGCCGGCTGCAATACTCACACTTTCTCTTGCGCTTGGCAGGGTAGCCGCACTTCCCGCAGGTGGACTTCTGCAGGTGGTACGCTTTGGAGCCGCAGCGGCGGCACAGCGTATGAGTCTTATTGCGGCGCTTCCCGAAAGACGACGTTCCTTTCGTCTGGAAAAGGGAGAAAAGAACGGAGTTGAGTTCTTTTTAATGCTCGGTGTTACCGGCATTTTCATAACAAGCAGAAGACTGGACATGAATATCTGCCTAATAGAAACAAGACACAGAACAAGAGGAAAAGTTTAAAACTGATACACGTCCACCATCACGAGAAAAAGCCAAAAATGAAAGGCAGCTAAGACTATACACAACAAATCGTTCCTATACAGTATAAAACAGCACCCCCAAAAACTTCAGTTTCTCCAAAGCAGTTTATCTGCCCAACTTGAATCACTGAGTGGATCAGACACAGCACTGCTGCTGGAGTTTAACACCTCAGTGTCACTGCTGGACAGAGGATTGTCCACCAACCAAAACTATCCAGCTAACAGCGTCCTGTGACCACTGACCAGAAGATGACCAACACAAACTCTGCAGCAGCAGAGTGATCTCTGTGGTGGTCCTGACCATTGCCAAAAAAGGTGATGGAGGATAAAGTATACAGAGAAACAGACGGACTACAGTCTGTAATTGTAGAACTACAAGGTGCACCTGTGGGGCAAGCGGAGCTGAGAAAATGGATAAAGAGTGGAGATACACTGACATGGTTGTTTTATGCCCATCATCTCAGAGGTTGGGGACTTTGCCTTTCAGTACTTCAATAAAATGAAGAGCGTATAACAGATCCAGTGTTCACTCTGGTTATAACTTTAAAGATTTATAAAACAATTGCAGTAAAAGTGCAGGTCCCTCAGAAACCTGAACAGCCATCTTGCAAGTCAAAACCAGCAATTCCTTCATTTACAGTTTGTACACTGGGCCAAAAGCTTGTACAAACATAACTGAAGTCCACCCCGGCATGTACATGCGTCTATCCACCTAAACAACCTTGTACAGCCGCACCAAGTAACATTATGAACAAGCCTAACTGTACGTTGAAGTTTTAGGCAAGAGCACTCAAAGCATGGCCACACTTCTGTATGACTGTTCTCTTCACTGCCAGCAAAGCTCGTATTCTGAACCACGACAGCTGAAATAACACAGTACACCAGCCACACTTCTATTCACCGTCTATCAATGGTATACTTAAAGTAACACTAGCAAAGAAAAGAAGCTTGTGTAGCTAAAAAGCTCCCCGGTCATTGGAACTGAGTTAGCAAACTTGCTAACTAGCACTTTAGCCACTACCGCCGGAGAACCCTAACCACTGAGCCAACGATACAAACTCTTGGATTATTTACTTTAACGTATGTTATCCAGAGCTGGACTAACTATTTGAAGCACCAGCTGGATATATACACAGGCTTTTCAGCAGACTGACGGGCCATGTTGGCGTCTCACTGCGACGCTAAAGGTGAGCGGCTAATCACTTCCCTACAAACACACATATAACACATCTATCATCTTTCAATATCTTTGCAATATCGGGAGGGCTCGACTTCAGAAGTCTTTAATATGTGATCGTGTGGGTGAAATGAGGATATTAAAGAGCAGAAAAGACGATGTTTGAGGATTTCTAGCAGTAGCGCTGCTGAAGACTCACCATCTTTCTCGAGTCGAGATCCGAAAGAGGCCGGAAGTCGGTGCAACGCTGAAATAAAACCCCCGTCTGGCAGGCGGAACCAGGGAGGAGAGTTCAGACACTTTCTGACAAAACAGTCCATTAAACCTTCATTATGATGTACAAATCGGTATAATATAATGTTTATAGAAAACAAATAGAATTTAGTAAAATATAATAATGTGAAGCTGTTTTTTCGTCATACTAATCTGTTTACGTTTTTCTGTTTGTTTGTTTATCCGTCTTTTGTCTCTCTCTCTCTCTCTCTCTCTCTCTCTCTCTGTGTGTGTGTGTGTCAATTTGCCTCTATATTAGTGGTGCATGAAAACATCGGCACAGCTTATCATTATGGTATTTTGCGTGGTAATATTAGAGCGATTCTCAGAAGCCAAGTATCCATATTTGGTTATATGAATTGCAAATAAATTTTTTGTAGTAAAAACATTTTCGTAGTAGAATAATATTAGTATATATGTAATAATATTATTCCTATCAGTAAAGCAGAATCTTGCATTAACTTGCGAAGCGTGGATGTCCAGGGTAGTGGGTTGATAATTTGTAAGTTAAAAACGGTAATAAATCAAAAAATAATCACAGTATTTAGCATATCACAACATCACAATAAGAGTGGGGCCTATGGTGATTCTCAGCCCTACATAAATATACATATCTATATTTTAAAGCTAGTGTCGGTGTATGTAGTCCTGTCTGTAGGTAGCACTTTCATATTCAGTTCATTTCTAAAATATTTCTAAATCTTTTCTAAAAAACGGACCGAATAATACAGACATTTAGAACAAAGTTTGGAATTCCCCTTTAAATGATCCATCTTAATGAGAAATCCTGCTTTGTAAAATAATCTACAGAGGACAAATCTTGAAGGGAGGACCCAGACACTTGATTGTACACCATTCACCAGCAGGGGGAGATAGAAGTTAGCACTGTAGTCCTCTTATCTGCAGAGCACCTTCTGTAGTAAAGGGACAAGACTCAACACTGGCTCAGTGGCGTCTCCTACTGGCAGTGGAATATAATGTAGAACATGATAGACTACCATCAGGTCAGCAATCAGAGCACCTAGATGGACTGCCATCGGGTCAGCGATCATCTTCTTGCACCTGTGAGTCACACTATCCAATGATCAAAGGCTGAAAAATGAGCTAAAGCAGGTGTGTCCCAGGAGAACTGTGGTGGTTTACAGGACCTGGGTGCTGAAAAACCGATGGGGGGCATAGTGACCAGTCATTCTTGTTGGGCCGTCCTTGTGGATCAGCGACTGATGAAACATTATAAGTTATTAGTCCAGTGTTTTCTGATCCTATTCTTGAATGTGAAGTTCTTCCAATAAGGAATGAGCCTCAGTGCCAGGATTTCCTGGTGCCTACACTTGAAGAAATGAAATGTTGAATTGACTTAAAAATGTTAAGTCAACCGGATTCCACACAGCTGTGTTAAGTAACTTTTAAGATACTTGACTGAGTAAAACATACCTAACCAATTCAAGTAAGTCACACTAAAGTGATTTGAGTAAGTGCTAAGTAACTGGGCAGGTTGTTTTCATGTATTACCCAAAAATAAAATGTTGGATTTAATCAAAAATGTTAAGCCGGATGGTTCCATGCAGGTGTGTTAAGTAGCTTTAAGATCCTCTTTTGAGTAATATGTACTCAGTGAATTCAAATGAATCACACATGAGCTTTAAATAACTGAATTAATCATTTTGTGTACTTATATTCAGATTAACATGGTGACTAATTAAAGTAGAGAAGGTTAATAGAAGTTAGTACTGTGGTACTGAGCTGTCTTAGAATTACACTCAGCAGTAGGGTGCATGATGACTTAGGGCACATGGTACACTGTAAAAAAAAGTGCAACCTAAAAAAATACTTCTATTTGTGACAAGCAACTGAATAAGCCTTACTCAACTCTTTGATTGAAAGAATTGTTCATTCAGTGGTTGAATAAACCTAATTCATTTAATGGTCACAAATTAAAGTGATTTTATTAGTTTGGACCAACAAAACACTTTTTTGCAGTGTACAACAGCAATGTGGCAGTTAACTGTGGGATGTAAGAGAGTAGCACACGCAATGGAAAAAGGCAGGCCAGGGGGAAAGACAACACAAAGACGATGAGAAGCTAAATAATATGCAAACAGATGATGCCAAGGGCCATTGGGGAAGATGATGAGTCTTACTCAGCAGGATTATGCTGACCAAACAAATACTTATGAAGTAACTCTGACAGTTCATTACAACAACACAACCCACTCACTTTCACTGCCTTACATGTAGTATGAAGTAAAGAAACGGATTAAAACCAACAACAGAGCGAGTGCATTTCTTAGAGTGCACATGATCTGAACACATGGCCATAATCTGACATCCTGGTTCCTATTTGACATACAGTTAAAACAGCCAGTACAAAAGGACACAGAAGCCTCAAACGCTACATCTAAAATATGGAATAATATAAAAATACATTATTAGAGTGTTTAGTGTGGCCACTCTTTACCTTGATTACTTTTCAGGAGAGTCACTTTCAGTTTCTCAAAGAACACACCTTCGAAGTTCAGTCTTAGAAGTTGGTTTAGCACTTTCTACTTCTTCTCACCATCCAAACAATCCCAAACACATTCAGTGGTGTTGAGGTTCTGGACTCTGGGGTGGTCGGTCCATTGTTCTGAGAACACCAGCAGCTTCTTTGTTTGATGTGTCTGTCTCCTTTTCTCAGCGAAGAGCTTCTTGACAGCTACGCATCCTTTCAGACCCATAGCACCGAGTTCTCGTCTCACAGTGGAAGGATGGAGAGAAACACCTGGGGATGTTTTCAGATCTGAAGTGGAAGTGGAGCTTGAGTTTCTCCTCTCTCTCAATAATGGAAGCTTTAAGTGCTCTAAATATATTGGAGACCGTTTTGGCGGTCTGCCAGGTCTCCTAGGTGGTTGTTAGGAGTCCCATTTTGACTCGATAGACTTAACACTGCTGTGTCTGATCCACTTGTACCAGCACGACACACCAGCACCACGTCAGTGTAACTGCAGTGCTGAGAATGATCCACCTCCCAAACAATACCTGCTCTGTGGTGGTCCTGTGGGGGTCCTGACCATTGAAGACCAGGGTAATAAAGTATGCAGAGAAACAGATGGACTACAGTCTGTAATTATAGGGCTACACAGTGTTCCTGTACAGTAAGTGGAGCTGATATAATGGACAGTGAGTGTAGATACAAGGAGGTGGCTTTTTTGTTGTGGCTGATTGTTGTATGACTAGTGAAGCAGTTTCACAAAACATTACAGCATGTCCCCTTCGGGCGGCTACCGCACGAGGAAGCAGTAGCACTCGAGTACTGAATGTTCTTGTCGGTGTTAGTTGTTTGATTATTGTGATCTTTCATGAACACATCTCCAGACATGTGGTTTTTATTGGCAGCACAATATCATGTTGAAAACGAGCCCAAGTGCTCACTGCCTGGCTGCTGTGTGTTTTATATGACAGCAGGAGGTATCTTATAGCAGCGGAAAGCAACTAGCAGACCTCTGATGGAACATTCAGGAAATATCCTCATCCTCCATTAAACACCAAACAACACACTTACATAAACCCACTTAATCACGCACTTTCACATACACACACACACACACACACACACACATGCACGCACGCACACACACACATCAGCGCGTCACAAAGTGGAATTCCACTGCACAAGTGAATCATTCAGGTGTAAATGAGCCAGATAAGGATCAACCAGGGTACTGAGAAACTTCTTCCCTCATGCCATCACACTCAGGAACAGCTGACAATGCACATCACAATCCACACTGCTCTTATTGATCTAGAGCCACATAAACACATTCCAATCCACACTGCTCTTATTTATCCAGAACTACATAACACATACAATCAACACTGTTCTTATTTATCTAGAACTACATAAACACATTACAATCCACGCTGCTCTTATTTATCTAGACCTACATAAGCACATACAATCCATACTGCACTTATTTATCTAGAACTACATGAGCACATACATTCCCCACTGCTCTTATTTATCTAGAACTGGTAGGGCTATGTTGGCCTGATGTTGGCTGGTGACCAGTATCAAATGGTGGGGCTATGTTGGCCTGATGTTGGCTGGTGACCAGTGTCAGATGGTGGGGCTATGTTGGCCTGATGTTGGCTGGTGACCAGTGTCAGATGGTGGGGCTATGACGGCCTGATGTTGGCTGGTGACCAGGGTCAGATGGTGGGGCTACATTGGCCTTACATTGGTTGGCGACCTGTGTTAGATGATGGAGCTATCTTGGCCTGATGTTGTCTGGCAACCAGTGTCAGATGGTGGGGCTATGTTGGCCTGATGTTAGCTGGTGACCAGTGTCAGATGGTGGGGTTATGTTGGCCCGATGTTGTCTGGCGACCAGTGTCAGATGGTGGGGCTATGTTGGCCTGATGTTGTCTGGCGACCAGTGTCAGATGGTGGGGCTATGTTGGCTGGTGACCAGTGTCAGATGGTGGGGCTACACTTGCCCTACGTTGGTTGCCGACCAGTGTTAGACAGTGCGGCTATGTTGGCCTGACTCTATGTAGGTGACCGGTGTTGGATGATGGGGCTAAGTTGGTCTGACTGTGGCTGGTGATCAGTGTTAGACGATGGGGCTACACTGGCCTGATGTTGGCTGGCTACCAGTGTCAGACAGTGGGGCTCATCCCAAGGTGAGCATATGATGTGATAAACACACAGAACACAATATCTCACCATGTGAAATAGTTGCATTTGAAGCGCTTCAGCTCCAGTGTTGCAGATGTCGAAATGGTTTATGACTGAGAAGCCAGATGCCCCGGCTGCTCTCTGTGGAGCTGTGACTCAGTGTGGAAAGGCAATAAAAAGACATTTACCGTCGACCATCAATTTTAGAGTCCTAATAGTCCTAAAGATAAAGATTGGATGAATGTATTAATTCAAACACATATTTTAAAATATTATATAAAAGTATTCTAAAAATTATTAAGTAAAATAATTTAAATAATATTTAAGCCAATATCCTATATTTTTTTCAGTTTACTTTCTTCCCCCCTGAGCTCCACTTGTGACATTTATGAGGTTTTATGTACCAATCTCATGAGCATTCCCCCACCTCTAAATACCCCTTAGAATTAAATAGGCAGTTTTTGTTGCTCTGCATTTAAGATGGATATATGTAAATGAGCTCTATTTTGATTGGCACCTGTGTCTCTTTCAAAAATCAGTCCAAGGTTAAAACTCCTTATAACCTGAACTTTGAAATGTTGGTGTCATATGAGTAGACCGATTACGTAAACTGAAGTTTTATGACAAGTAAAAATTAAAACTTGGTTTCTGCATATAAATTATACAGACTGGGAGAGTGAATTGTACATCCTGACAATGTATATTACTGGTTAATATTTGTTTTTCCTGCCAGTTGGTAAATAGTGACGTCATCAGAATGTTCTGTATCACCAGTAAAGACCATGGTTGTATGTACCATATAACTAGGAAACTTTCAGAACCTTTTGATGGTCATTTACTTGGTTAAATAGTTCCCCTCTATGATGGAAAGCTTGTTATGTTATATGGTTATATATACTGTTGTTATATGGTTTTATAACGATAGGTTAAATTGTACATGGTTCTTTCAAACGAATTCTTAAAAATGGTTCTTTTTAAAATATTATATATTTTAAATACAGAACAGTTATACGCAGAACTTTTGCCCTGGTCAGTCCTGTACATTTGAAAGCAGAATTAGTTCATTTTCTTGGGCTTAAACTTGAAGTCTGTCTTTTACTACTGTAGTGTTACTGTAGTGTTAGCTTTCTGCTACCCGCAGTTCTGAAGAGAATCTGAAGTATAAACCAGTTAACACACGTGTTTTAGGAGCAAACAGTGATGTTCAACTGGCAGTTCAGCATCTGGTTGCATTTTATGGTCACAGATTTCTACTCTTAACAACTGAGCATTTTCAGGAAATGATTATGAAGTCACGTTTTATGGTATCCATGTCTGCTGAAGCGCTGTGCTACCATGCTACACACACATATTAGCGACTAGCTTGTATACCATAGCAATGGCCAAGCAACATCTTAGTAAACAACTGCGGTCTCTCCGGAAACGTTGCGGTATTAGAATTTTCCTTTGTGGTTCATTAAAAATGATGGAATATCTGGTTTGCTGTCGTCCGTCTACTGAAAACATGTGACCACAGCATTTGGGCACTTGGGCACGTATTAGCTGGTTTGTCAAGCCAACGTGAAGCTTGTTGGGAAACTTTCTCCTTCTAGTCTGATTTGTTAAAACCAGTTTTAAACTTGAAGCTTTGCCTTTAGACCATGGGCTCATCTTTTTGGCACCATACAGTCTTTATGATCAATAATATGCAAGACAAATGTTCAAATGTGTTCTTAAAGGTGTTCCTTTCTGTCACAATGATGCTTCTTTTCTACCAACAAGGTGCCAGGGCTCGTGCCCATGCTGATGCTGGTTCCCAGGCTCTACTGAGCCCGTTAAGAACGGACCCTCTTTGCCACTGGTTTGAAAACAACATGGCGGAACATGTTCTTCAAGTGCAAACTGTACTTTTTGCTTTGAGGGCATGTCTTACCATCCAGAGTCAGCTCTATCAGCATCTGTGTGTAGCCCAGAGAGATTGTCATAGACAGAGATTATGCGCGAGTCGACCCGTAGTTTTGTTTCCTCTGTCCGTTATGAAAGTGGGCTTTTATAAAGCAGCACGTTGAGGTTCTTAGCTATCTGTAGTGATTCTCCCATTACAGATCTCCTGCACGCATTAAACGGCAAATGCTTTGAATGCTTCACATCGTAGCTCATTAGAAGATGGACGCCTCCTGTTGAATGGGCTCATCCATGAGCACATGACCGGTGTGGGATACGATGGTTCCCGAGTTCAGCTCAGTGCAGTTGATCATGCAGCCCCTTTGCTGCTTGCGTCACAGGTTCCACGGTTCCAGACCAGAGAGTTAATGCTGGTGCTGGTGATGCAAATCTTTTTTTTTTTTGCGGTGGAAAAGTGCAGAGAGCTTTGAGATTTTGGCACCGGCACCATGTTGGTGGACAAGGGCGATGAGTGTTGTGGAGGGTCTCTCTAAATGTCTTGTATCTCAGGCTATGCTGCTTCTAACTGACGTTCATGCACATTGTTAGTTTAGTGTGTTGCAGGTTTACAGCAAAGAATTCAGAGGCAGAAAAAGAAGTCCTACAAGCTTTAACCTCACCTCTGACTCCATTACATTACTGTGTAAATGTTACCCGGACTCAGGATGTCTCAGACGGGCCTCACTATGCCCGAAACAGAAAAGGAATGATTTGGAAGTCCTGATGCTTTTTTTTCCCTCTATCTGTTTATCGAAAAGATGAAAGCTCTAAACGACCTTCTGAAGTCTGAACAGGAAAGAACGTCTGGAAATTTCCTGTGTTTCAGCTTTAGCCCCTGTGAAAGACATCAGGACATACAGACATCATGACACAACACTACACACACCCACACACCGCACAAATAATGCAGGCCTTCTCTCACTGCCCGGCTATTGTAATATAGAGGAGAGCAATAGGAATAATACAAAGGCTGGTTGAAACCATTTAAACCCATGTGAAGTGTAATTGCACCAGTAATATTTGGAGCTGTGTGCTACATTTCCATGGTTACACTACACTCACATCCTGTTCTGGGCTGAAAGCTGATACAGTGAAGATGACGAGGCAAATACATTTGTTCATTCAGGCAAGCGGAAAAAGAAGCACTGCCAAAGCACTATCTATGAAACTGCAGATTAGGACTAAAATGAGGTGTGACCAAGAACCACCTACCCTGTCAGGAAGAGGCTGGTTTGACTGGCATAGCCCAACATAGCCAGATTTAGCCAATCAGCCAAGACATTTTTGATGACCAAAAGTTGCTTCTTAAGTTTAGCCTTTGGTCATATAGGGAATATAGGGATCCCTCAGACTAGATATTATGTTAGCAAAATTTGTCATCCTTGGGTTTGTTCTGGCCTCGGCCCAGATCAGGCCCTTGGGTGGCCACTCTCATAACCCCAAAAAGGAGGACATCCCTCCCCCAAAAGGAGGTCAGGAATGATCCTAGAACAGAATTAAAATCATGACCTAACCTATATAACTCATAAATGATTTACTCACCTAATTGGGTGGAATGGATGACATTCGTGAGTCAGACGGGAGCTTACTTGATTGGCTAGAATTTAGCAGGCTGATCTGCCGTTAGCCGGTAGCCAAGTCTCAATGTCACCTGACCTTGTTAAACCAATGAAATCCATGTGAAATACGTGTAAGCCAATGACACACATAATATTGTTGGCGTGTGAACGTTTTAAGTAGTTCATCCCGAAAAGAGGATTAATAGGCGTCCGTCCAGGTACTGTGCAGGACGGAGGACTGGGAGTTCAAAACACGGACGGTCTGGCCTAAAACTGGACGTGTGGCCTCCCTATCTGGACCACACCCTGTAAAAATGAGCAGAACTAACCAATGTGGCAAAGGTCTGGTCCAATTACACTGCTTGCCCACACAAATCATGTCATCATTGTCCCACAAAAACAGAGATGAGGCAAAACTGTATGTAGCTGTATGCTCCTAATTTCTGGCCCGGATACCTAAACACTGTCCAGTAGTCAACCAGCGCTCAAATCTGAAACTGTCTGCTAGCTGGGTGAGAATATGACAACTTGGCACACTTGGTTTACCTATTATTCATTATGAATGAAATCTGCTCATTTGTGGTGCTGCTAGCAATCTAGCAATCTAATCCATGTCAAAAGAGATGCCTTGAATTTCATTGGTTTAACAAGGTCATGTGACATTGTGACTGTCTACCGGCTAACCGCAGGTCAGCCCTCTAAATGCTAGTCAATTGGTAAGCTCCCGCCTGACTCACAAATGTCATCCGTTCCACCCAAAGCAAACATGCTAAAAGCAAGGATTAAAGCAAACATGTATTAGCTATATAGGTTAGGTTATGATTTTAATTCCAATCTAGTATCGTGCCTGACCACCCTTGGGCAACCTTGGGCACCAAACATTGTCTTGGCTAATCAGCTACACCTGGGGTACATGTAAACTTGTAGAATCTAGGAACCATTTCTTTAATGTGAGCTCATACAGATCTTGATTTTGCTGCCCAAATGCTAAGCTAGCCCGATAGCTAAAGACACTTCTATAGTATGTGTACGAGTGTCTGTGTGTGTTTTCCTTCTGTTAGTCAGTGAGCCCTCTAGACCCACTACCTCCCATTTCCTGGAATGTTATGAAGGAAGCTGGATCACCAAATCTGAGAAACCACATAACTCCATTGCGCAAATGTACCTGGAATGAGAACGTGTAGGGAAATACCAGAAAGCACAAAGTGTCTTTTACTGCACTCTACTGAACGGACACTCGCTGTTTTAAGATGGTGAGCTTTTGCTGTGAGCGGCAAAGAACACCATGCATGTACAGCTCTGGAAATAAATAAGAGCCCACTCCAGTTTCTTCTTAAATCAGCATCTCCACATGTTCTTTGTGAGGAACAGAAGGTTCGGTTCTAGCTTTACTGGCAGATACAGTGAGCGTCTGGTTCATAAGAACAAGGTCAAGCAGCAAACACACAGGACAACACAGCTACAGACTGGCAGAGGGCAAAAACAGCTCTCTACTGACCGTGATGAGCGCCACCTCATTCCAATGTCACTTAACCACCATAAGATGACCTCAAGTGACCTACAGAAAGACTGGCGAGCGGTGGCTGGGGTGAAATGCCCAGCGAGCATGGTTCTAAAAACAGGCTTCTGGAGGGTCATTAGTGATTTTCTAAATAAACAGATCTAAATACAATATTTGATCTGGAATTTGGGAGACGTGTTTCCAGTAGTGTATAGAATAAAACAGAACTGCTCATTTTGGTCAAACACAAACCCAGAAACTGTACAACTAGAGGAACTGATCAGATTTTGAGGTGGTCTCTTAAATTTTTCCAGAGCTGTATCAAAAATATTACTGATTTAGAATCAGGGCTTGTATTCCTGCAGTGTTGATCTAGGATCTGTTCCTGTCAATTTCTGAAAGGAGAGCTGCCTGTCTGGATATTTTTGGACCTCCAGAAGTTATTGTTGCTACATTCATCAAACTTGCAGTACAGACTATCTGCTAGCATGAAGGCTGATTTGAAAAGAACAATGAATGGAATTCCAGAGACCATGCTCAGCACTACATGTGTATTGTTTCTCCGGTTCCTGAGCGTAATTCACCTTAACTCACCATCTTGTTAAGGTGTCCCCTCATGAACATCTGAACACATGCATTTGTTGATAAACTGAAGGATACAGAATCAGGCACCCCTTTACCTGCAAACGCGTCACACAGGCGTATGGGCACTACATTAAACTCACAGATCTGGTCGTTTTGATGTGTAAATAACTGGAATTGTGAGTGTAATCTGTAGTGTCCATAGGCCTGCTTTCAAGGCTTTCAAGGTGTTCTTGCCTGCTGAACCATCGCATTCAGCTCTACAACCAGCTTGCCTCTTCTGTCTTCAGGAAACAGCCTCGGTCATACCTCCTGCGCCTACCAGAAGCATCACTGGAGGGCCATGGTCATGCTGCTGTCCTTGCCGCGGGCCACCTTCCAGGCGTCCTCACCGCCTCCTCTGTAACTGTCAGTGGCCACAGTCAGGCACCATTTACAAGCATTGCCACGCTGTTTCTTGTTCTTCACAGTCTCCCCTCGAGGCGTGGGTTTGAATCCCACTTCTGACATCAACGCATGGCGTCTCTTGTGTCTCCTTCTGTGCCAAGGTACTACAACACATCTCTATCCTGTCATTAGTATTCAGGGCACTGTCTATGTACACTTCCCCAGAAGTTCTGTCCACAGATCACTCAAAGCCTGAAACGTTTAGTTTACCGTAGAGCCAGCATAAGTCTGCATGTTAATAGTTTTGATAGTGAGTATTGACGGTGGTCTTCTAGAGGCTGATCCAAAAGGAAACGAAGACACCTCCACCTTCTAGATGATCACTAGAGGGTCGTGGTCAATGCTGCCATGCTGCTGTCCTTGCCGCGGGCCACCTTCCAGGCATCCTCACCGCCTCCTCTTTAACTGTCAGTGGCCACAGTCAGGCACCACTGCCGAGCATTGCCATGCTGTTTCCTCTTCTTCACAGGCTCCCCTCCAGGCGTGGGTTTGAATCCCACTTCTGACATCAACACATGCCATCTCCTGTGCCCCCCTCTTATTGCCAAGATACTACAACACATTTCTAACCTGTTAGTAATGGGAAGGGAAATGAAAACAGCTTCAGCCTCTAGATGATCATGATGGCGTGAGTCAGGCACCATACCTTCCTCAGCAACACCTTACCACCATTTCTCACTGAAGGTTTGCTCTGCAAAAGTTTTTTAGCTCATCTAAATGGAGGAAGGAGCGTTTACGATACTAGAACAGAACACATAACACATAAATGATTGCTTTACTTACCTAATTGGGTGGAATGGATGACATTCGTGAGTCAGACGGGAGCTAGCATTTAGAGGGCTGACCTGTGGTCAGCCGGTAGGCGAGTCATGATGTCACATGACCTTGGTAAACCAATGAAATGCAAGGCATGTCTTTTGACACGGACGTGAGCCATTGTTGGCGAGTGAACATTTTAAATAGTTCATCCCGAAAAGAGGACTAATAGGCGTCCGTCCAGGTATTGCGCCAGACGGAGGACTGGAAAAAAACGGACTGTCCGGCCTAAAACCGGACATGTGGCCACCCTATAGGTGGAGCGCATCAAGTGGACAGAGAGAGTGGAAAGTCTAGCTTCCTCACACTGTAGAGTCCTGCTACATGCAATAAAGACAGAGACTCAACATGTGTTGTAGAGTTCAGCTCAGATCAGCAGAGCCTCAGTGCGCAGGGTAATCTCAGAGCAACCGAGTAAACATGTGGGTAGATGGGTATACTGGTTGTGTTTGCATGTGTTTATGTAGCCATGGCAAACATTTACATTTCGCTCCTTTCCAACTGCTTTATTCCAAAAGGCATTAAATAAAAGAATCCGTTTTTCATTATTTGAGCCCTGTAGTATACTGTGTTACGTCACTTGTATATTTAAGAGGTCATTTTTGGGCTGATTCTAGCCAGGGCATTGGTTTATCCATGCACATGTGTTTGTGTGATACTGAACCATACTGCGCCCTGTTTTGTTTGTGGGTCACATGATTAATATACACCCCTGCATCAGGCTACTTTGTTCTTTTTTTCCCCCTCACATTCTCCAAACACGTGCCGCTTGTGTGAGGGAGAACGAGAGCCCTAAAGAGGCTAACTACCCAGGTAATAGGTTCCATGTGCGGTTCCTGTGTGCTGATGTGTGTTTGAGGTTTTGGAGTGGAGAGGATGCAGCTGCTCGCCTTCAAACACAAAATTAAGCCCCATAATCACCAGCTACCATTACAGTGTAGAAGCTTAAACATACACTAAGGCTGAAAAACAACCTCAGCGTTCTACATACAAGCAAAACGAGCTTCGTCTGGATTTACGCTTGAACCTTATATACAGTTAAACAACTATTACTCGGCGGAAGGTCATGGGTTCAAATCTCAGGGCTGACTGGCTGTACCTGGCTGACGTCTTGGACAAGGTACCTCTTAAGGTGATATGTACTGTGCTGCTTGCTGACTGGGCATAGCTTGGCAGCCAAATCACTCTTTCACATGATGCGACCGAGCTGGGAGGGATGTGCTTACCGCATTCGAACTGCCGCTAACATCATTAGCTCACCAGGCTTGGAGGGAAATGGTAGCCGCTAATTCTGTTACGTCAGCTAAAAGACATGTTGGCTAGGGTCGAGCTAAGTGATAGGGGAGAGGGAAGACCGTTCTACCCACTCAGAGAAAGAGAACAATTATGCTGTATGGACTCCGGGCCATGGATTGCTGTTGCATCACTGGGGATGATGGGGCCAACGTAGTTGCATCGATTAGGTAATGGTTCTTCTGTTACAGAGCAAGGCAGTAATGGTTTTGCTATTCCAGAGCAGGACAGTAATGGTTCTGCTGTCCCAGAGCAGGGCAGGAATTGTTCTGTGTTACCTAGCAGGACAGGAATTGCTCTGTGTTACCTAGCAGGACAGTAAGGATTCTACTGTTCCAGAGCAGGGCAGTAAAGATTCTACTGTTCCAGAGCAGGGCAGTAAGGATTCTACTGTTCCAGA
>CM067487.1:4601557-4619457 GCA_034552555.1 Semaprochilodus insignis | reverse complement strand
AGTGTAAATGTAGGGGTTAGGGTTCAGTGTAAATGTAGGGGATATGGTTTAGTGTAAATGTAGGGGATATGGTTTAGTGTAAATGTAGGGGATATGGTTTAGTGTAAATGTAGGGGTTAGGGTTCAGTGTAAATGTAGGGGATATGGTTCAGTGTAAATGTAGGGGATATGGTTTAGTGTAAATGTAGGGGTTAGGGTTTAGTGTAAATATAGTGGTTGGGGTTCAGTGTAAATGTAGGGGTTAGGGATAAGTGTAAGTTTAAGGGTTAGTGTTTAGTGTAGGTTTAGGGGTTATGGTTTAGAACAGACACTGGAAATGTTTTTGTACATATGAAGTTTATTACTGTGTTTAAATAGAACATAATACAAAAATGTAAATCTGTAAATACATAATTTTCTGTGTACCCTGGGAATGCAGTGATCCAGTAGAACATTTCATATATGCTCTAGAATAATGTGAAATAACAAAAACTAAAACTTAGTGAGATTTAAATGTGGGTGTGTTCCAGTGCGGTATCGGCTGGGCAGGAAACGGTTATCTGTGTGGTAAAGACACAGACATTGACGGATACCCGGACGAGAAGCTTCGCTGCCGAGACCCCACATGCAAGAAGGTAACCATGGCGACAGTGATACATAACAACAGCATGCTGTGAGTTCTGAGCACGTCACTATCATGTGTTATGTGTGTGTGTGTGTGTGTGTGTGCGTGTGTGTGTGTGTTTCTATTTCAGGATAACTGTGTTACAGTGCCAAATTCAGGACAGGAGGACGCTGATTCAGATGGACAGGGCGACGCTTGTGACCCAGACGCTGACGGAGACGGAATACTTAACGAGCAGGTATACACACACAGACACACACAGGTAAACAGTGTTGGTGAAGAGGAGCAGGAATCCTCCGCTGATTTAGTCAGTGGATGGTAGTAAGCTTGTTTTTAACTGAACCACTGCCACCTTAAACAGAGCTCAAAACGAACTGGCTGACCCAATAACTGGACACAAACATACGTCCTTATATATCGGATTTCATATATAAGATCAAACATGTAATACCTACGGGATCTCCTCCTTCATGTCAGAAGCTAGATCATCATGGTTCCCTGTGTTCACGCTTGTGGACGTTTCTGTGTCTGCTAGGATAATTGCTGGCTGAAGCCCAATGTGGATCAAATCAACAGTGACAAGGATAGTCATGGTGACGCTTGCGATAACTGTGTAAACGTGGAGAATCCAGACCAGCGGGACACTGATTCAGATGGCCTTGGGGACGCATGTGACGATGATATGGATGGGGATGGTGAGGAGTCATGCGTTCATACCACATACACACCCACAACTCACACCCACATATATGGGTGCACCTTGTCTCTCAGTCTTACAGTCTTCAGTTCTAAAATATACAATCTTCTCCCAGTTCTAGAACACAGTATCCCCCCTAGCCCAAAATTCTGAATTCTCCCCTCAGTTAGAATTTTTTAGATCTAGGTTGGAGAATCCTCGTCTCAAGCACTCAGCTTGATAATGTATAGTTCAAGAACACACAACATGAAATTCTCATCTCTAAGTTGTAGAATGTTCTATTAAGTTCTAGAATATATTTAAATCTATGCTGTAGAATCAACTTCTCTCTGTTCTAGAATATTCTGTTCTAAAATGTTGAAAATGTCAACAGTTTCTTTTGGTTCTAGAATCCAAAGGTCTAGGAGGTGGAGTCTTCTTCTAGTTTTGAATTGGCATATCTTAGATGTAGAATGATCTTCTCAGTTTTGTAACCCTCCGACCTAAGCTGTAAAAATCTCTCTGCAGTTCTGGAATATTTAGATCTGTGCTATACAATCCTCTTCTCTGTTCTAGAATGTTCAGCCCTAAGATGTAGAATCTTCTGTAGAATGCACCACTCTAAGATATGAAATCCACCTCTCCCTACTTTAAAATCCTCATCAAAATCTAAGACGCTGATACTCTCTTGAATTCTAGAATCTTCAGATCTAAGATGTTTTATAGCTTTTCTCATATCTGCCATTCATAGCTCTAAGATCTAAAATGCTCCCCTAAGTTCTCTAATTTTCAGATCTGAGATGTAGGAAGCTCTCCTCAGTTCTAGAATCTTCATATCTATGTAGTAGAATCTACTCCTCTCTGTTCTAGAATCATCAGCTTGAAAATGTATAATCCTCTCTCGGCTCTAGAGTTCTCAGATGTAAGATAAGAAACCTCTCAGTTCTAAACCCTTCAGTTCTAAAGGGCACAGTCTTTCCTCAGTTCCAGAATCCTCTTCTCTGTTCAAGAATAATCCGCTTGAAAATGTAGAATCCTCCCTCAGTTCTAGAATCACCATCTTAAAAATATAGAATCCTCTTCTGTGTTCTAGAAGCATCATCTTAAAAATATAGAATCCTCTTCTGTGTTCTAGAATCCTCCAATTGAAAGTGTAGAATCCTCTCTCGGTTCTAGAATTCTCAGATCTAAGATAAGGAACCTTCTCTCAGTTTTAAACTCTTCAGCTCTAAAGTGTACAATGTTTTCTCTGTTCCAGAATCCTCTTCTCTGTTCTAGAATCATCAGCTGTAAAATGTACAGTGCCCCCTTCCGTTCTAGAATTATCTGTCCTTGTATTCAGAATGCTACCCTCAATTCTTTAATTTTCAGTTCCATTTTGTAGATCCTCTGCTCTCAGTTCTAGAATCCCCTCTAAGATGTAGCATGCTCTGGCCAGTTCTAGAATCTTCAGCCTGATGTAGAATCCTCTTCTAAAATGGTCATGTATTATGTTTAGTATACTCAGCTCTAAAATGTAGAATGCTCTCCTCAGTTCTACAACCTAAGAATCTTCTTTCAGTTCTGGAGTAGTCTGCTGTAAGATGTAGAATGCTGTCTTTTCAGTTCCCCAGTTGAATTGTTCCCCAACCTTTGAAAAGCCAGAAACCTGAGCTGAGCTCATAATCGGATGTACTGTGAATCTAGTTTCTGCTCCTGACTGAATCTCGACTTTCCTTATGTGCTTTCTAATTGGTCTGTAGGTGTGAAAAACTTCCTGGATAACTGCCAGCGAGTAAAAAACAGAGATCAGCTGGACCGGGACGGAGATGGAGTGGGAGATGCCTGCGACAGCTGCCGAGACATTCCCAACCCCAACCAGGCATGATATTCCCAAAACACAAGTGATGTTTTACAAACAACTAGACTTTTCCAGCTCCAACCAAATGATCACTAACACCACCAATGTACTTTTCAATAACGTTAATGACAATTCCACCACATGACTGAATCAAGATCGATATCGTTCATTCGTGTGGGATTTTTTCTGCCACTTTCTCTTGTAGTCGGACATTGATAACGACCTTGTCGGAGACTCCTGCGACACAAATCAAGACAGGTATGAGTTCTGGAGTAGAATAGAAGGCATCACATAGTCACTCCAATACATGTTATATGATAGCATGCTCCATCTGGCATCCATGTGATGTTAAACCGCTGTGCGGTGAAAAGTAAATCTGTTTGTGCTCATGTGTTATGCAGTGATGGTGATGGACACCAGGACTCAAAAGACAACTGTCCACTGGTGATAAACAGCTCCCAGCTGGACACTGATAAAGATGGACTTGGTGATGAGTGTGACGACGACGACGATAACGACAATATCCCAGATTTCCTGCCCCCAGGCCCCGATAACTGCCGCCTGGTCCCCAACCCTGACCAGATAGATGACAACAGTAAGTGCTGTAATCTTCTAAATCCCTAATCTTCTAAATTAGTGTTCCCCAAAAGAACCTCGAATTTCATCAAACCCTAAAGCCCCTAATTCCAGGCCAGGCCGCCACCTGTGGTCAGAAGACAAATGACAAATCCATGCATGTATGCATTTCCAACTTCAGAGGTCTTTAAACAGCAAAAGTAAAAATAGTCTCACTGAACAGGAGTACATACTCTGTAGGCTATAGTTGCATTTAAAAAGTTCATTTACATAAAAAAAGTTTATTAAAGACACAAACTCTGAACAGACTCTGTAAATTTGGCCTAATTTACTGTCCCACTAAATAGACCTTTTTCTGTTCATGCCTCCAGATGATGGTGTAGGTGACGTGTGCGAGTCAGACTTTGACCAAGACAAGGTGATTGACAGGATTGACAACTGCCCAGAAAATGCCGAGATCACCCTGACAGACTTCAGAGCTTATCAGACTGTTGTGCTGGACCCTGAGGGTGATGCCCAGATTGACCCTAATTGGGTTGTTCTGAATCAGGTGAGTGTTTTTGTTTGTCACTGACTCAAACCTATTCGTTTACAGCTGGAATTCAGTGGAATTTTACTCTGGTTTACCTTGGAATTTTGGGGCCAAAGAATGCAAGGACAGGGAGAGAAGAGACAGTTTCTGGGGCTGAGAAAAGGAGCCATTCTAGAACCGAGCGATGGGAGGATTATAGAAATCAGAGAAGTGACACTTCTAGAACCAAAATAAGGGACTGTCTGAAAACTGAGAGATGGTGCAGTTCTGGACATAAGCGAAGGGACAGTTCTGGAACTGAGAGAAGGGACAGTTCTACAACTTAGTGATGTGACAGTTCTGGAACGGAGACATGGGGTAGCTCCACAACTTGGGTGTTGGGACAGTTCTGGACATGAGGAAAAAAAATAGATCTAGAATTGAATGATAGGAGAGTTCTGGAAACCAGTGAGGGGAGAGTTATGGAAATGAGAGAAGAGATTCTAGAAGGTTCTAGAACTAAGACAATGGACTGTTCTAAAACTGAGAGATGGTGCATTTGTGGAATTGATAGAAGGGAGAGTTCTAGAAATGAAAGAAGAGACAGTTCTACAAATGAGTGATGTGATATTCCTGGAACCGAGATATGGGATAGTTCTGCAACTGAGCGATGTGACCTTTCTGGAAATAAGAGTAGGGACAGTTCTAGAACCGAGACAATGGATAGCTGTAGAACTAAGAAAAGGAACAATTTCGGAACTGACTGATGGGACAGACCCAGAACTGAGAGATGGAACAGCTCTAGAGTGGGACTGCAGCAAAACTGGTTCACCCAGTTGCCCCTTCTTAATCTAGCAACTGTAATTATACCTGAAATACCTTTGTAAATTGGAGAAATTGCCTGATTTCACAGTTCGGGGGAAACAACAAATTGCTCATTCCTCAAACCGAAACCGAAATAGAGCAGTTCAACTATTGTGGTTAATGTGTAATGTGTAGGTAATGTGTGGAAGATGTATCAAACTAGAAAACAGCATTTCTAGAAGACGAATTGTTAAACCAAACATTTTGCCGCATTTGAAGCTACCATCAGCACTGCTATTAAGAGTGCATTAGCAGCTAGTCAACATGGAAACCCCCAAATACATGGTGGTATTTCTCACACTGTGTAAAACTGAGGCGTGATGAGTAAGGCTGCTGCAGCAAAGGCTGCATTCCTATGCCCAAAAAGTGCTCTGGTAAGCTAACTGGATTTCCTGAACCTGCTTTTTAATTGGATTCCCATTTGAAGAAGGTAATAAACGGAGCTCACTTCAGGTTAGTAGGGTTTGCTCTCATGCTCGTTCTCTCTGCGTGTCTATTACAGGGAATGGAAATTGTGCAAACAATGAACAGTGATCCAGGCCTCGCTGTGGGTACGTGGACACACACGCATACGTTTTTGCCGTAGTGTAAAGTCACAATTCACAAATGACTACACATACAGTACCACCTCATTCATCATACATCCACCCCAACATTCACAGACTGCCATACCAAGTACAACTACCTGAAATCTGTCCCGTGACATCAAACTCCTATGACATCCAGGTTACACAGCATTCAGCGGTGTCGACTTTGAGGGCACCTTCCACGTGAACACAGTGACCGACGATGACTATGCTGGCTTTATCTTCGGCTACCAGGACTCGTCTAGCTTCTATGTCGTTATGTGGAAGCAGACGGAGCAAACATACTGGCAGGCCACGCCCTTCAGGGCCGTCGCTGAGCCTGGCATCCAGCTGAAGGTCAGGACCTCTCAAATAGTGATCACTAGATACAGAGCTCCTTCTAAGCCCCCAGTCCTGTTCTTTAAGTGCTGGTTAGCCCTAATCCTGTCTAGATACTGAAGTCAATCTTATGTGTGCAGTATTTGATGTATACAGTGTTAAGTCTTAGCTTTGCTCCTGGCTCCCCATGAGGAACTAAGTGGGAGAGTTTAGATCTAAATGTCACCATAAGTAAAATGATATTAGCTTAAAGGACACCTTAATGAGAATAATGATGCTAATACAGTTGTTTTCAACTGTCTCAGGCAGTGAAGTCAAAGTCTGGCCCAGGTGAACACTTGCGAAACTCCCTGTGGCACACAGGTGACACCAACGACCAGGTGCGTCTCCTGTGGAAGGACCCACGTAATGTTGGCTGGAAGGACAAAGTGTCATACCGCTGGTACCTGCAGCACCGTCCACAAGTGGGGTACATCAGGTGAGCCAATCAATCACTACGAACAAGATCACAACCTTTCACCTACTTATCATTTGCAAAGATGTTCTATCCTTGTAACGGTAAAACTTGTTGAACAGTTTCTCTGAAAGCTGCACTGACAGTTCAGAACTCGTCATGCCTCAGCAACATTAAGAGAACATATTTAAGGGCTGTAATTATTTCATTGCAAATAACTGACCAAGGTTCGTCATCATAGCTCTCGTCGCTTGTAGAGTGCCTCTTCAAAAGTTCCGCCTCTGCGCCCGTCTTTTGTCCGCTTCCAAAAAATGGTCCAAAAATAGAAAGAACAGACACCATTGTGACTGTGATGACTCCCATACACCTACACGCACTTTGCCAACCATATACCTTTATAAATGCATCATGAAAGGAGGCCTATTCACACCATGACGTGTGCAAATGAATTTTGTGTCTCTGTGTGCGTAGGGTTCGTTTCTATGAGGGGTCAGAGTTGGTGGCGGACTCTGGCGTGACAATCGACACAACAATGAGAGGCGGCAGGTTAGGTGTGTTCTGCTTCTCTCAGGAGAACATCATCTGGTCCAACCTGAAGTACCGCTGCAACGGTGAGGTCATACCCTTCACACAGACCTACACGCTTAAGAACATGAAGAAATAGTTCTACAAAACGTTATTTTACATATTTTGACATTGGTGTAGTTATAATAAAGCAACAGGCCAACACAACAAGCACAAAAGCAATGAGCCACTTGAGGCCTTGCGTTACTGTGATTTCACTGTGTGTTGTTGCCTTCATAGAAGGCCAAATTTACACCGATCAGACGTAACATTAAAACACCTCCTTGTTTCTACACTCATTCTCCATGTTATCAGCTCCCATTTACCATATAGGAGCACTCTGTAGTTCTACAGTTCCAGACTGTAGTCCATCTGTTTCTCTGTATACTTTATTACCCTGTTCTTCAACAGTCAGGACCCCCACAGGACCACCACAGAGCAGGTATTATGTGGGTGGTGGATCATTCTCAGTACTGCAGTGACACTGACATGGTGGTGGTGTGTTAGTGTGTGTTGTGCTGGTGTGAGTGGATCAGACACATGGACCTCAGTGTCACTGCTGGACTGAGAATCGTCCACCAACCAAAACTATCTAGCCAACAGTGTCCTATGAGGAGCGTCCTGTGGCACTACTACACGGTAGTAGAGTGGACAGTGAGTGGACACAGCATGCGTAAACTCCGGCAGCACTGCTGTGTCGGCTCCACATGTACCAGCACAACACACACTAACACACCACCACCACCACGTCAGTGTCACTACAGTGCTGAGAATGATCCACCACCCACATAATACTTGCTGTGTGGTGGTCCTATGGGGGTCCTGACCATTGAAGAGCAGGGTAACAAGGTATGCAGAGAATCGGATGGACTGAAGTCTGTAACTGTAGAACTACAAGGTGCACCTATATGGTAAATGGATAAACGGATAACGAGTGTAGAAACTAGGAGATGGTGTTGATGTTACGGCTGATCAGTGTATAATTCTATACACTATTTTTTAAAGAAAGTATTTGAGTTACAATTAATAATAATTGCTATGAACATTTCTGTCACCAAAAAATGACATGAACTTTCACACTGATCATTGTATCCATCTTCTTAATTGTTTGTCATATAATAATGGAAGTGTCATAATATAGCATAATATGGAGAATCCTTGGCCTAACATGCAGTTTTAGCTCAGCAAATTACAGCCGCAATAGTAATGCTAATTACGACTAGCATCTCAATGCAATTTCCTGTGCTGTGGTAGCATCAAGCTAACAAATGTTCAAACAGTATAAGACATTCAAGTAGTATCAGTTACAGACGTTCTGCCCAGTCAGGATTCTGCCAGTTGATTCTGACTGGCTACCCGTATCTCCATGTATATGCAGTTCTGTTTATCAGTTTGCACTGGTCTGACGCAAAGTTTTGTTGTTCCAGCTGAGTTCAGCCAAGCAAATAGCCTCAGCCACAGATGCTCTGGATATGTAGATTGGGCAATCCTGCTGTTACTGAATGTGTTTACATGAACTTCATAATCCAATAACTGCAGAAAATCTGATTTTGTCAGTAAGTCAATCAGTTGGTTTACATAACCTTGAGTAATCAGATAATGGAAGTAATCGAATTGACAGTTTACATTCAGCCAATAAACTCACAGAATAATACGTGACATAAACATAACATGCAACTCCAACTTCGTGCCCCAGCATTTCTCTAAACACTAACTGACTTTACTAGAACATATGAAGATAATACGGATGATGGACAATACTAAAGTCCTTGCTGCTTGCTTATTCCCATTATCACAGGCTGTTATTGGTTACAAGAAACCCAAATATGAGTATACATGCACTGAACAAACTGATTACTGAACCAACATCCAGCTCTCTTTATCGGAGTTCCTAATCAGATTTTTAGGCCTCAGTCCAATCTAAGAAATCAGAATATGCTGTTTGCATCATCACTGGAATAGGAATAATCAGATAACTGCAGAAATAGTCAGATAACTCCAGAAATAGTCAGAAAGCTGGAGAAGTGCTATTATGATCACCATCTAGACAGTCTGTCTAAAAAATACATTCTTTAACCAACTCATGGGTCGATAGCCCAGGTGTATTTCACTTCAACCAAAGTGGAAAACAAAGTAATACACGATACTGTATACACACACATTAACTCTTCATCTTTCTCTTGCAGACACTATTCCAGAGGACTTCCAGGAGTTCACCACACAACAAGTCTTGGATCCTCTGTAAATTCCTAACACACACACACCTCCACACACAGCTGAGTGTGTGTGCCTACATGTGTGAGTTTCGCCTGTACACAATGTACGACTCTAGGGTTGGGATATGTGTATACACAATGTGTATGCCTTTAGTTACTCTGTGCCAAATCGCTCTTTTGTACTGTTAAAACCTATTACTCATAAAAAACTACACATCGTATTACCCCGTGTGAAGGTGCTAGACTCATTGTTACCGCTTAATCCAGAACTGGCCTGCGGCCTTGCCGCCTCTGCCACTTGCCATTCCTGAAGTGGCTGAGAATCAAAATAAAATGTTGTTATGGTTGGACATGCACAGTACATTATGAACATTTGCTGGAAATAGCCGTGACAGCACAAATATATATATATATATATGTGATGGAACAGAAAGGATCTGTTTCTGTGTGTATTCATAAACTGGAATAGACTGAATGCTTGAAAACAGACCTGCCAATCTATATAACCATTTCTGGCCAAAGCTGTTGGCCAGATTTAGCCTTTCATGCTTAACCTGTTTTTTTACAGATGCGTGTAATTGCAGATTTATATAATCAGCTACATTTGCACCATGAGAATCATGTCATGTGTCTTTTAGCACTGGGAACACGGAAATCTCTTCTAAAAATGTAATCCTGCACCCAGTTCAGCTTATGTTAATAGCTTACATTATGTTGAAGAAGTTAATTTTGATATGACAGTAAATCTATGCCAAAATGTCATGTTAAATTTTTAAATGAAACAGGAAGTGCCATTAAAACCGAAAGACTAAGAAAACGGTGTTTACATGCTTTCACTGCAGAAGGGTTGGGTGAGAGGGGCTGTCTGAGAAGGGTTGGTGAATAGGGTTGTCTGAGAAGGCTTGTCTGAGAAGGCTTGGGTGAGAAGGGTTGTCTGAGAAGGGTTGTCTGAGAAGGCTTGGGTGAGAAGGCTTGGGTGAGAAGGGTTGGGTGAGAAGGGTTGGGTGAGAAGGGTTGGGTGAGAAGGGTTGTCTGAGAAGGGTTGGTGAATAGGGTTGTCTGAGAAGGCTTGTCTGAGAAGGCTTGGGTGAGAAGGGTTGTCTGAGAAGGGTTGTCTGAGAAGGCTTGGGTGAGAAGGGTTGGTGAATAGGGTTGTCTGAGAAGGCTTGTCTGAGAAGGCTTGGGTGAGAAGGGTTGTCTGAGAAGGGTTGTCTGAGAAGGCTTGGGTGAGAAGGGTTGGGTGAGAAGGGTTGTCTGAGAAGGCTTGGGTGAGAAGGGTTGGGTGAGAAGGGTTGTCTGAGAAGGGTTGTCTGAGAAGCGTTGTCTGAGAAGGGTTGTTTGAGAAGGGTTGTTTGAGAAGGGCTGTCTGAGCAGGGCTGGGTGAGAAGGGTTGGGTGAGAAAGGTTGGGTGAGAAGGGTTGGGTGAGAAGGGCTGTCTGAGAAGGGTTGGGTGAGAAGGGTTATCTGAGAAGGGCTGTCTGAGAAGGGTTGGGTGAGAAGGGTTATCTGAGAAGGGCTGTCTGAGAAGGGTTGGGTGAGAAGGGTTATCTGAGAAGGGCTGTCTGAGAAGGGTTGGGTGAGAAGGGTTATCTGAGAAGGGCTGTCTGAGAAGGGTTGGGTGAGAAGGGTTATCTGAGAAGGGCTGTCTGAGAAGGGTTGGGTGAGAAGGGTTATCTGAGAAGGGCTGTCTGAGAAGGGTTGGGTGAGAAGGGTTATCTGAGAAGGGCTGTCTGAGAAGGGTTGGGTGAGAAGGGTTATCTGAGAAGGGCTGTCTGAGAAGGGTTGGGTGAGAAGGGTTATCTGAGAAGGGCTGTCTGAGAAGGGTTGGGTGAGAAGGGTTATCTGAGAAGGGCTGTCTGAGAAGGGTTGGGTGAGAAGGGTTATCTGAGAAGGGCTGTCTGAGAAGGGTTGGGTGAGAAGGGTTATCTGAGAAGGGCTGTCTTAGAAGGGTTGGGTGAGAAGGGTTGTCTAAGAAGGGCTATCTGAGAAGGGTTGTTTGAGAAGGGTTATTTGAGAAGGGCTGTCTTAGAAGGGTTGGGTGAGAAGGGCTGTCTGAGAAGGGTTGGGTGTGAAGGGCTGTCTGAAAAGGGTTGGGTGAGAAGGGCTGTCTTAGAAGGGTTGGGTGAGAAAGGTTGGGTGAGAAAGGTTGTCTGAGAAGGGTTGGGTGAGAAAGGTTGGGTGAGAAGGGCTGTCTTAGAAGGGTTGGGTGAGAAACGTTGGGTGAGAAGGGCTGTGTGAGAAGGGTTGGGTGAGAAAGGTTGGGTGAGAAGGGCTGTCTTAGAAGGGTTGGGTGAGAAAGGCTGTCTTAGAAGGGTTGGGTGAGAAAGGTTGGGTGAGAAGGGGTGTCTGAGAAGGGTTGGGTGAGAAGGGTTGGGTGAGAAGGGCTGTCTGAGAAGGGTTGTTTGAGAAGGGTTATCTGAGAAGGGCTGTCTTAGAAGGGCTGGGTGAGAAGGGTTGGGTGAGAAGGGCTGTCTGAGAAGGGTTGGGTGAGAAGGGCTGTCTGAGAAGGGTTGGGTGAGAAGAGCTGTCTTAGAAGGGTTGGGTGAGAAAGGTTGGGTGAGAAGGGCTGTCTGAGAAGGGGTGTCTGAGAAGGGTTGGGTGAGAAGGGGTGTCTTAGAAGGGTTGGGTGAGAAGGGCTGTCTGAGAAGGGTTGGGTGAGAAAGGTTGGGTGAGAAGGGCTGTCTGAGAAGGGCTGTCTTAGAAGGGCTGGGTGAGAAAGGTTGGGTGAGAAGGGCTGTCTGAGAAGGGTTGGGTGAGAAGGGCTGTCTGAGAAGGGTTGGGTGAGAAGGGTTGGGTGAGAAGGGTTGGGTGAGAAGGGCTCTCTTAGAAGGGTTGGGTGAGAAGGGGTGTCTGAGAAGGGTTGCCTTAGAAGGGTTGGGTGAGAAGGGGTGTCTGAGAAGGGTTGGGTGAGAAGGGTTGGGTGAGAAGGGGTGTCTGAGAAGGGTTGTCTTAGAAGGGCTGGGTGAGAAGGGCTGTCTGAGAAAGGTTGAAACAATTTCAGAAAAATGTTCCTTAATGTGAAATTACGAAGGCTTTGGATATCCCACCATCTACAGCACATAATATCATCAGAAATCATTCAGATCATCCCTGTGCGCAAGGGACAAGGCTGACGGTCAATATTAGATGCTAATCTTCAGGTCGTCAGGTGGCACTGCAGTAAAAACAGGCATGGTTCAGTGCTGGAAGTTACTGCATGGGCTCAGATGCACTTCCAGAAATAACTGTCTGTGAACACGGTTAACCGTGCAATCCACAAATGCAAGTTAAAGCTGTACCATGCAAAGAAGAAGCGCCGCCGTCTTCTCTGGGCCAAAGCTCATTTAAAATGGAAAACTTTTCTGTGATCAGATGAATCAAAATCCGAAATTCTTTTTGGACACCACGGACAATGTGCCCTTTGTATTCAAGAGCAGAGGGACCATCCAGCTTGTCATGAGCACACAGTTCAAAAGCATCCTCTAATGGTATGTGGTGGCATTAGTGTAAGTAAGTAATTAAGCAATTAAGTCTTCATTTATATAGCAACAAATATATCAAAATCAAAAAATGATAATAATAATAATAATAGAAGAGTCCGGGTGCTGAACTTTCACCAATAGAAAACATTTTGCGTTAGACATTAGACAAGAATGGGACAACATTCCTGTCCCAAAACTCCAACAACTGGTCTCCTCACTTCCCAGATATTTACAGACCGTAGTTAAAGAAGAGGGGATGCTACACAGTGGTAGACATGACCCTGTCCCACCGTTTTTGAGATATGTTAAAAATGAGTTAAAAATGTCCCACTTTAAACATCTGATATGTGCTTTATGTTCTATCGTGCTTAAAATATGGCTTTATGAGATTTCCAAATCATTACATTCTGTTCTTATTTACATTTATTTACATTTTACCCAACACTGACCGTCATCAGGCTTTGAGGAGGTAAATGCATCATGAACATTAAAGCAAGCTGGCACACACCTCATATAACTAATCAACAGTGAGGAATCAGTGCTTCTGCTTTACCGGAAGGAACACCTGCAGCCACATCTACTGGTGACTCCTGACCTGTACTATGGACATGTAAGGTAGGTGCAGCTCAGAAAAGAGACAGAAAGTGGGTTCTAAATAAAGGTGATGGGGTTTTCCACACATGTGGTGATTTTGAGGTGTTTTATTAGGGGACCAGCAGGTGGCACTATATCAATGTTCTTTCCCCAGCACATTCTGTTCCTGAGCTCATTCTGTTCCTATTCTTTCACAAACAGCTCCAGACATCTCTCCCTGACCTTAGTGTTCTTTGATGCTGTAATTAGTGCTCTTATTTTAGTTTGGGTTTGTAGTGGGCTGAATCTCAGGCACTAGTGTGCACCATAACACCATGATGATGATGATTATTATTATTATTATTATTATTACAGAGAGATCACCACAACATTCTTTATAGTACACAGCAGACTTTCTCTGAATTGATATAGATCAACAAATCTTCCACCAGTCTTTGTGTCCAGTGTGACGAATCTACAAATCAGTGTCCTCATTAATTGACCTTTCCATATGTGGAAACTAAGCTGCCCGTTTTAAATTCATTGTTTTTGTGATGCCATAAAAACCAATATGTTTACATGAGTCTTCCTACTGAACCAACAGCAGGCTTGCCCCGCCCATTAACGCTGCTACCGTTTCAAAACATATCATTTGTTACCCAATCCATGCAGTACAGACATGGACACTAAGGTGCAGCTGATTTTCTGCTTATTCAGCCTTCAGACCGTTAGCCCCGCCCATTCACACTGAAGTTACAGGGGGTGTTTCAGCCTGGACTGCTTTTTGAATGAGGTCAAATACAGGGCAGCCAATCGGAACAGAGCTTATTTGCATATATCAGTGTCAAAGGCGCTGTACATAAAACAGCCTGTTTATTTTTGATGAAAGAGACGTCACATTAAAATTCAGTATGTATAGTTGTGATATATTATATGTAAGATACTTATTGTGATACTGACTTTTATCAATACGGTCCTGTGCTCACTCATACTAAGCAACGGACAAAGATCTGTTTTCTCCATTGGTTCATCATCTTAACACTAACTCCACTCACAGTCGTGACTCAGAATTTAACCTTTTATAACACCCACCGACAGAGAGAGGGAGACAGAGAGAGGGAGAGAGAGAGATGGAGAGAGAGAGAGAGGGAGAGGGGGGGTGTAGGACAGAGAGTACCTGTGAACTCCACACCCCACAGCTTTTGCACACTGTCTCTCTCTCTCTCTCTCTGTCTCTCTCTCTCTCTCTCTGTCTCTCATAGAGAAAGGTCGTAGAGGACAGCAGCCGTATGTAAAAGCCTGCTGTATTATTTAGGGATTTATAACAGCAGTCAGTTTAACCATTGCAAAGATTCACTTCTGCACTCATGCACTCCAAACCATTGGCCTTTACTACAGACTCTAGAGGAACCATCTATTAAAGGGGCCATAGGAAAACCCTGGGGTGTCGCTAATGAGCAGCTTGATTGACAGCTCTCTGTCCAACTCTTCCGGGCTGCTCCACAACTCATACACAACTAACAGACATGCAGACGGGCAGGCGGACGGACAAAGCAATGCTCGAGCGAAAGGATCCATAGATGTGCAGATGTATGAACGGAGGTCCAGATGAACGAACAAACAGAGACAAAGTAACGCAGGAATGCACTTATGAACAGATGTGCAGACCGACAAATGGACAAACAAATAAACGGATGAAGCAAAGTTTGAAGGAATAGATGCAGACGAACAAAGTACCACTCAAATGAACAGACATGCAGACTGACAGACGGTGGAACAACGCTCAAATTAACAGTCGACCAGACGTGCAGACGAACAGATGAACGAACAAACAGGCAGACGTAGCAACACTTGAATGTACATGTGAACAGATGGATGGAGAAAGAAAGGATCAAGGAATGGTGCTGGTGTATAGATGTCCTAATAAACAGGCGACAGGCAGCTACAGACAGGAGGTCTAGCTTGCTAGCTTTTCATTTATGCTGGGTTAGGTCTAGCTCGCTAAGTTTCTCTGACTCCAAAACTGTTCTGTGTGAGTGGGACAAGAGATCAGCCTTGTGATTGGTCAGGGGAATGCTTATGTAAGCGTTACCCAAAATTAGGACCGCCCAGTTTATAAAGAGAATTGAGGAATTAGTTGACATACTACAAACATTTATTAGACTTTGGGAACACATTCATAAGATATACTTTGCGTGCATATCCCCCTATTCAGCCTACAGCGGTTCAGCTCTGCACACTCACTCTGAGGTTATAAGGAGTGCTTCAGCACAGCAAAGGCTAATCAGAACACAGCTCAATCAGATATATCAGTCTTAAAGGCACAGCAACAAAAAACTGACTGCTGAAATGTAATGGATATACAGATGGTCATGTAAAGATGAATTACGGCTGTTTTTAATATAATAAAAGCACATGACATCATGAGTGGAAAAAAATACAAGAGAAGTGCAGAATATAGGCCCTTTAGGCTTGGGAAAAACACACTTGTACTGTCTTTAAGGGGGACCTCCACCAATTTTACCACCAATTAAATGGTTGAGATGTAAAGAAAGTCATTCAGAGTGGTTTGGTGTGAAAAGCTCAGTTCTGAAATAATTTATCGAGTGAGAGTGTAGTATACTAATACAGTCACATGACCAGTTACCTCACATTTACCTCAGAGCTGTTATTACTGTATCCACTGTTTAGAGCTAGCTGCTGCTAACGCTGCTCAGTTCACCTGAAATACGTTTAGCCTAGCTGTTAGCTACCCTCGGCTATTTCACTCTAAAACTGATCCTCTAAAGCAAGTTCATCTTTTATTAATCTTCAGACCTGAATATTTTAACTTTCTGAGGCTCATTCTGATGAAAAATACCCCACTACAATCACTACACCCCATTTATACTGAGAGTGGGCTGCGTTTTGCTCCCCGGTGTTACCCGCCACCATTTTCTCTGTCTGAAGCAGGCTGAGAGCTGGTGAGGCTACGGTGCATGATGGGATGCGGTACACCATGAAGATAGCTCCCCCTGTATACTAGAAACTCTGATTGGAGTAGAACACCATCCCGGGGAACTACAGTGCACTACGGGTTTTCAGTTTACTCACATACTACATACTACTTTTAGGCAGATTTAGTACATGAGTAGTATGAAGTATGTCTTTTCAAATACAGCCAGTGAGGCAAAATAATCCCCCACTATTTTACCATCATCGACACTCCTGTAGGTTCACTGTTGGTTCTGGATGGTAAATAAAATGGCTGTACTTGAGTTGTAGACCTGGTGACCCCTGGTTCCCATCACCATCACTGTAATGAAATCATGAAGTATTTCACACCAAGTCTTTCTAAATGACTCTGTTTACATCTCTCTGATAAATAGCGGACATCTCCTGTAAACGGTCATTTACACTAGATTTATCTTTCATATTACATATACAGTAGCAGTCAAAAGGTTCACGAATATTCACTAAACTGAAAGGGGAACTGTGCAGGAAAAGAGATAAACGTTTTTACACCGCTAAATATATATTGGAGGTGGAGATATGGCAGAAATATAATACTGTGGTACATTAAGACTATATGTGGTATAACAGGGTATGTATTGTCATCAGTTGGAGCTGTTAAGTGTGAGCCTGTAGAGTCTTTAAGATCACCAACAACATCCATTTCGTTGGGTGTGTCTAAACTTTTTGACTGCTACTGTACATGCACTGCAGTCATTTCACATTTGGTCGGCTTTCTTTAAGCTAAATGTCGCTAAATGTCCTTGTTGCACCTCCAGTACACCCCAGTGCACACTAATAACACTAATGATGGAGCTCACAGGCGCGCGCCCAGCTGGACTTCCGCTGGTCACGAGCCGAAAATTATTACAGGCACGCGGTCACGACTCACTCGCACCCCTGAGGAGCAGTCCTGAACAAAGAGAGGAGCTCGAGGCACCATTCAGGTGAATATACACCCATATATAGTCACATATTCATAACCACAAAACCCTTATAATAATACACTGCATACTTTAACACACACACCACGGCGCTCACCGTGAGCTCATCATGTGACACCCCCTCGAGCGCGGCTCCACGCACGTTCCAGCATAACAGTATAATCTCATTACACCAATTTCCCAGTTCCACCTTAAATTGTGCACCGTTTAAGGTGGAACGGGGAAAACACGGACGAGGCGCTGGCGAATAGGAAGCCAATTTCAGCCTCCTTCTGATCTCCCTCTCTCTCTCTGCCGAAAGCCTGAGGCACCCTCTTCTCCACATTTGTCCGTGTTCCGGTGGCTCCGGGACTCCGCGCGCCATTGGCTGAGGAAGCGCTGCCATGTATGTAGAAGAAGCGGCGGGAAGCAGCTCCGTTGCGCAACCGCGCGCCGTTCCCGGAGGCTTTTCCGCGCGAGCGCATGCGCAGTGCATCCCAGTCCAGATGAACAATGCAACAAAAAAACTGTTCGGCGATGGAGCAGACACAAAAACGCACGTCCTGCTCGGTGGACTCCTTTTTTTGGGGGGAGGGGGGGGGCAATGCGGATGTCTGGGAACACATGCACCCATCTGAACCCCACTCTTCACCTCAGCAAAGGTCTCCGCTACTCTCTCTCCAATAATAGTGCAGCTTGATGGCATCTCCCTCGTTTACTAAGAAAAGCTGCAGTTTTGTGG